>VZRV01001681.1:58299-532365 GCA_013398115.1 Falcunculus frontatus | reverse complement strand
TCTTCAAGGTCAGAGAGGAAGAGAAAGTGAGTGAAGCTGAAGATGGCAGCGGGGAAAAGAGGGCGGAGTCGCACTTTCCATGCGTAGCTTAAAACTGCTTTCTGCAGACCGTGGTAACCCTGTAATATCACAAACATTTTTTTCTCTTTAATCCATTTAAAGACATGGGGAGGTGAGAATTCTGTGTGCAGCCTGTGAGAGAAACAAAGGTGACCACACCAGGTTACGCAGGAGCTGTGAGAGGTTGCGAGAGACTTTTAAATCTGTGAAGAAGAGAGCTGTTGTTTTCAGGCTGGAATTTGTCTATCCTTAAATGAGACCCCATGTGTGGCCCATGGTAACAGTGTGGAAGAGACTGTTATTTCTTTCCATGGGAGAGATGTTTTTTACGGCGGCAGGTATTCTGGGTGGTGTTGTTGGCTGGTGCAGTTTGGAAACCACGAGAAGCAAATGAGACCTCTATTTCCTTAAATAGGGGAGAGACTTTTAAGAACTGTCAATTCTGGCCAAGAATCATCCTTTGTTATCCTTTGTGTGAGTTGGGTAAGAGGGGGGGGATGCTGGAGAAAAAGGGGGTTTTGTTTTAATTTCTTATTATTACTTTTTACTCTTAACTCTGTTAGTAGTAAACTTTTCCATATTCTTTAAGTTTTGAGCCTGCTTTGCATTCCTCCAAAATCTCCTATCTCACAGAAGGTAAGAAATGCGAACTAAACCACTACAGCTGGCTACAAAGCAAAGCCTAAGCTGGCTACAAAGCAAAGGCCATATTTGGATGTAGCACAGATGTTTTAGCCTCCTATGTAGCTACGGAGGCAGCCCAGGTCTCCTCAGCCTGGAAATACCACAGCAGCAAGCCAGGACACTGGATCTGTACCCAGCTGGTCAGTCCTGTTTGTGGCACTGCAGAGTCCCACAGGCAGGTCACAGGTTCCCTGGACATTCCTGCATCCCCATCCATCTGCAATGGTCACTGACCTGTAGAACTTACCTTGATGACATCCCCAGCCACAAAAAGGTTTCCTAAAGCTTATCATAGACTAACTTACTCCTCTTCAAGGATCTCTACCAAAACCAACCAAAAGTCCCCTGTGAACTGTGGAGGGCTGGAGAACAGCTGGTTCTGGGGGATTGAGATCCCTTTCCAACACTGAGTCCTCTCTGAAGGTCCTGATGTGTCATGCTCATGCTGCAGGTGCACTGCTATCCTAATCTAAATCCTGCTGCAGATACATCCAGGCTCATTTTACTTTGCTGCTTTCAGCACTGGGATGCTGGGCAATCTGTGTGGCAAAAGGAACACAAACAGGAGCAGCCAGACTCTCTGACACAGCCTGAAGGCAAGTTTTCCCTGGCAGTCTCCTGCATGGACTCTCAGCTGTTTAATAATGTCTTGAGCCTACAGTGCCTTTTTTTCCTTTAGTGGGAGTACTAATCACAGTCTCATCTATCTAGATGCCTATTTTTATGAAACTCTATACAAAGATAATATCTTTGAGACCTTTTCTCCCCTGTCAAATCTGAATAAATTCAACCAACATTTTGAAAAGCTATTGCAAGGGAAACTGAGGAGAGACATAAGAAATTGCAATGAGGGTAATTTCCATAGAAAACCAGCCTAAGTCCAAAAAGTTCTAAGAAGACTCAAGCCATCACACATATCTTTCTTTTACAGGAAAATAGCTTCCCTTCCATCTTTTAAAGGAGATTTAAGTAACCATCCAGCCCTGTCCTAAGGGGGAAAAACCCTGCACTACGTAAATACACTTCGGGCCTTATTTTCTGGATGGCAAACCTCACATAGTTCTGATAGCTGCCATCTACTTCTGCTGAGGTGTGAGCTACTGCTCAGGAGAGAGATTATACTGGAGCACCTTCATACCACAAACTGGACCACGCTGGCACATCCAGGACAGCAAGCCTGGCATGTCTTTCTGATCTTTTCTGTAAGAGCAGCAATACTGTAACCCCCCAGAAGGCAGACTGCCACAGAAGTAAGTCCCTCAGTACTACAGGAGGTTCACCTTTACACTTAACATACAGTTACATTTCATGTCTTGGTATGAACTGGGATTACAGCCAACGTAACAGACACAATACTGCCAATGTTAAACATTGAAAAATCAAGGCCAAAGTCTCTTTCTGAAAAAAAGAAAAAGGAAAAAAGTTAGAAATACTTAGTGGGTTCTATTCTTATGTGCCTTCTGATGTTCCAGACATCAGGATATACTTTAACTCTGTGTGCATGTTCACCCATTCTTTGGTTTTGCTTGAAATGAAATCAGAAGAGCTCCTGGAGCTGGGGACTTCAGAATACCCTGAGGAATGGGGGTTTACAGAACAACCGTGGGCAGCAGGGTGGAGGCGCAAGAAGATTTAGAGAAAGACATTCCCCAAACATCTGACTCTCAAACTTCCTCCTGAAAGATCTAAAAGTTTAGTTCATCCTTTAAATCTATTCTAATGTCTGCTACAGTATTCACAGTGTCAATGGATAATTGATATCTTGTGGCCCCACAGTGCCAGGCCACCTTCATCTGCCAAGGAAAACAGGATCCCAGACCAATGTTAATGTTTGTGTTTACATTTCCAACACCCGAACAGCAGAGTCTTGGTATGTGTTGAACAAACAGGTACATCACAATAAGCAGCTGGCCTAGAAAGCACCAAATGTTTTGGAAACATCCCAGCGCGTGTATTTTAAGTAGGAATTTGGTTTGCACATTTCTTATGAAAGAATTAACAGCGGTAAAGGAGAATTAATAATATTATTCCAGGAGCTGTGTGAAACAACAAGGGACCAGACGAGAGTGAAAACCAGCTTTCATTCAGCAGGAGAGTGAGAAGACATTCAGTCTACTGAATGATTAGGTTGCTGAGGAAGGGGGGGATTTCACCCCCAGGAGGCCAGCCAGGAAGCCCAGATGTCTCCTGTGGGGTGAAAACACAGCCATGCAAAGGGGGAAGGACATAAAGCCAACTGGATGTCCATATGAGACTGCACAATGACATGCAGGAGGGACAAAGCTAGAACAGGACTTTTGGTATGACTTGTAGGAAAACCTCAGAATGATGGATGCTGCATTGAATCCAAGGCAGAGGGAATGATCTGTCTCCAAGGAAGGACTTTTACGTATGTTCTTAAATTAACTACAAATCATTAAGGAAAATTTTGTAAGGCATTATCCCTCTGCTAGGCTCATGAAAACAGCATAAGAGATCTCAATTTCTGGCTGATCATGCAAGTCTGAAGTTACTGACTCTACCTTTCCACATCCCTATGCTTCCAAGGCACCGTGACACAATAAGAGACACTGTTCTTGGGAGAGTGAGACACGAATGCCTTCCAGAAACAGAAGAGACAGAACAGTAAATACAAACAGCCTGAGCTGCTGACATTTATGGGGTTTCTCAAACACCAAACCCAGACTCTGAGTAAGCTGCTATTCTCTGAGGACACGAGCAGGGCAATCACTGCCCCTTTCTCCAGCTTCTCTCCTCTCCTACCCTGGACACCCAGAGCCCCGGTTCTGCCATAACTGCTGGGCTTTCTCCTGCAGCCCTCAGCTGATCCCTGAGAGGTGCCTCGGTCCCTCCGGAACAGTGAGAGCTGAAGAACTGCAAATGAAAGGCAGGGAGGGGTAGAATTTGCTGGTTTGGTCAGAGGGATGTAGTTCAGCAAAGCCAGCAGAAGTGACTCTAACTTTTGTTTAAATATTCCTGGATGAAAATAAAAGGGGGGGGGGGGGGTATAAAAACAGGGAGAGAGATAAATTTTGAAAGAAATTATCATATTTTCTCTTGTAATTAGCTGAGCATTAGAAGCAAAGCTATACTACTTAGTGGCAATGTGTTTACGGTTCTGGGTTGTGATTTTTTACATGTCTAATACAATTTTAACACTTCTGTCTTTTACAGCAGGACTTAGTTCAGACCAAAATAATCACTGTATTAACTTTTTTTTGTTAGCCACTGAAAGCAGTCCACTTCATTACTGCAGAAACAGCAAGCGTCCCCAGTCCATCATTAATTCTTACTGTTTTAATTATGAGAAAGAAAAAAACCCATTCTCTCTGGAAGAGTTTGTGCATAATGACACTGTAAATACAAATCTTAACACAAAGCTACAAGGTACAAACCAGACAAGTTAGCTGCTGAAGTCAGGTTCTTGTAAAGATCAGATTTGGTAGGAAATTAATTTTTCCCTCTGCTGAGCTGGTCTTATGCTGCTCTACAACCACTGAAATTCACTGCATCACATCTGTCTGCAGAAGAACGAAGCCCTTAGAACTGTCCTAACAACGAGTTCAAATCACATCCCCATATCTTAATTTGAAAAAGTTCAGGGAAATGTCAGCTCTGAACGTGTAGAAAAGAACTATTTTTATAATGAGCATCAACTAGGATTCTAATCCCAAACAGCTCTTCAACGTGAGGAAAGTTTTGATGAAGATGTGAACTTGTCTCATTTCTAGTTTGGGCTGGTTTCTTCAGCTACTTTCAGAACAGAAGCCTAAGCAATAAACCCAGAGTACATCTATAATAATACAGAGCTAAGATGGATGGGATTTTCAAAGATATGAACAGCCTTAATTAAGAACATTTAGACCCAATGGCTTTTGGATCTCAAACTGAAGCATGAGACAAGTGCTACAACATAGAAACTGCATGTCCACATTCCCAAAACAGAATATTTAGAGTCTGGCCTGTGCATATGTGGCACCTCAGAGATAACAACTTTGCATGTGAACTAGGAAATTTAGGAAGCTTTAGGTGATGTGGATGAATGCACTCCGTATATATGTATATGACTGAAAGGCTGGAGCTTTCTTTGTTTTAATTTTAATGATCAGTGATATAAACTGTGATATTTCACATTTCAAGGTGGTGAAAATTAGCCAAAAGGAGATAAGTGAGGGAAAAAATCTAAATTTAAACCACAGCCTTACAGTGAAATCTAAGAATTCCTCCAAGCTGAGATTTTAATACTGTCTCTCTTTGAATGTGGAAGAGGCAACACAAATGACCACAGTCAGCACCCAAGTCCAAGAGATACAGATGCAAACTGAGAGGATCGTGTCAGTTCCTAATCCAGCCCCGAAACTTTCTGTCTGAGAGCTGCATCTGACTCAAATTCATTTGCTTCCAACCACTAAGTCTTCCAATGCTAGGAAATAGATGTGATTAGACAAATAGATAAGAAACTCCAGGGATCTTGTTAATGGTCAAAGTTTCCTGCTTACTCAGGACTATTTTAAAAGAGTAGCAACAGAAGTGAAGAGGACAACAAGAAAACCGAGCATTCATGCTAATAATAATTAAAGCAAAATCAATTCACAAGTTAAAGCAAAACCAGAACCAGATAAATAGATTCTTCTACTGAAAGAAATAAATTTTTCTTCTATTATTGATTTTTACAACAAATGACTACTTGTACCAGGACATTTTATTTGTTCACATCCTGGTTACACTGCATTTAGTTCAGCTACTGAAAGACCTAGCAGGCATGTTATTAGATGTAGGACAATCTTCTACAGAACACAGGCAAAAGCTTCTTGCATGTATCTTTGCTGATGAACAGGTTCTAACAGTAATATCTGGAGCAACAGTGGCCAATCCAAACAACTCACTGAATAATTATTTTCATACACACACACACACACACACACACATACACGCAAAAGAAGCAAATATGAAATGGTTACTCTGATACAGAAAATTTCTTGAGAACCTGACCTGTCAGCAATGAAATCTTTTCAACTTCTTTGGCCTTTGGATTAAAGTGAGTGAAGTGAAAAAGACAGAGCTGCTGAGAGGAAGCATAATGTACCTTTACATCCTGCATACCTTCAAACACTGCACAATTATCAGGTTCAGCTTTATCCTCCATCCTCATCCCAATTCTGTGTAGTGGTACTGTGATCAAGAGGCTGATCAGACCCAACTCCTGAGACTCAAAGAGAAGACATGCAACTGCATTTCTAGCATGGACAGAACACCAATTGAAAAAATGGAACAAAATCCAACCCCTACTGGATAGAAAACAAAATTTTGCAGCCCAGACCAATTTCTGGATGTTACTTTTCATGGACGATGGATGATAGAGTTGCTATAGAGACTTACTCCAGAAAGAGCAAGAATTTGTATAATGAGGCCGCCTCACTAGGTGAGAAATAATTTCTTTAAAGAAATAACCTTGTTCTGCCTGCTCATCTTTATTTTGAGCAGCTGCTCACCTCTTTCCATGGGCACCCTGTTTCACAAAATCCAGAGAGGCTGCTCACAAGTAAGTAGAGACTGGGAAAGCTAGCAGGAAATAAAACTTAAAAGAGACTACTTCAGAAACCCTGAAGCCTGAGGTATCAAAAGAAAAGGACTTATTTCAGAGACATAGTTACAAACAGCCTACAGTTTTGGAGCCACTGAGAAAATTAGCAGAAGAGCCTTCCATGACCTTATTTATGCTGTATTTACTAAAGTACAACATGTTAGGAAAAATGTAGACTTTCTTTTCACCTTTCTCCTGTAAAGTAGGTTTTTCTTCCTGATTTTGTATTTACCATCTCAGGGCTCCTGATGAATTTTCAGCAACACAAAGAATAATGGTTGAGGCTTTTTGGTGGTCCTTTTTTTTTGTTTTGTTTTGTTTCGTTTTGAGCTGCCAATGAACATGGAAATGAAGAATTTAAAGGCCGAGCAAAGGTAATGTACCAGGAATTACTTATTCATCTCAAACAGCCTCCTCTTCTCCCCTTGCCCCACTTCTGATCGGGACCATGGTAATTGCCATTATTTAGTGGGAAGGGGTCCTCAGGAGCCCGGAGAGCCTTCTCAGGGTAAGTGGCAGAAGTAATCACTTTAGCTGTTAGGCAAACAAAAACAGCTACCAGTTCTCACAGGGCTTGTGAGACCTACATGAGCTGCTCTGTCCCCTTCCTTTGCTTAAGTTATTTGCTGACTGGCTGGCAGAAGAATGCCATCAGTGTTTGCTCACCGCTTATAAAACATATTTCCAAGGCAGAAAAGCGTGGTCCCTTCACCTCTCCCCTGCCAGCCCAGACTCTGAGCAGGACCCAGCTCTCCTGCCTGCTCTCTTCTCTCCCACCCCTCTGTCTGCCTCTCTTGGACTGTTTTAAAAATCCCCTCCAGTGTGTTCCCTTAATGCACTGTCACACGTTTTAATGTCAGTTCTTAGTCTGCCATCAATGAACTCTGGCAGCTCAACAGAGCCGAAACTGCTTGCATTTGGCAGCAAAGATCTATTGAAGTGCAGGGTAACAGTTTTTCAATAGCAGCCTTTCATGTAAAATACTAAACTCTAGTGCAGTCTTTCTGCTGCAGGCTGCGATTAAACTGTAATTCCCTGATAGACTTATAACCATGATTTCCTACCAGCTGGCCTGGGAAATTATTTCAGTACTACACCTGGCAGAGCTGTTCTTCAGAGGGCATACAGAGAAATGCACGTTCGGATTTCAGTTCCGGGCTGGGAAGGCAGGAATGCTGCGGATCCAGCTGGGGGCAGGTTTCCACAGTAGATGGCAGCACCCAGAGCCCTGAAACTTTCCAGCTAGCCAAGCTATTCCAGAGGCTCCCGACTTCTGCGGTCTTACTTCATTTCCACTCATTACCCACAATGGGGACATCCTCCTCCTTCCCTGCCCTATCCCTGGTTGTAATAACCTCGGTTTCCTTCCAAAAGTCTTTCCTTATTCCTCACCATTCCAGAGCAGCTGATGCTCAGGTTGTTCTGCTAAAAAGACTTCCAGGGCGAGTGAGAACTGAGAAACTGGGTCTTTGCTGGCTCTTATTTAACAGCTTTATTTCATCCCATGAAAAGAAAACGATATGACATATTCATTAGGGCATGAAACTTTGTAGTTCACTTGCAGCATCTGTGGAGGGAAAACAGAGGAGCAGTAACAGGTAACGCTTACACAGATTACAGGCCAAAGGAAATGAGATGTGGAGAGGGAATGAGCTCCAAGAAACCGTTCCTGCCTTTGAAAACTGAGAGCATAGCATATGTTGTCGTTATTATTCTCCTTCTCTGGCAGAGAGATGTCCCACTACTCATGTACAGCAGGGAACAGGGCATGTTTCCCTCTGTACCAACTCCGTGTCTCCTCATAGAATCATAGAATGGTTTGGGTTGGAAGAGACTTTGAAGATCATCTACCAACAACCCCTTGCCATGGGCAGGGACACCTTCCACTATCCCAGGTTGCTCCAAGCCCCATCCAACCTGGCCTTGGACACTTCCAGGGATGGGGCATCCGCAGCTTCTCTGGGCAACCTGTGCCAGGGCCTAATCTAATCTAAACCTCCTCTCTGTCCTGTCTGAAAAGTTCCAATTCTCTTAGCCTTTCCACACGTTTTCCTTTCAGCTGCTGGCTATGTCTCCAGCCTGCCTTCAGTGACCTGTTACACCTGTATAACTCACACAAATGCACCCAAATTTCTCTCAGGTCTGACGAACAGTAACCACCACCTTCCTAAACTGTTCCAGCTGCCTTGGCTCATTTAGCACAAGTGGCAGTGACAGCCCCATGGGCAGGGAGCTCTTCAAAGAGCACAAGCACATCTAAAGGGGACTGTGTCCCTCAACACCAAGGTCCTCAGAAATAAAAAGGGATGGAAGAAAAGGATGCAGAAGACATGAAGATGAACTCTCACTTGCAATGAGAGAAAAATGACAACATGCTGCTGCACAGCAGTTGTCTGTTGGATGCCTCTGCACAAGGCAGAGGGCTGTTCGTCCAAACCACAAGCCACCATGGCATGGCTAACAGTGGCCATTTTGGGATACAGACCTAGTTTTAACCAAAGAATAAAAAGACTCAAATCTGCAATTAAAAAAAATTAGCACTTTATTTGGTCCTTTTCCTAGTACTGCCTTTTCAAACCTCATTGCTTTAGTTCATGCTGATTTGGCAACAAATGTGTTAAGGAGATCTGCAGTGGCCCTGATACGTGTATGAAGCAACCCAGGCTGGTTTCTTCTTCCTCCAGATTTCTCTGGAAGCCTAATGCACTTGAGGAAAGTACAGTGAGACAAATATGAGTGGGGAGGGTTAGTACCACATCTAGTACTACCCTGCAATCACATTTTAGTGTGTATAAGCTGATTTCTGAGTGCAAATGCAGAAGTCATTGCTCCTGCAAATAAAGACCTGGCATTGGTTTCATGTTATGCACCTGATAATTTAATTTTAGGCCTTAATTTTTCATGGGGTGCAATTCTAAACCTTGTTTTAAGTGCCCAAACCCCTCCATTTTGCCTCCTGCATTCAGAGGTTTTAGTGACCAAGCACAGGAAAGAAAGGAAAGGTAGCACTGTTTGCTGTGGCTTTCATTCTGCTCCATTCCCTGTCCCAGATGAATGCAATAACTTTCACTGCCACTTTGTCAGCAAGATAGAAATATGCAGCATCAAACATGCCATGTTAAAGTGCTGTCTGGGATATGAGCTGAGGGAGCTTGAGCCTCTGCTTGTGTCAACAGCATCTTTCACATCTCACAGGCATGGGGAGATGAAGGTCACTGAGGAAGAGCACTTGAATCAACACAAACCCAACTGACAGTGGTAAGCTCAAAAGGAAAAATTGCTCCCTATTTCTTTTTCTCATTTTTGACCAAAAGTATTAGGAAGAAGGTATCTGTTTTAAAATATCACACTGCTAAAAACCACGCACCCCTAGACCACTTGCACTTCTAAGATAACTATAGCACTGTGCCCCCCCAGCACCAGCAATGGGAACTCTCCTAACACACTCCACATCCCTGCCTTTGTGCAGGACTGGAACTGGAATGTGCTTTTCCTACTCTTTAAAGCCACCTTGCCATCCAGACATTGGATGCCACTGGGAAAAGTCTCTGTATCAAATATCAAGTGGATCGGCAGAAAGTGACAGAAGGGGACAGAAATGCACATTTAAGTCTGACCTGTGCACCAATTCAACAGCATGGGGTAATCTGAATGAAAGGACAGCAGATAATTTAACCTGGCAGCAACACTCTATTCCTGTATTGTCTTCCATGAATGAATTCAGAGAAAGTGAAAAAAACCAAGTCATGAATCACTTTCATTATGCTTATAAACTAATTAGGTTAGGACTTCCACTGGCACTGCACAGTGGGGAATATGAAATGCAGGAGGAATTAGGAGGCCTGCAAAAAGGTGGGACAGAAAGTCCATGGGTTTATCACAAACATTACCCCCAGTCTTGTGCTATTATCACTGTCTGAAGACATCCCACACTTCCCTGCTCTTGATACAGCGTGATGCTAACATCAAATCAACAGCAGGGATACTGGTCTTCCAAGTGACTGGGAGTTTAGTCCCTTCCTTCAACAATCAACACAACAGCCACTCGAATGCAGCTGCAGGCCCACTCAAAAGATGGCAAATCTACCACACTATTTCAGGAGACGGCGAGATCAAGGCTAATAAAGAAACAACCCAGCACATTGATTTTTCAGGTTTACAAGATGTTTCAGACAGACCTGGCTCTGTGGCATTTGGCATCTTGTCAGAGTTTAGCATGGAAATAAATAACATGTGATCACTGCTGTATACTCAACTTCAGTTCCCATGGTAAATTTTTATGATGGGAGTGAGGTCTGCATGTTTTTTCTGTATGCAATTCTTCAGAAAACAGAAGCTCTGTACAGTGTTGCCCGCAGAGCTGGCAATTTCCTTCTTGTCCTACTCTGCATTCTCCGGAGATCTGTGCTGACTGAGATTCTGATGCTGGAGAGGGCATCTGGACAGACAGACAGGGATCACCAGCCAGAATCACAGGCACTCCTGTATCGCTAGACAGAGGGTGAATATTAAAGCTCAACAGCAATCCCAATCTCTCTGGCTTCTCACTCCCTTTGCCATAGGAATATGTGCCAAAGCACAGTTAATCTCACTTTTCCCTTTTGTGCTCCTTAGCTAAGCATCAGCTGGAGACAGGAATACAGAAAAGGAATATGCTGCCAGTACAGTTTCATTGTCAGGGCTGTGTCCCAACATTATTTATGCCACATCATCGTTGATGTTCTCTGCTCCAGATGAAAGGAGAGCAGATACAGCCTCCAGACATGAATTCTCAATCCTTCCTACAATTCTCACCTGAAGGAAAATTCCAACTGCAAAGAAATGCCACGTTGTAAAATAGTTGGATTTTAGAAGAATACTCAATTCAGGTGGTAGGAATGTGTAGTGTCCATTTCAGGACAGTGTTGAACAGCAGTCAGCAGTGCACTCTTGTTGTCCTGAAGACTGGTCCCATACTGAGCCGTACAGCAAGAAATAGCCAGCAGTTGATCAGAAGAGATTATTCCCCTCTGTTTATTTGAAATTGCATATGAGACCCCTTAACAGTAGAAGAGAGACATCAGCAGACCAGACAGAGCCCAGCAGAGAATGGTTAGGGAGGGGAAAGAACCAGACAAAATACAAGGGGAGGGTAAGGAAATGGGGGTTTGTCCACCCTGGAGAGGAGGAGGTCCATATGGGAATCTAACTGCACGCTTCCACTGCCAACAGGGAGCTTACAGAGGCAAGAGACCTCTGTACAAGTTGCAAGATGAGGAATTGCCACTGGGTAGAAGGAGGCACTCTGTTTGCAATTCTGTGCTACCTTCCCCTTACAGATTGCTTTATTGGTGAGACGAGGGGGGCTGAAATGTTTAACCCAGTCAATTCCACTTTCTTATCAACAGAACGTCTATCAAAAATGACAGGAGGAAAAAAAAACCAGAGGAACATCCAGAGCACGGCCCTCAGGTGTGTGACTACCATGGAGTGAGGAAAGAACCTGTCCCTCATTTCTGGGCCTAGCTGTGCATATTTGTCACCCATAGTCAGTGCATGATATAGCACAGTGCTGCCAACCTGCACAAGAACCCTGAGAGGGATTCTTCTTTCCTGCAGGGCTACCTATTTTTAACAAGTTTTTCAGGTGATTTAAAAGAAGGTATTCCTATGCCTCCCCAAACCTTTCTGTTTGCAATTTAAGCCATCATGGACATTTTCTCTGAAGCATCCCTGGTTGTTCTGGCTGTCAAACATGGAGGCTGAGAGCTGTCATGAACAAGGAATCATGCAGGCTTCTTTGTGCTTAAACCCACCCCAGTATTCTGTGTTTACCCATCAGCTGCCATTAGAACAGAACATCATCCTTAGGCTGAAACAAGAAGCTGACTTTGATATCACTTGAATTACAAAAAGAGAAATACTGCAATGCCCAAATCATTGCAAGTGAGGAAACTGCAGATAAACAATAGCTTCTGACACAAAGAAGTGAGAGTCAACAAGAACCTCTAAAAGGATCAGCTTATCATTCTTATTATCAACCAAACACCCACCTTCCACTTTTATGTAGCATGCTACTATCAAAAATGAACACAAGGATTACATTTAAATCAGTAAACAGTAATGAAATACTTCACACAGAGAGAACCTGTTAGAAAGATGGACCTGTTAAAGAGTTACTGGAGTGGTCAGATGACAGCCTATTCCAAGAAGACGTGAACTCTGCAGTGCACTTCAGCTTTCTGCCTCTGAGGAAGACTATTTCTTTGATATGTGACTATTCTAAAGAGCAATGGGGAGCTCCAAAAAGCAACATCAAATGAAGGTTCTGTCATGACAATTTTAGACTTTACTGTTCACAAATCCAGCTTCAGACAGTAAAGGATGATCCCGTTCTCCTGGGAACCCTGCCCTGCAGAAGTACTGACCTGTGCAAAAGTGCTTTTCATGACATTTGTCCAAACACTAAAAGCTGCAAGTCATGTGCAAGAGGATGGGAAATTGTAAAAGTGTGTGTGGGTTACTTCCAATCTTCCCATGAACAAAAAAAAGACCAACCCAGCATCACAGCAAGGCAGGTTTAGCAGCCCTTGAGAAAGGTTTTATAAAACCTTTACACAGAATTGTTTTCCCTTTGTAAGTCAGTGCTGTTGTTCAACACAATGGCCTTCACTTAGCACGAGCTGAGGGTCAGCAGCTTTCCTGCGAGAGGTAAAAAAGGTGCCTCCCAGCACTGCAGGGAGCTAAGTAGATAAAACATTTTAGCTGAAAGAGAAAATACCTGCCTGCAATGACACGAGTGGTTTTATGTGCTGCACTTCATGTGCAACTGCAACGCAACTCTGAGGGATCTAAACAAATTCATCCAGAGCTTGAGGAGGGAAATGCTGTGTCTGGAGCTCCCTTGACTCCAGGAGCTCATCTCAGCTGGGGTTGAGGATGCTGAGGCAGAGAACAGCGACTGTGGCTGCAGCCAGCTCTGCCTCTTGCCTGCCCCTGCACTGGCTGGGCCTAAGTCGTCATCTCCTTGTCAGTGAGAGACATTTAACAAGGTCTTGATTTGCTACCTACTTCCTCAGCAATTTAAGTTTTGATCTGTTTCTACTTTAAAAATCCCTCAGTTCACAGAATCAGGAGAGGAAGAGGCTGAAATCTTCAGGCCCTTTTAACATTTACACTCTGGGGGAGAAGAGTGCTCTTTTAGCTGATATCCCCCTACATAAACTTTCAGTAAAAATGTGGTAATGCATTTCAATAGCATTATAAGGGATATAACATTATAATATTTTGACCTTTTTCTAGGAAGAAGCCTAGAAGCCTCTATCAAGAGGCTCTCTGAACAGGTGACTAACCTTAAACAGTTTCTGAGTTTTGCTTCTAGAAATCTGAGTAATCTAAGTAATTAGTTCTGCAAAGCTACAGTGTAGACAGCATCTACACTTCAGCATTTTGCCTTCCCCTCGCTTCGTAATTCTTGTACTCTGGTCCCATGCACATGAACTTTTGCAAACATACACAGAATAACTTGCCCAGTAAAGAGTTTGCTTAAACTACATAAATGTCTGTTAGCAATTCAGGTGATCCACAGCAGACAAAACTTCCCAAAGAGAGACAAAGGGCTATTAATTCTACTTAGCTGCACATATGAAATATGCAGCGAACAACAAATATCCACGGGAACGTACACAGCCGTCCCAGAGGACAAAACTCAGAAGTAAAAACCAGGAATGACAGAAAAAAACCCTGCAGTACTGCTGAAAAACATTCAGCTTTAGAAGTGGAGATCAAATGTTTGCCTGTGAGAATAGACAAAAAAATGACAACAGGATCAGAGAACACCCTGTTGTGTGTGGGATTCTTGCCATGATGTGGAGTGGGGAGAAGATGTTCAAATAATAAGGTTATTTTGACAATAAGAAATATTGTGTTGGTAGGCATTTTGTATGAAAAGCAGAAAGTACTCCCCAAATAACAATAATAATAACAACAACTTCAGGTGTCTGGTTGCCAGCACGAGCATTTCCTAGGTGTGAAGGAGCATAAGGATGTCTGCTTCTATGGTTATTTGTCGGACAGAAGGGGTATCTACAATACTCATGGATAAAAAAAGTATCCTGTAAGAAGTTATCATTATACACCAAATGACTAGGAAGGTCAACGCTAGTGACTGACTGATTAAGAATGAGATTTATAAAAAAGAATCAGGTGAATAGCTTGTATACATGAAATATTACAAACAACAGATAATGCATCAGGGGATTTATTAGTAAAACCAATTTGATTTTGTAAGCCTTGGGTAATTTACAACCTGCAACTGAATAAGAAACAGGCTCTTCTGCAGAAAACAATTCTCTTGGCAAAAAAAAACCAGAAAAAAAACCAACCAGAGGGAAAGACAAAAACCCCACAACCCTCAAGGTGGTAGAGCTCTGTGCTCCACAACTTCATGTGCTGCATTGTCAACCAGCCTGGCAGAGAGGAGAAAGCTGACAGCTCTCCAGAGGAGCTGTGCAGGAGTCTGGAACGGCACAGACCTGATCGTGCATGTAATGAGAGAGAGAGCAGAGCTGGAAGGCAAAATCCCTCCCTGGCTGCAGGGAAGGTACAGCCTGGCTGCTGCTGAGCCCCTGGCACACACAGCCTGGCTGTGCTGGGGGGAGCAGGGGAACCAAAACCTCTGGGTTCTGCTTGCCAGAAATGCACCACAAAAAGGCATTCAATTACATTACATTAAAAAACCCCAACCTGCACTCGCAGTGTCTTACTCGAAAATCCAGAGAACAGCCAGCCAAATCAAGGAAATACTGACATATCTGTACTCCTCTTTTATGCCTCTGGTTAAGCACACTGGAAAATCCTCATTAGCTGACAGTTTTAGCTGAAGGTCTTGTGCACCAGGCTACCTGAGAATATTAGGTCTCATCAAATTAAGAAAAAAGAAAAAGAAAAATGGAACAAATATAGCTGCTGTAATACTCCATTTGGTTTGTCTAATTCTGCATTAATTGGTACCCATGTAACAGATCTCTTGCATTCCTTGTGGAACTACACCAGACACAGGCACTTAACACAACTGAACACAGCAAACACAATCAATCCTCTATTTTACTCCTGCCAGTGCTGTCCCAAAAAGGCTCTGGAGGAAGATATAAACTTTTCATGACCTCTCAGAAGGTGAGGCAACCCAGAAAATGTGGCTGTGGTGGCAACTTTGACTGGAGCATCTCTCTGACGATGAAAGGCTGAGGGAACTGGGGATGTTCAACCTCAAGAGGAGCCCCAGCTGAGAGGGGCCCTCATCCCTGCCTGTGCCTGTCTGCAGGGAGGGCTCAGAGTGGGAACCAGGCTCTGCTCTGTGGGGCCCAGCAATGGCACAAGAGGAGTGAATGGGCAGGAACTGACGCTCAGGAAGTTCCACCTGGACAGGAGGAAGAACTTTTCCTGTGCAGTGACTGAGCACTGAAACAGAGACCAGAGAGGATGTGGTACTTCCTCACTGGGGATATTCCAGACCCATCTGGTCACAATCCTGCTTATTGTGCTCTGGGTTGACCCTGCTTGAGCAGGGAGGTGGGACCAGATGAGCCAATGTGGTCCCTTCCAGCCTGACCCATCCCGGGATTCCATGAACCTGGACTTTTCACCCTCCTTTCTGGCACCAATACAGAAGAGGGTTTGCAGGATGGTTATACCACCTCCACATAGATGGCATTAATAAACACAGAGCTGTATATTAAAACACACACGTATGTATCTGCATAGACCTAGAGAGCATCGACATGAGACAGAGAAAGAGAAGGAACACACAGTTTATTCTTTGCATAATAGTCACAGATGTAATTTTGGGTTGTATCTGCTCTGACGTGATCTCTCCCATGGCGTTGCAAAGTAGTGATATAAAAACACCACTTGAAGACACATGGCATCCTTAGGAAAGGCAGTTGTGCCAGTCAGCATCGAGTGGAGATGCTGCTGGTGTGCAGATTTTTAAAAGAAAGTATCTCATTGGCATTCCTTTGTGTCCAGTGTGCCTCAGTTAAAATCAGTCACTGCGTAAAAGCAACAAAAAAAGAGAAATACCAACAGAAAAGTAAGGAATGATTTTATAGCCTCATGCTTATGGTGAGTAGGATCTGTATGAGGATTATGATAATTCTGACAAAATTAATAGGTATTATCATATGCTGTAATTTGGGGAAAAACAGCATACTAGAACAGAAAGGAAGATTATGGCCAGGTCTCTCCTTCTCCATCAAAGCCCCAAGGTTGTGCTACAGGACACTCACACTGACCCTGCTGACATGGGCTCCAAAGCCTTCTCACCCCGGGCACCTTCTCATGAAGTTCCTCTGTCCAAAGTCTTTAAAGGCAGTAGGATGAAGAGTCACCAAGAGCTTAAGCTAGAAAATGCTTGAGGAAAGGGAAAGGATGCAGAGCTTCACTTTTCAAAGTTCTGAGCGAGATCCTTTTATTTCTATTAGCAGCATTGCAAAATGACTTGAAATACAGGAGGGAACAGAAATTTTGACTCTTTGCTCAGCCTGAAAGACTTAACTAAGTTAGGTGACCTAGCACGTGCTTTTTACTGCACATCATGAAACTAAACCCCTCAGCTGCCACTCTCATGTCCATTCTGGCTCTGCTCATTTTTGCTGATGTGCCACGTTCTCTCTTTCTGCCCTGTTCTACCATAGTGTTGTTTCCTTTCCCTGGATATAATTAATTAATTCATGAACTGTAAGAAAACTAAGCAATCAGAATGCAAACCAAAAATGAACACTGCATTGGAAAGATGAGTTACTCCTTTAAAACATCAAACTGCATGCCAATTTAACTTTCCCTGTCCAGAACCAGTTTGGCCACTAGAACTTGGTTCAAGAGGACACTCCTCTAGGGCAGATGTTCCCTGGAGTGCTCTGCATGGGAAAATCTCCCAGTGGTGATGATGTTTTGACAAAAACAGCACTTCCATGCTGTCACCATCCCCCATGGTCAAGGAATCTCCGACACTCACCCTCAGCATCCCCCAAACAGATCACACAAGCTGTAATACGCTCATCCTCTTCTCACATCCATGGCATCCAACCAGATCACCTCTTCCATACAGGAGTGTTTGGGCCATTTGGAGTGACATTCCCAGCCTGTGGAGATCATGGCTTATTCCTCACAACCACATGGTTCTCTGCATTCTCTTGACTTAGCAGGTCACTCACTGACAAGATCTTAAAGTGATTTCTGTCTCTTTGCTCTCCTCAAAACCAGAAGAGACAGGCACTGCTCAGAGCTCTCCTCTGTTTTCTTCCCACCCCTCTGGAATTATCATCTCTCTTAACTAAACAGGAGCAAGAGAGCTACAGGCCTCAGCTTGAGTTCCCTTTTCTGACTCCTCCTGGAACCTTTGGGAACTGGCACAGCTTTGAAGGCCTTGGTGCAGCTCTCCATTCTCCACTGCCCCATACTCAGGCGTGCACACACAGACATGCATCCAAGCATTCCAAGGGCTTCATTCCTGCACTTCTAGCTGAAGAGAAGAGCAGCTTTATGGAAAACCCCTCTGAGACTGACTGTAGATTCTGTAGTGGCCTCTACAACAAGTAAATAACAAATAAAGTAATCCTTGGTTTTGATTTAGACTGTAGTTTCCTTTTTAGTAACATTAGTAACTCTTAGTAACTTTACTTTTTAGTAACTTTTTAGTATGCTTTCACAGCATATTCACTGACTCAATAGTATTTAATAGGAGGCTTATATACTATTTTCAGAGGACTTCAATTATGAATTAAACTGTAAACTTGTCTCTTTGTTTTTTAGTTCCTCTAACACTTTACTAAGTGACAGTATATTCAAATTCCTCTTCAAACAGATGTACTGCTTCAAATTTTTATATTAGGAAATAGGGCTATACTCTTCCTGCCTGACTACTGCTCTCCTCACGGCATCAGATTAAAACCAAACCAAACCGAACAGAACAAAATAATGTGCTAAAAAAAGCCCAGGCACCAAATAAACACTGACCGAGATGAATCCTGAGCTTAAATTATTCAATGTTCCTTCATCTTGCTACATACAGCATATTTAGTTGAAATAAACAGAAACACATCTCACAGTAACCTCTGTCCATTTAAATGGCAAAACACATTTGATTTTGTAATGAACTGCAGAGCTGTTTATATAGCTCCATGTTTTGGAATTAAGCAATAGGCCCCATGAAATCACTCATTAGGACCAAGTCTGCTGATTAGAGCCCCAGGCAAGTGTAAGGGCAGTTAACTCTCTAACACCACAATTTCCAAGCCCAGTAATGACTTATTCCCAGGTCTTTCTTCTGTTAGACATGCCATCCCTTCCAGCACAGAGCTTTTACAAAAATGCCTTAAAATTTACATCTCTGACAGATCATTCAATAATAATTGTAAAAAGTAAACACACAGGGTACAGTTACTGGGAGAAGGCTGTCTCCTAGAACAGCCAAACAACAGGACAATCTTCATTTAGAGTCACAATCTCTAGGCCAGCAACAAGAAGCCTGACAGGCCTGCAAAACTGTACCCAGAACACGCTGAATATATCAAATGTCATCTGCCTGTGTTTAATAGATCTGACTGACCTGTGAATGCAACACCTCAATACATTAGGAAAGGGGGGGCATGTCCTGGTCTACTGGACTCCAAAGGGGAGAGCTGTGAGGCCATTCCCATCTTCAAGAATGGCAGGACAGAGACTGATCACTTAATTGTAAAGCTCACTTCTGCACTCCAGATTTACAAGATTACCTTCAGAAAAGGGTCACAGGCTACTTAAACATGGTTCTAAGCAGTGAATACATTCAATAAAACATTTTGCTCATTTTATATGGAGTTTGTAAGTGTACATCTATAATTATACCCAGTTATGTAAATATTTGAGTATGTATATCCTATGCATATTTTGTTTACAAATCTGTTACAAAAACACCCCAACTCTCATTTAGTTAAACCAAGAAGACTAACTTGCTTTTTTACATATATTCAAAATTGTTTTTTCTATTAATATAATGTCTGATGGACTCTGATGGTGGATGTCACAGCGGCCAAATTCTTAAGATTTTGGTTCTGTGTCTGCAGCTACCAAGTCATTAAGGCTGTGGCTGAAAGCAAGTCTATTTTCAGTTTTTCTGGTGTACACCCAGAATCAACCATATTTCACACAGAGCTGATACTAGTGTTCAGACTTCTTATCAACTGCAAGTTTAATATCACACGATAACATCACAGTGTGCTGTCAGTGAAGTCAAAATATTAATTCACTGCTAGACAGCAGTAGGATTTATTTTCATGCTCTCTAACCACACACAGCCACAGAAATACGTATCTGTGGGAAAGGGAGGGAGGGAGAGAAGTGAGCTTTTTCAAACGTACAAAGACAAATTAGTTGCTCATTAGATAATATATAATTATATATTATATATGGTGAAAACATATCTGTGCAATTTAATGTTTTAGATAAAAATATACACATAATTGAAAAAAAAGATATCTCTAACACTTGCGCTGTCTAGCACGTTCAAACTTTTCTGCTCGGAAATGAAGCCGAGGTAGTGAGGAGTTGAAAAAAAATTTTTACTTCTTGCTCTACTCCTGACACGGAGAAGAACACCCGAGAGCAGAAATGAACCCACACATGTTATGTGCATTTTAAGGCCGAGACAGAAACAAAATTCCTTGAAGATCTCGTTCTGGGACACAGCAGCTCCAAGGAGTCCTCAGCGTGATGCTCATGTCCATTCCCCAGCTCAGAGCACAGGTTGCCTCCCACTCCAAGGCTGTTGTTCTGGCAGCTAAGGCTGACAGGAGAATGACGGCAGCTCGGGAGCTGCTCTGTTCCTGCAAATTACCCTGACAGCCAAGGGCTGCTGGGGGAGAGGGGATAAGCCACGCTGCTCAGGCACCGGGAGCTGAAGTAATTAGCTGGTGTAATGAAGAGCGAGGGAAGGAGAGGAGCGGTGGATGGTGCAGCGCTGTACTGTCAGCAATATCATCCTCCAAGGCTCGCAGAACAATGCCCTGCTGAGCCCCCGGTAATCTCTACACATGGCTACCCATGAAGAGAGTAATTAAGAAATGTCATTGCCTCCTTGGGAAAATACCGCCGTGTCTCAAAAGAATGATGATAATCTCCATAACAGCCCTGTTCTCTCTCTCTCTCCTCTTTGTTTTGGTAGGGAGTAAAACGCGTCACAACGCAAGGCTTTTGTTCTTCCTTTTGTCACACACCAACGCAAACAAAGCTCTGCCGGCTGAGCCGAGACAAAGCTGTGTTTAGAAGCAAATGCAGGCACTCCCAAAGTCTGTATTACCGGGGAAGCCACATCTGCATCGGGCATCCCTACTAAAAAGAATATTTGAAAGTCAAGCGCCAGGCACAAGGCAGGTAAAATCTTCTCATAAAGTCAGGTCTGCAAAGAGGAAGCTTTTACAGGAACTTCTGGATCCAACAAGTGTCCAATGATTTGGTGAAAGAGGCAATGCTACAGCCCTCATCCAAGGGCCAGGGAAGTCCATGCAGGACTGCTGTTTCAGGTGTGACTCCTGAAGCACAGCTTTTCTGCAGAGGTGTGCACTTGTGTCACCTGGGAAAAAGACCAAGACTTCCAGGCCAAGGTAAACAAGACAAGGGCTATTTTTCCAACACTGGGCCAGACTTACATCATCCTTCACTGTGTGACCCTTGTATTATACTCATTCTTTATCAATCAGCCTAAAAGTCTGTCCCCCTTAATTGACACCATGCCTGAAAATGTGTATCTAAAACTGAGCTTAGTGGTTGTGACCTGCAGCTTCCCTAGAGACAGACAGACAGACAGACAGATAGATAGATAGTAAAGGTTTTTCAGAGAACTCCATACTGCTGGGGAGCAAAGAGTATGTACTGTTAGAGAGCAATGCCAGGAGTCCTCGAGGAAGCTGGAAAACATCTCTGCCATTCTTTCTCTCACTGCCTCCTTGATTTCTACCACTGGAAATGCATGAGAGCCAAAAAATATCTTGCTTGTCACAGGTGTACCTGTACAAATACCAGCAATCCCCTCACACAAGGTGTGATTAATTACACAGCAAAAATTTCAGAGAAAAAAGGGTTATTGCAGCAGTCTGCTAATGAGGCTGATCAATTCAAATACTTTATTCCTTCCCCAAAATTTCATTCCAGGTTGTTTAATCTGCTCTCTGAAATTAAGCAGTCATGTCTACACAGCTAATACACCTTTGACTCTCCAATTCGCTGCACATTTGGATTGTACTGGAGGTAAATATTTGCTGCTGGGGAGTAGACAGTTGAGAGTTTAAACATAACTATCACTATTTCTATTTATTCTAGCCTGTTTTTCTGCCATAACAGAAGGGATAAGACAAGAAACTTCCATCTAAAAGGTGTTTTTTGGGGTTACACAATGCTAAAGGCCCAGGTTCCCTACTGAGGGTTTGCAGCTGCCAGCACAGCTCCTAGTCACTGTCACACATTTTATTCTGGAAACCTTTTTGGCAGAAACACAGCACACATTCGTGTGTTCCGAGATTCTGAGCAATTTTTTCTCCAAGTACGATTACATACAGAATGTTGATGCCATGACAAAATAATTCATGAGGGTAAAATAAAAATAATAATAATAAACCCTTCCATTTTCCAGCCTCCACTGATTCTGCTGACTGTCATTCTCCAAAGGAGCCTGATAGGTCCCTGTTAACTATGTCTAGCTTCCCAATTTCCAGACATTATCTAGTGACACTGTTGGTTTTAGTCTGGCATTCCCCCTCAGGATATAGCTGAAACCAATCAGGTAAGTAATCAGGCAAAAGATGATCACGGTGAGGTTAAAAATATAATGGAAAAATGAATATTTAAAAAGAGCTGAATACACAGTTTGGAGAAAATGGAATTGATGGAAAACGACAGCTCCTCATGGGCAGAAAGAAGGGTGGAAAAAGTAAGGCTTTTTTAATGGCTTTTGGAAGAAGGGCAAAGTATTTTTAATTTTTACACTGAACTATTGAAAAAATACTAAAAAAAGATTAAAGTCTGTTAAAAGTCCAAATGGAGAACTACCTCTGCAGCAGACCCATAACCTAGCCTGATAAAGTTGCTATCCTTGCAAAGGCTATATTAAGAGTTTTGGCTTCCTCTGTGTATCTTCTTTGCCTCTTTCTACAGCAAATGCATTTTTCTTCAGCTAGGGATTGGTGGGTTTGTACAAATACAAAGGGCATTTTCTATGTGAGTCCTAAACTTTCAGTAATGATGTCCCTGAGTCTTTTATTTGGTGTGAAAGATGCAGAAAAAGAGAAGTATTACAGGGACATGTGTAACTGATACAGCTTGCAAAAGCTGCAAGTATCCTAAATCTCCTTTTGACTCCAGGTACAGAATCAATTCTGAAGCAGTGGGCTATGCCCCCTCCTGCCCATTTATATTATTCTTGTGTACAAGGGTCCTGAACCAGGTGTTGTCACCAAGCTCAGATAATCTGGATAGCTATTTATCAAGTATGGCTGGCCAGGAATCCTTTTCAAAAGCGGTGTCCTTCATAACAAAATGATTTAACACCATTGCTAAGGCTGACCTCCCATATTATTTTTATTTAGCTTGAACAAATCCCCACAGGTGCTTCGACTCCAGTGGATTTTTTTGCAACTAGAGGGGATTTGCTCACCTATTTTCAGAGAGATTTACAATAAAACATAAAGCTTTGGGTCTGTACTATTTTAACTAAATACCTGACTGAATGCGGAGCTACAGCTTCATCAAAAAGCCACTCCATGTTCTAACAGGGCTCCTGAGGAAAAAAAAAGCCACAGAATTTCAAAGCACTGGAGAAACACTTGGCTGAGAACTCCAGGTCCCAGTAAAACACTTATTTTGTGGGCTACCTTGCTATGAAGCTGTAAAATGGGAAAAGAGAAAAGGGTAAAAAATGGACGTGGTGGAGAAGGGGTGGAAATTATATTTAATAGGGTTATAAAATTTCACCTGACTCAGATCAAATGCTTCTGTCATTGCTGTCAGGCAAAATTATGGCATCAGTATTAACAGTGCATTCCTTTGAATCTGTAGTCCTACTTTTCATATTGATTTGTGGCAAATACATGTAGCAAATATTGATTTTTGGCAAAAGATAGAATCTGTAAAAATGTACATATATGTATAGGTTTGGATATATGAGTGGCAGCAATGATAAGTCTGTGTGTAAAAGCATGTGCACATTCTGTTTCATTTTTCTCTCGTTTGCCACACGAACATCTTTTCAAACACATTCATTATTGTGACAACAGGTTGAATCTGCAATTCACCATCTGCCTAAACAACATTAACCTTCATGCAACCTTACATTATTATTGTTTGGCTTTGTCTGAAATTCAAAATACTCCTAATATAAGGTGGAGGGACAACCCTTGCACTTGGCATCATCTGTTCTATTATACACACATCCACCTGGAAGCTTGCATTTGAGATGGATTTCCAGCTCAAATTTGTTAATGTCATTTGGGCACGGTGTCTCAAACACAACCACAGAAGGTACAATAAAAGAAGCCCATTAACCACTTCAAGGTTCATTTCATGGTTTCACTCATGAAACTGCCAACAGGAAACTGAAGCAGCTCTTCTCAGATTATATTTTCTTCTCAGAAATATAATCTGAGATTAATATTTCCGCAATATTAAAGATATCTTAATATAAAATGTAAACTTTATATGGTAAATTGTTGCTTAGATAGTGGCAGTAATTTGAATTGCTTCTCAAGTACATACTCAGCATACTTTGATCCAGAACGGAGAAATCTAGGAGTGCTTTCAAAAGCATTTTCAGAGATAATACTTGGCTTATTTTTCTTATTGCTGGAAAGAACATGCTGGGCCTTGGCTTTCCACAAATGTATAGCCTTTACATTCTTCTGCCCCCTCTCCTCACAGACCACACTGCTCCATACTGTCAGTCCTCTGCTAAGTTCCAAACAGACCTTTCCCCTCTCACGACCAATATCCATTAGCAAAATGTTTTCACAAACACTGTACAATTCACTGCCATCATCCACTACTACTCTGCACTAAACAATCAGAAATTAAGTTGTCAGTGACTGGTCTCTGCTCCAAATACCTTTGAAATCTAACCCTGTAGGAATTAGGTTTTGTAGTGATGAGGCGTGAGCCCACTTGCTCTTATTTTACCCCTTTTAGACAGACTGTGTAATTGCATTGGCACAGGATGAACTGGTATGGAATTAAGATACAAGGTGGCCACTATAACCAAGCCCCCAAACATGCTTGGATCTCTGGGAAGGCTGGATCTGGGTCTGAATTCCAAAATTTCTGCTTCTCTCTGGTCATGGCTGAGGATGAGAGCCATCAGACCTACCAGGAGGAAGCGCTGCCCTGGAAATGTTGGAGTCCCAGTCCCGCAGAGGCTGAATGAGGAATCTGAGGATTTAGACACCAGTGATGGCAAAGATGTGTCACTTTGAAAATAAACATCTTTGTTTTGTTTCTGCACGCTTGTTTGCTCTAAATGCTTTAGCTAAGCCTCAATAGCAATATTTCACTGTGAGAACATTATCTCCTGACAATTATGCAATTCTATTAACATCATTGCCTTTTTAATCTATGAAAGGTTACATTAAACAGAAAGAAGACACACAGGAGACTAGAGAAAGGAAAGTATCTAGCCTTTCAGGAAAAAAAAGAGGAAGATTTTTCAAATTATTATCCTGACATTTATTTTTATATGATGGAAAATAGAACAAGAAACATAACAGTGTTTTGGTGACCTGAATGCCAGCAGAAAGTAAATTAAAACTCACAAAATAAATGCAAATGACAGGACAGATTCTTCCCTGTGTTCAAATATGTTTACAAGGGTGGGGTGAATAAGATTAAATGGGAAATGGCTATTCTATGGACCTGTCTGCAGCAGCCATTACTGAACTGTCTGACAAAGCAGATGAAAGAGGATGATTTAAGGTTTGCTACCTTATAGAGACCCCTCGCTGCCTAAAGAGAGGAAGGAAAAAAACCAAGGAAAACCAAAAGCAACCACTACTTTTGAAATATTAGCAGTGTAATAGCCTTCAGTGCCATAGGGTGAAAAACATCTAACAACCGATATTTATGCACTGCCCACTACTGGATGAATAGTCCAGCAAATTTTCCAGCAGCCAAGCCCTTCCCACAGTACAGCCCCAGGAACATGCATTCCAAACCCATACACCCAAGAGAGTTGCCTGGAGCAAGAAGGACCTCTGGGCTTTCTCTGCACCTGGAGGTGCAACATCACAGTATCGATGAAAACACGACAGCTAGATAGAATTTGCTTATTTTTCTTAATTCACAAAGCTTGGGGAAAAAGGCCCTAATTAATCTAATAGGTTATACATTGGATTCTTTGCTCAGTTCTCCCCAGAAGGCTCCTTCTAATTGTTGTTACAATTCAAAATCATCTCAGTGTCCAAACATTCTACTGATTTAGTTCCTCCCAAAGGGCCACCTTCCAGCTGGGGTCACTGGCCAGCAGTACATGAACCTCTGGAAGCTGGTAAATGCTCCTCTGACTCCCCAAGTACTTTTGGCTTGTAGTCTAGAAGTAATTCTAGGAGAAGGTAGGCAAATGCATGGAAAAAAGGAATTGTGCATTTTTCTTTCTAAAGCTGAAATAAAAGTGCACATGTGTTTTTTAGCAAGAATGGGCAAAAGACAATTGAGACAGCAGAGAATTTACTGATGCTCAGGACATTGCAAGAAACTGGCTTTCCTATCTCAGAGAGCCCATTAGTTATTAGTTAGGAGGATTCAGAAAAATCTGTTTATGGCCATTATTTGTTCAAGTACATCTGGAATGGCTTATTCCATTAACTGTACTTAACTGGGTCTTTGCATTGCTCGAGGACTCTTCATCCTCCCCTTCAATGCTACCCTGCCTTTGTGCACAGTGTAGGAAGGATCTGCAACCACAATCCCACAAGTACAGACAAGGGGGGGTTACTTTCCCTGTGTTCTGTCACTGCTTGAGAAGCTGTACAGTGAATGGAGATGATGCCTTAGGTTTTAACTTCTATATTTTCAAATCCTGTACTGCTTAGAGTGTAACTCTGAAGTTCCTTGTAGCCTGTAATTCCTGCTCTCTCGTACTGGGCAGACAGAACAAAGCCTCTCCGGGCTTTGCCTTCAAGGACAACCAGGCTGTTTTTAGGCCCAAAATGTGTAAACTAAAGATTCTGAGGGGGGCAAGCTGAGGGGCGTTACATTGCTAAACTGGGGCTTTAATTGGAGAATTAACCCTGATATGCAAATGAACCAAACCTATAAAAGTGTGAAGAACTCGTGACCTGTCGTCCATCTTGGGGTCCAATTTTTGGAAGCAGCCTCTGGCTCCCCCAGGGTGTACCTTGAAGGCCCTTCAAATAAATACCTGTCTTTATTCCCTTACTCTTGTCTAGTCTCTGTTTCTAGGTGGCTGGAGGAGGCATCAGAGGAGGCACCTGAAGCAGTAGAGAAACAGGAGAGCATCTTGCTTGGGAGCTGATACTGCGTTCTGCAAAAGGTGAACAATGGCGAAAGTGCTAAAGAATTCTAGAAATTGCACCCCTATTTGCCATTGAAGCAAAACCACTAACAGCAAGGTTAGGACACACTGCACACGTACAAGTAAAGGTATTATGAACTGGTCCTTGGAATTCAAACTGCTACCAAGCAAATTGTATTTCCTTTGAAACTGTGTACATTCAGCCCTTTAAATTTTCTCAGTGTTCCTCACCTCACACTTGTTCCTTTCCTAATTTTCACTCTGAGATTTGTGCTCTGCACATGGTTGCTGTCAGACAAAGGTAAAGCAATATTAGTAGTTCAGTATGCAGGGCCAGCATAAGGCATGAAAGTACAGGAGTACCTTTTAGACTTTATTTGTAGTTCTGATAATGTGCCTCATCATTTCCATGAATTGGAAATTTCTCACTTTTAGTTCTCATGGTGCTCCTCACAGAAGTATTTGTTTGCCCTTTACTAAACAGTCAGAATTACTCAGGCTGGAACTCCACTTTATTACCTTTCTTTACTTCACCTCAAATGACTGTATTTATAATAGAAGTAGAGGGTAATGCCTGTCACAAGTCATAACCACAAAGACCTAATACTTAGAAAAATCCTGTACAGAATCTTACTTCGATTGTTACTGGACATTACTTGGGCTTGGAATACAGAAATTAGACAACAGAAACTTACAGCAGCCCACATGTTCTCTGTGAAGAGCTGTGAACAGATACAGAAATGTTAAAAGGGCCTCTCAAGGTCACTACTCCAACCTCCTTCTCAAAGCAAGACTATCAGCAGTGCTGAGTCAACTATTTAAATATTTAGTCTGTTTTTAAAACAAACTATCAATTGGCAAACATTGTGTTTTCTAAACAATTAATTTCTTCCTGGGCAATGAGTAAAAGATCTATGAATAAAACCATCCCTGGAGGCACAAAGAGATCACACATCTCTCTCTAGCTGTAAGAAGGCCTTTCACTGGATCTTTGAGGTGACCAGTTGTTACTTTAACTTAGGCTGAGCTGAAACCATGAAAAAAAGAATACTCCCACTTGCAGTCGTGTTATTCCTATCAAAGTCTGCTCAAAATAAAACAGAACACTGAAATAACTGGTTGCACCAAGACAATAGGGCAACATTTGAGAACACCACATTTTCTCCTACTCCAGGCTGAGGTTTTTACAAAAGTCTGAGCTATTTAGGCACTAAAACTCTGTTGATATTCCAATAGCTATGTTACAGAAGTGTCACTCACTCACTAGCATCACCTATACACACGAATGGCCAATAATGACACATTTGGGCAATACAAATACAGCCTGTTACTGGAGAAAACAGAATTAGTCCCTGTGGGGAGCAGTATTATGGGCTGTAATTTCAGCTCAAGCTTCTATGACAATACAAGCCAAGAGACTGCAGTCTGAACCACGCTGAACCTAACGAGACATGGCAGCTTTGGAAAGCCATCTATAGTTTTCCTTGTAAATGGCATGCTGTCCTAATAAATGAAATGGTTTTACATGCCTTTTACCACTTTCCACTACGGCTAGTTCAATTTCAGAAACCATTCTTTAATTGTGATGTTATCTGAGAAGAAGCCTTTCCAAATGCCAAGGTAAATGAGCATCAACAAGGTGATGGATGAAAAAAGGAATGTACTCTGCAGGCAGATGTCAGAATATTGAGACAGATTCAATTACATAACATTTACCTGGGCTCTTATGTTCCAGTCTTTCTATTAGATCACCACACTTAAGCCCAGACACTTTCAAAAGATTGTAGCTGGCCAGGAAAATCTGCTTCCTGGAATGGGAAAAGCTTTGGGTATGTAAACATTCAGAAGAAGTTTTCCTCTGACTGCTAATTAGAATGAAGAGAAGTGCCATCCAGCTCCATATGGTACTCAAGTACATCAGCACCCTCGAGGCAGAATTACCTGATTCATTATATGGCTTAGCAAAAAGTGTGACTCTTCCGGAGACTGCTGATGTTCCACATGAAAGGCTGGCTTTCCTTTGGATTTTCACTTTTTTTTTTTTTTTTTTGCTTTCTTCCTAAAGAATCACAGGAAGTACTTGGCAATAAGCCAGAGATTCTGTTTTGGAAACTGTACAGAAAACACCTACAGAGTTGTTTTTTTCTGTTATCAAACTTGTACTGACTATTAGAAACGTTAGAGAAAGTAGTGTTTTAAAGATCTGCTGAAGTTAAAATACCTGCTGTTTCTAACAATGTCCAATTGCTGCTGGGCTCAAAATATCCATTAGCTGTCTCTCTTCAGGGTAGTGAAAGCTTATGTTATCAATCATAAAAAGAAGACTGCATGTAAGTCTCTATTATCCATTTCTGATAAGTTTTGGCTTCATAAACCAACTATGGGCCATAAATGATGTGATGTCTTGTGTCAACTGAATCTTGAAAGCCAAAGATTCAAATTACACAGTGCAAGTCCACAGACACATATCTGTGTTCCTAATCATTCTTACTCATGGTATTTGTGGCTATTTCAATTGACTTAAACACTTCTGACTTTGTCAAGTTATGTTCCTCCCGGTGTGAATAGAGAGATAATGAAATTTTTAAAAATTGTTGAGGTGGAAATAAAAGTATGCCCATGTAATTTGAGAATACCAGCTACGTGGAATATTCAAGACAAAGATTTCATCCTGACTTTTGTGCATATTCCACATTTATTTAGACAGGCATTGTCACGTCTCAGACTTGCCACCTTCCAGCTCTGATTTGATAAAACCCTGTGTGTGCTTGCTACAACCCCTGTGAATGCACAGCAGAACTGGATAACATAAACCACCTCCATCTAAAAAGTTTACCTAAAAGGGAGCTCACATAACCACCTAGTTGGTGCCAGCCAAGAAAGCTGTAACATACAGCTGAATTTATCAAGATATGCCAATTTCCACACTCTCAGGTAACCACCAAGGTGAATGCTTTGTCTGGAAGTTTGAATCTGACTCCTGCACTTCAGGATGATGTGAATGAACAAACCTGTGACAGGTCTGGAATACATAAGCTTATGAAATTCAATTAGAAGCAGCTGAGCAGTAACACTTGGCATGGGTACAGTGCCTTTCATTAGATCCTCCAAATGCTTTATTTCATTAAGGGCTGAAAGCCCATTTCCTGAAAAGAGTTCAACTGATGTGTCAAAACCTCAATAAAAAAAAAAAAAAGAAAGAAAAATCCAGTGAAACAGCCAGGAATAAAATCCAGCCCTTTCTAACCTTGTATCTTGTCTTTTACCACGAAGACAGAGAGTCCCATTTGAATCATTGCCTTCTGAACTAACACTGGGTGCAGATGCCACTGAAGAAGGCATGTTAGGCTAAGGTAAGTTTCAGCTTAGCAATCAATGGCATTTTGCTGTCTACTGCTTTAAAATGTAAGTGATCTTTTCTTCAGCTTAATTTGTTCTGGGGCAAAAACTCAAGATTAAAAATTGTGTCTCTTCTCCCTGTGTGCAACCCGGATGGAGCAAAAGGCCATCGATTCATGGATATGATGAGGAAGCAGAAGCTCCTGACAGGTCCTGCACACAAACTGACCGTGAAATGGAAAACCCTCCGAGGTTACCTCAAGTGAAAGTGCCAGGTGACTTCACAAGCTTCACTGTGGGAGTTCAGCTCTCCACACAAGTGTTGGTTCTTCACCTCTGGGAAGTTTTACCTCGAGTCCGAACAGATGAGAGACACCTGCAGATGTTGTTTCAAGATGTTTATTTCTTCTTATCTCTAATTTGTTCTCAGTTCTGGCTGCACGTCTGATGCCAGCCAAAACCAAGCGGGGACTGCCCAGTCTTGGGCCATCCCTGTCCTTTTTGTACCCTTTCCAAGATCCAACCATTCTTTACAATGTATTTATTATTTACTCTTTTATACCAATTAATTTGTACCTATTCTAGACACGTAATTTCTACCTCTTTTTCATTCTACCAATCATCTTATGCCACAACTACTAGAGAACATGGAGGAGAAGGAGAAGAAGAACAGGGCAACACCCAAAATCCTCCATCTTAAATCCTTCACCCTCATATTAAAAATCCTAAAATCTACTTTTTAACCTTGTAAAATACTAAATTACTACTCATTTTTACACTCTCGTGGTTTGCACTGATTCTTGTAATGTTGGTAACTTTTCCCATGGGCTAAGGTCAAAGACAGTGTTATTCTGAGCTTTTTACCAGGGTCTGGGACCCCCTTGCTGGGGGCTCCCGACCACCCAGGACAGCCTGAGGCATGTCCTGACCTCCCACGGCAGCCAGAGGCATGCCTTGGACTCCAACACTTCACTTTTTAGCTACAAGCCACTACCCACCTGTTTTAGCACAATTCCTGCATTGCATGAGCAGGAGACAGGCACTGGACACTCCTGCAATATTCCCTGCAATGCATCTGCTTTTCTGCTTCTCATTTTGTGGATTCCCAGTTTAGATACCTTCATCACAGGAAGAAACACAACACTGGACCTTACCAAGAAAATAAATTCAAGAATGCTGTGTATAGTTTCTGTCTTTTGTTTGCTGGGCAAAACACCCAGAGCCCTATACAAAAACATGCATGTGCATGCACTAAGGAAGGGCTTTTAACTTTTTTTTAAAATTTCTCTCCCTTTCCTCAAGGAACTGTACATTATTTTATATTGTTATGACACATGACATCCTGTAATCATTCTGTAATCATAATGTGACACCATATCCTAATAAAATACATAGTATCAGTTTATTTTGTGTAAAATTTTACAAATAAGAGCATCTACTACTTAAAGAAAACTGACACATCTTGTTTCTTTGTTGAAAACATCTCCCTGTCTGTGTTGCAATGAAACAGGCACTAATAAGGAGTCTCTTCAAAAGCTTTAAAATTTTATTTTACTATATATTCTGTCAGAAACAGGTATGTTATCATATCATATATCACCTGACATTCCATAGTACACCCTTCAGGAAATAAAGTAAAAATTATGGATGTATTTAAAACTAACTTGCTTGAGTTTACTTCTAGATGAAATACGCCAAGTGCATTTTTGCAGCTTCTTTTGGAAAGTATGATCTTGTTCAGTATTCAAATGTTAAAATTCTGATCAGTGGCCAGCTCTGTCAGGCAAAAGGAGCTTCCTCATATGTTTTTCATCAGTGTTTTTTAATCCCATTCATGCATCAGCCAAGGTAAGGACTGGCAGTAAAGCTGAAACCTGCTCCAAGGAAGGTCAAACAATATGCAAACAACCCTGGAGATTTGTACAAGAGCACAAATTACCAGGGGAATTGGGCTAAACCACAATTTACTTAGAAACACCCAAAATCTCAGCCATGATTCTGCCCCATAGAGGAAGCCTTCCTAACTTGTGTGGAGGAGACAGAGAACACAGAAAATGAGCATCATGTTAGACTGCACAGAGAAAGAGCCAAAAGCCTGCTCATTTTACAGATCATTTATTTATTATAATTTTCTGCAAATTAACCCTAAAATGAGTGTGTTTCATGCAATCCCCGGCTGACCACCACTTAGCTCTGCCATGGTCCTTGAGGAAGCACGGTTTTAAACCAAACCCAAACACGTTCACAATTTTCTATGAACAAAATAAAATGCCACAAATTAAGTCTATGCTTATCCCAGTTGGCAGGCAAAGCAAAAAAAGCCCACAACGCAGTCCCAATATAGAGCTGTCAGAACAAAGTTTCCCTACCGTTTCTGTGATTAAACTTCCTTTCTTTCTGACATTCATGGTTTAAAAATGAGATGTAAAAAGATTTATTATTAGTCTTACTCTTGTATTTCAAGATACACAGAACCGTACAGAGCATAACACCATTATTAAGATTTCAGACTCAGAAAGACAGAACAGTGTATGGGAAAGAAAGTCAAGTAAGAGCAAAATTGGAAAGATTACAGAGAAGGAGGTAACAAGCTGTACTTGTACAAAGCAGATAACTATGGGAGGGATGCAACAATCGTGACAGACAAAATGAGACATTATCCTGTGAATACTGGTAATCCAAAAAGATGTGTAGGTCTGAATATCTCAGCAGAAACAATGAGAGGTGGAAGGCAAGATAGATAGGAAAAGACTTGGAAAACATAGAATAAATTCCCTCTTCACTAAAATATTGTCCAGGTGGGCGAGCTCTGAACTATAATGAAGTGTTTTTAAATGTAGCCAAAATCAGAGACATTGTTATTTCATTTTTTCTCTGAACTGCCAGTTTTGCAGAGTGTTTTGAGCCATTAGTGTCCAACACAAACTAGAACCCTTATGTTTAAATGTAATATAGTCTTCATTAAATAATTCCATTATGTGTTTTTTCCCCCTACTGTACACATACTTCTGAATTACTGATAGCAAGCCCTAGGCAAAGGCAAGGGGAAAAAAGAGAGACGAAATGAAAGCTTCATTTTTTTTCTCAGGGTGAAGTCTGCTAAACACACAAGATTGATTCTGATGTGTTTACTCACAAGAAGAGCATCATTATTGCATGAATAGCCTGGCTGATTTCAATGAAAACTGAATGATGCATTATTCAGTTCAGCTAATGGAATGAGAATCTGATTTAATTTGGATTAAGAAGGAGTAAGGTGAGCAAGTAAGAAACAGAAAAACAAGAAGCAATCCAAAATGCAAACCACAGCTTGATCTCTATCTCCTGAAGCTCCAAATTTCAGACCTGGGCTGTCTCAGAGCAAAGTGTGGGTACACATTCTTCCATTGTTTACTCTTGTTCTGTCACTACTCAGCTTTAAAACAGGGAACTAAAAGCAACTGTGTTGTCAAATTGTGCCCCTTGAAAGCAACTGTGCCATTCAGTCCACACTTGCCTCATAAACTTATCAAGTTCCATCTTAAAAGTCATTAATTACCTTGCATTATTTCTACTGTGTTTGAGAACCTTACCACTTCCAGTGGCTAATAACCTTCTTCTAATCTCCACTCCTAATTTATTCATAGCCAGTTAAGACTCATTCATTCTCATGCCACTGCTGTTTTTTACCTTACACATTTGTTTTCCTCTCGGGTATTTAACCATGCTAAATTTATAGCTAACACTCAGCATACAAAACTGCATTTAGCTTGACTAAATACACCCAAGCATTTAAACTCTCTTCTGATGAACCTCACATACCCTCTGCACCTTTCACAATTTGCCTTCATTTTTTTGGGTATAAGTGGATGTTTTTCACTGTTATCTAGAGGAGATGAAGTCAGAGATTCATATAGTGATGACAACACACCTTCTCTACATCAAAAGTGACTGGGCTGGTGTATTTAGACTTATACTTACCTCTATGTGAGATTACAAAGTTTCTGTTTAAGTCCAAAAATGTGGAAAAAAACCAAAAACCAAAATAGCTCAACCCCCCCCCCAAAAAAAAATCCAAAAACCATAACAAACAACAAAACCACCACCAATAAAAAGCCCCCGAAGTCACTGAAGAAAGGGTCACCCTCCAGTTCAGAAACACCAAATTCTCTATTTGTCTTGTGTATAGAAATAACACTTATGCCTTGTGGAAAGAAAAAATTGTTCAAAGGCTAGGAAACTAACCCTAAATTTTGGAAAATAAAATTGCCTTCTCTAAAACTGACTTGGTTTATTCATATGAAACAACCTGACAAAACACCATTTTGGAAACAATAGCTCAAAAATGCTTCTGAAAGACAGCTGTATTTTTTCTTTCAAAACAATTTTAAGCATTCCTTTAAAAAAAGGTCATACAAATCCAAAGACTTAAAAGATCTTGAGAAAAAAATCTTCATTTGGAAAAGTCAGAACTGCTCAGAACTGTTTCAGTTCAGGTTAATGCATTCTTTTAAAGCTTGGTATTTTCCATGGGACACATAACGCAGTTTTATTTCCCCTCTAATCAGAAGATATTAATGTGTTGCAGGAGTGTGGAATATGATCCCCTCTGCTAACACAGACAGTAAATAAAAACAGACGCAGCAAGGATTTTATTCTGGCCCATGGACTATATATATAAAAGAATACATATTATATTAGTATTATACAATAATACCTATTGTATAGAATAACACACATTTTATATAATAATTATATATAATAATAATTATCATTATTATTATATAACATATTATATATATATATGTGTGTGTGCTCCTTGGCCCTTGGCCCTTGTTTTTTTTGTAGTTATCCAAGCAAGGTAAGTTTTTTTATAAAATACAATGTTGAGAGAAAGGTACTCACTAGGGAAAATGCATTTTAATTTATGGGTATATAGAGAGAATAATCCAGCTTTTGTTTCTGAACTTATGCAACTTAAAAAATAGCCAAATACATATATTTCTGGAATAATAATAAAAGCTTTGGGCTGAGACATTTTATGCCAAGTCACAGTCCTGCAGAATTTTATGGTTGAGTTACAAACCTGAAAAATATGTGCTTATAATGGAAATCCTGACAAACCCTAGTAGGGGCTCCTATAATATCTTGAATTTGATTTAAGAGTGGTTTTCAATAATGCTTTTCCAAGCCAGTCTGTTGGAGACTGCTAGGGAAAATCTAATGTTGAGTGTGTCCCATGTCCCCAAACGCATGCTGGGGCATCAAGGCAAAGCCTCCAGAGCTTCTGTAGCCTGGGGCTGTCAGGTCTCTAATATCAGAAACCCCATAAATGTCAGGGCTAAGTGCACCTTTCATTTAACAAAACAATAAATTGTCTATCTCTGTGCAATAAATCACTCGTTTCTGGGCCTCCACAAGGGCTGATGTGATTTGTAAATGACTGGAAATTCTGTTTTGCTTTTTTTTCCCTAACAATCATGAACCACGCTTCTGGGAACACTGGATTTTTAGGGAGAAGGGAAGAGGGAACCTAGATAATCCAGGAGTCAAATTAAGACTACAGAAAGTAGGATTATAACCCACTATAAACCCATCCTGGTCAGTACCAAGCTGAATTAATATCCCTGCTCCCAGGACCTTGAGCAGCACAAAGGGCACAGCTGGCTTCCAGGATGTGCCACAGTGTGCAGGGATGAAATCCAGCCACACCTGGGTTCTGACCAGGTGTTCTGAGGTGGTTCTGACCTCACCTTAGTCCTCCCACAGCTGCTTTGTCTCAGACTCCCTTTGTACCCTTGCCATCACCCCCACCCTTCACATTTATCCCCCTGCAAATTGAGCTGTCAGAGAGCTTCAAGGTTTGCCTACACTTGTCTTCACCACATCGTCATGGAGAGAGGGAGTCGCCCTTCCAAGGCTGAGCCATCCCACCCAGCTCTGGAGCTAATGATGAACACATAAACCACACAGACACTGGAGGCCATAAAGAACTCAAACACTGTCACACTGAGGTTATCAGCATATGCAAAACAGCCTTAGAGAATCAAAGTCAGAGCACACAGCTGTGGGTAAGGTACCTCTATAATTTTTATTTATAATTTTCATATATGGCAATCTTACATTTCTGTTCCTGTGGTTCTGATGCAATGTCCCAGCCTCCAATATCTGTCCCCCACAAACTAGAACAGCACATGGGGTTCGTGCAGCCATCAGTTAGCTGGTATTTAAACCTTCAAAACCCAGTGCTTTATTATTTATGATTATGAGAGAAATGAAGCAACTGAGTCATTTCCAAATCTTGAAGTGAGACAGGACAAAATAAGGACTCTAATGGGTGGCAGACATGATGCTCCTGTGCTCCTTCAGAGCATGGAGCAGGTACCACTGAAAGGGAGCCAAGCAGCCAGGGAATGACAGCAAAGGAGAAATGGTGACTCTGGAGAAAAAGCAGGAAAGAGGCGCTGACACAAAGCACTGTGAAAGTAGGAGAAAGACAGAAGTAAAGAAAGTAAAAGAAAATTACAGCAAAAGAAAGACTGGGAATTTAGTGAGTGGACAGTCTGTCTGAGGTAAAAGGAGAAAGGGAAATGAGAAGAACTTGTTCAGCCTTTAGGCTGATGAATTTTCTCATGCTTGCCTTCATTTTAATTGTTTCCATAGGAAACCTCTGTGGACTACTGGGTTTAGTAGAAAAGTTACTAAACCAGTTCAGTACTCCAGAAGAAATGACTGGTGAGCAAAGGGGAAGAAAATTGCACAGAATTCTCTACAAATAGACACAGAGTTATGCAGAAAAACATGGAATACTGTGCCCATCAAGGAAACACACAAGTGCACAGATGCTGCAATTGTTTTTAATAGCATCAATTCTCTGATTTATTTGGAGAATTATTTCCAGCCACAGTCAAGGGAAGGGCACCAGGCTTTGATGCTCTGTCTCAGCCTACTCGCAATGGCTGCACTCAAGGTGTCCACATCAATCTGACCACGGCAGATCAGATGTGAACACCAAAGTCCTAACATTTACTTACTGCCCTGCCTTGCATGGAAAAAACCCCAATATCTGAGAGGATCAAAAGAAACTTCCTCATTGTCTCACATAAGCCCAAGACAGCCCAGTTCATCATAGCATGAAAGAAATCTGAACCCTTCCACCACTTCGAAATTAAAAGCTGGCATGAAGAACTCGGCAAGATCCACTTGAATTTTGCTGCATGGGCTTCTCAAGTTTGTATGAACTTTTGGGAGCCGCCCAGTAGGGTACCAAAAATTCCCTGGGTATGGGCAAGGTGGGGTAATGCCCCTCTGAGACTTGATGGCATAATGTTTTCTGAGAGTGAGAGCTCTCCAAGGACACCAGAAAAGGATCCTTCCTTTCCATCTGTGAATATCCAAGCTTTCCAGCTGAGGGAGAAAAATAGTCATGACGAATAGGAATAGAAATAGGAAATTGTAGAGGGATTCAAGAGAGGAAAATGACACTTTCCCCTATGTACTTTGATTCTGCTCCTCCACAAAATTAAAGCCTTGTTTCAATATGGTTTTAATTTCATAGCCCGTGGTTTAGATCCTACTCTTCTGTACACTGCACTTCCTCATGGAGCAGCCCCTTTAGCAAATTATATTTATGCTAATGGACCTGCTTGCAGCAATAATTATCACAGCCCTTGGCCCTGGTCCTGGCCAGTGTCAGCACGTCAGGAGGGGCTGGAATGGCATTCTGATTGTACAATTAGCCTTGTCATAGAAAGGAGCTCTGGGAACAGCGACATCTTGAAGCTTAAAATGTGGACAACTGACAGATGACTGTCATTAGCTCCTTTGCTCACTCCAGGATGGAATAGCCACTGAGCTGTAGGGTAGGCTTCTTTAATGAAAAAGAAAGACCTTGAACCATAGCCACTGTCCTCCACCTCTTCCCAACCTGTCCAGTTACCCCCAATTCCTCTCATTTCTCACGGCTTCTCTCTCATCCCATCTGCAGCAGAGTAACAAAAGCTATCTCTAATAAGTTGTTCCTAATCCATCGAGTCTTGATGGAGAAGAAAGGCTCCTCACCTCACAGTGCAACCTCACTTGCCCCCAGCCCTCCCTGCTCAGAGTCTCCCTCTCTCCAGACATGAGGAGTGCAAGCCCAAACCCACTGGATTTAGGCTAATTCTGGATCAGCTTCTCAGCTGCAAAAATCAACATCAATCCTTTGAACTTCACAAAGCCTGTGATTTTACACCCAGTTGAGAAGCACAGTAATAAATACACCTTCCCAAGAAGCCTGGCATGGAGAGAGGCCCCTTCAGAACAAGCCCTCCTTGGCCAAGAGGACTGCAGGAGGGCACAGAGCCCTGGGACCCACACCAGCTAAATAGGACAGGTAATGGGGTGGCAGAAAGAAGCACTAAGGAGGCTTTGCAAGAGCCTTTGGCTTGGTGGCTCCTGGAGGCTTCCAGCTGCAGCTCTGTATCTCTGGAAGGGAATCCTTAGAGACAGCAATGACTCCAAGTGTGCTGGAATAACACTCAGCAGACTTGAAGACATGAATCTGCTTCATTAAAATTTGATCCCCAAGTTCCTCTCTCTTTTTCCTTCCTAGAGTGTTTTCAAACATTGTTTTCCTGCATACCTGGATAACCGATGCTGCATAGGGCTTTAGTTAAGGTAATTTGAGAATTCTTTTATATTGAAAAGGTATAAAAAGTAATCCCCTGCAGTACTTGATTTTCCTTCCACGACATTCCATTGTAACCACCTACTTCTGCTTTACTTCATTAGTATTCTGAGGGGTTATAAAAGAATTATTATAGTTCAGAACACAAAAACCAGGTCTGGCAGCCCCCTGGGGGATACAGGGCAGAACACTATGGGGCCCCAGCTAAGACCCAGGAGAGCTGAGCTCTCCTCCACAGGCTAGGTGATCATAGGCAAGCTGCCTCATGTTAGGAAGTTTGCTTCCTGACTCTTACTCTGCCTTCTTTGGGACAGGAAAAGTTCCTCTGCTCTCGAACACTGCTCAGCAAAATGAGTGCAGATGTAATGCAAATCAACAGCAGCAGAATGAAACTGTAATTGTTACAGAAAAAAAAAACAGTTAAAGAGGAGATGGGACTGCCAAGGTCTATGTTGAAGTTAGCATGTGTTGTATGCAACATTACAGAAGCAAAACCGCATTTCTGTAAGGCCCTGGGAGAGACAGAGAGAGTTTATCACAGCACAAAAGCCCACTATCATAATTACAACGGAACTCCAGCTTATTTTCCACTAGAGTAACAGAGAGAGGATACAGCCTCATATACAGGTCCCTCAGATAACCTTACCCAGTGACAGAGTGTAACCAACTTTTCCTGACTAAAACCCTCCAGATGTGTCTTCCCTTCTTGAAGGCATTTCCATAAGAATGTCCTCACCCTCACACTTCCAGGTTGTGTGCCTGGGTGTGTTGGGGCAGCCCTTGCTGAGAGAAACTGTATCAAACACACTGAAATATCAGTGCATGCAGCACTTTTTTTCTGTTTGTCTGTGGAATCTTCCTGACTTATGTGTACCTGTCACACGCTGGCTGAGAAGGATGTGATTCACCTACTGAGAATTCACTCCCAGGCTTGTGCCATCCCTACAGACGTTGAGTTTCAATCCATTTCTCAAGTAGTCAACACTATGGGTGTTCATAAAGTATTATTCCATCCTCCCATACCCTGAGGTCACCAAGGCAGACACTCTTGCTCCCCCTACAAAGTATCTTGATACATGAGCACAGTTCACTGCTTTACTGGACAGCAAACTCCACAAAAAAATTGCTGAGCTAAAAGGTTAAACATTCATTTGCAAGCAAGACAGTCCCCATCTAAGTGAGACACCAGGAGATGCCTTGTGTATCTGCAGAGCAGAAGGGAAGAGCCCCCTTAGACACAGCTGCTGTCTAACAACCATGTTTTATGCAGAACACTTGGGGGCTACTCTGTTTTTATAACTTTCGTCCATAAAATAAGAAGTTAAAGCTTCTGGAAGGAGAACACAATTACCTTACAATGATGTAACATCAGAATAAATTCAACACAATCTATATAAGCAAAGAGAAAAAGCACCCAAGCTTTTTCCAACTGGTAGTAGATAATACTTTACAACTGCCCTGTCATCAACTTTCAGAAGCTATCTCCAGAGCCATATGTGGGTTGGCAACCAGGCCTAGTGCCTAACTAGTTTTGCAGCTAGTTGTACAGAAGTAGAGACATGTGGAAATGAACAGCCAGGCAGAACAAGTGAACTCTGAAGCAATGACTTCGATAAGTAAGTGTCTGCACAGTGGCAGATGGAGAAAAGCGCAGTTAGGGAGGGACTGAGTTGCAGCAGCAACTCGATTTCAAACAATTTGTAAAATTCAGCCTGAACTTCACATCTGAGGTATTTCCAGTGCCTTCAGTCCCCTTCTTGTTGGGGAAAATGCTCTCCATAGAAACAGGGAAGGTGAAGATAGAACAGTGCATCTAGCAAAAGATACCAGGAGCTGCTTCACGGAGCAGAGAACAGGACTGGGAAGTCACTGATGATTTTTGCCTCTTACTACTCTGCTAATCATGCAGATTGGTACCTTGCAGAAAGACACAACAAACCATTCCCCATAGCCTAGGAAAGCAACAGGTGGAGAAACATTCTCAAGCCATACGGCAGCACCTAAAACACGGGCACAGTAGATGCACTGTGAATGTGGGATACACACACACACACCTTTCCTGCAGTGAATGGGAATTTGTGCCTGTTGCTGCCTCATTCCTCTGGAGATCAGTCTATTTCAAGGCAAACTGAACCTTTCCTGCTTGCAGGAAGCAGACGGATTCCTAGTTACTGTAAATGTGACAGATTAATTGAAAACGAGTATTACTTTTATTCCACTTTTTGGGACAAGGAGACTCCTTGTCTGGTGATCTTGAAGATTTTTCTTCTTACCATCTCTGAAACAATTTTTTGTGTACACCCTCTAACCCAAATTGACATGATTATTGTGATGTGGAAGAAGATAAATTTATTAAATTTCAATAAACTAGCTGAACTTCACTAAACTGTCTCAATAACGGGCCACCTTTTATTATAAAGGAACTCCCTTTCTCTCAGTTGATATTACATGTATGATCTCACTTCTTTGCACTGCTTGGTTACCACCTCAGATCTCACGTATCTTCTCCTCCCACATCACAGGGATGATCAAGAAAAGCAGCAGGCAACAATTTTCCAGGGAATGTCCCTAAATCCAAACCCTGCATTAAGCTGAAACCATTTATAATGGCAATCAGTTTAGAAGCTGCTTCACTTTGGTAAGAATCACCATGGGAAAGCCATGACCCGCCTTCCACAGGCCCTCCCATGGATCTGTTAGCTGTGTAAGCTGTGGATCAGGCTGTCTGCTCCACTACAGGGTCCACAGAAAAGCCAGCCCAGCCACTGGTCCAAGGAGTCAAGGGCCATATGCACACACAAAGTGAAAATGAGGGAGGATTTCCTCTACATGGATGCCACTGTGTAAATGTTTTGCATTAAATAACAGCCGCTATCAATCAAGAGAGTGGAGAACAGATGGGAAGGAGGCTGTGTTGAGAAAAAGGACTCAAACAGGAATATGGATTTCTCTCCCACCTTCCCTGGTCTGGTATGAGCCCTAAATAAACCTTCACACATCTCCCTCCATATGGGCAATCCCCACTGGTGCGTTCCAGTACTGCCCCAGCAACTCTGGCTGCTTTAGCACCACAGCACAAGATATTAACACATCTACAAAATGCTGCAATGTCAGACTGTGGGGTTTGGATTCTTCCCACTTCTTCTATGGACCAAGCCCTCTAACAAGCACTACGGTCACTTCATCTGCTCTCTCCTTCAGGAAGGTTTAACAACAGATCTGATTCTGGAAAGAAAACAGTCCCTATTCATGATGCTTCTCAAACTTCTGCTCTTCTTGGGCTAGCTGAATTTCTATATTTTATTACTTTTTTAAGAACATTTTTTGTATTTAAGTTTTTAAAAGAGGCAAATGTTTACTTGATGTTTGGTCCAGCAAAACAATTGCTGAATCTCCAGGTTTCCCTTCAGTGCTAAAAGAATCCCATTACAACTTGAAGTAAGATTTTGTAAAAGATGTTGTAGGAAATTCACTTAAGGCTGCAGATTTAACGTAAGATAGCAGTCTGTGGCATGTGTTTATAACAAACATTTTCACCAAAATAATCGAAAACTTTAAACAACTTCCAAATAACTAAACGCAAAAAGCAGGCTCCAGATTGTCACTTGTAGCAATATCATTGTAAACAGCCCTAGTTGTTCAAAAGAGCCTTTAAAATGGTTAAGTTATGGCCTTCTACACTGCCAGATCTTGTTATTCTTTGCAACCAATTTTCTTAGCATTGAGTACTTGTTCTTAGTACAACACTGAATACCTAAACATACCTAAAATCAGCTGTAAAACATTGTGCCAAGGATAGTTTAAGACCCAAACATAGCAGGATCACCACCCAGGGAGTGACATGAACAAGATGTTTATCTTGCTGGCAGTGTGGGGGCAGACAACTGATGACATATCAGAATTTAACTGGCAATGCAGATCCAGAAGGGCTGAAAACCAGTATATATGAACAGTGAACAAGAGAACAGCTGAAAAATCACCCTGTGTCCAGTCCCAGGGGCTTCACACAGGGGCTTCTTCCCTCACTCACCCCCCCGCCAAAACCAACCCCCATCCCTCATTAACACTGAGTTGGAAAGACAGGCAAGCAAAACACTTTGGTTCACATATTGACAAGTCATCTATAATACTGTAAGCAGACAAAATAGTGTGTATTTCAAGAAGCATCCAACCTTCTTGAAAACAAAAACAGGCCTGAAAAAACCCAACACGAACAAAAAGCAAAATCATGTTTTAAAGTTAGTTATGAAAATAATAAGAAATGATTAAAAAACCCCAACATGAGCTACATACCTTAGCTATTTGGACACACCAGTTCAGCAGGAGCTGGGAGCCAATATTATCCTTATGTTCATGGACATAGTCCAGGAGGCAGCCATGAGGCATCAGCTGTGTGACCAGCTGAATGGTCGGGCTCAAGCAGACGCCCAGGAGTCTCACCAGGTGTGGGTGGTCCATGCTGGCCATGATGAGAGCTTCCTGTAACAATAAAAGTGACCCAAACGTTACCCCAGTGTGCTTAAAGACTCAGCGCACAAGAGTGACTAAAGAGGATCAGTGTCCCCTGAGCACCATGAATTCCTGGCTATCCAGCATACCTAGGGAACCTCCAGTCTGATGTAATGCACACTTGATGTTCTGAGTCCCAAAAAACAAGAGTCAGACCTTCTGCACAAATCTAAAATTCTGCACTGCCCCACATTCCCTGTCCTGTTGCAGCCACAGAAACAAAGATGTAGGTGTAACACACCTTACTTAAAGGTCTCCTTTGTCTTGTTTTACTTTCCCTAATTTTGCTTCCTGAATATGTTTTCCCAACTTGCAGTCAATCCCTCGGGCATCATCTTCATGTCATGCAAGCAAACTATGTCCCTCATGTACAGCAAGATGATTTTGTGGAAAGGCGTTTGATGAAACTGTGCTAAAATCAGAGCACAGATCAGAGAATTTATTCTCAGTGTTTTATAGATTTAAGCATGTAAAGTTGTACGTTGATTGATGCTTTCCAAAGTTCAGCCTTCAAAGGGTTAAGAATCAGGAGGTTTAGTGTGGGCTTTTCCAATGTGTCTGATGCTCCTAAGTCCTTCTGAAAGTCAGCAGATTTGTGAAGCCATTGGGACACGACCATCTCTGGGTCTGCTGCACAGCAGAGCCTAAACCTGAGGCTGCGACTGTGCAGTTGCAGCCCAGGGGCAGCAGCACTCCTCCCTGTCTCCTCATCCACAAGTAAATCACTTCAGGAAGCAGCAGCTTTCAAAATCTGAGCCTCTTAGCTCAGCTTCTGATTCTTCCATATCCTCTCCCAACAGATCTTGGATGAGTTCATTTTGGTTTTTTCCACACTTCAGCTTTTCACACAGAAAAGACTTTCCTTCCCTCTTCCAGACCGTAAGAAGTTTTCAGCTACCAAGCTGGTCCAGGACCAAGGACCAGAAGGTTTAATCTTGGCTGTGCTATTTGACCTTAAAGTTCATACCCCTGATCAGTAGCACAGGAGTTCCTTATAAAAACCCTACATAACTGTTCTTAGAGGTAATGCTGCCATCACAAGCAACTGGCATTCAAATGTAGCAAGGAGAAAGCTCTTCTCTCTCATTTACCAAGTCCTCCATTTCAAGACCACTTCATCATGCCAATGGAACAATGAAAAGTGAGATGAAATTGTGGCTACGTAAGGCTATTTTGGCTGTCTTCTTTTTTTTCTCCCTCAAAAAAACCCTATATGACATCTTTCTGACAACTTACAGAACTACAGCTGTAAGTGCCCAAGAAAGAAAGGAAAAAAAAAAGGATGAGACAAATTTGTCACTAGGGGAACATAAAAGTTGGGGGTTTTTTCCCTTCCCTATATTAAGGCAAAAGAAAAAAAAAAAGGCTTCTGGCAAGTAGGCTGAGTTTGTATTAAAGGAAATTGCTCATCATAGTACAAAGAATATTTGAAACCAAATTGCAGATATTTGCATAATAGTTCTTTTACTTTCTTTCTCCCTCTTTTTCTGGTAAAACAAAAAGATGAACAAGATGCTAATTGTAGGGTTTTTTCCCTCCCAGTAAGAAAGAGCAGATGGTTCTCACTGGGAGGAGTGACTCCTTCCCTTTTCTTCCTCAATATATGTGAAGAAATAAATAAATGAATAAATAGGGGCTATTTGATGGGATAATGGAGTAGCAGATCTGAGAAAGATTCTGATGCAACAAATTAGAAAAGGGATCTGAATTTAAGTAGTTTTGCTCACATTCAAATTAATACAATTCCCACTCACTTAACTCTTAAGTATGGGGACTCCTTGAAACAATTTTAGCTTTTCTTCTGCTGTGACTTGAAAATGTCCCTAAAGGCCAACAGAATAAATACCTGTAGACAGGTGAATTATCTAGTTTCCAGAGCACAAAATTACTCTGCCACACTTTTTCTTTTTTACCCCATTCATTTTTCTCCTGCAGATGCATACAGGGATAGCACTTGCTGCCCACTCCCTCTCTGAGTAAAGGTAAGAGGTTCCCCGGGAGCTTGGAGCTGGAGTACTTTTCTTTATAATCTGGACAGATTAGAACAGAGACGAGATTTTTTTTTTTAATCTACCAAGGGCCCAGACAGAAAGCTTTGAAGCTAGTATCCATTAGTCTCCAGCTACTCTCCATTGCCAAGTCTATCTGGGTTCAAAGGAAAAACACTTCTGTACAATAACAAAAGCAAGCAGTGCCATTTGTCTCATTCTGATGTTACAGGAGAGCACATGTTTTTCCAATAGTTTTGGGCAAGAGTTTCAGTAAAAAAAGTAAAAATGTTGTTTATAAAATATTATGGACTTTTCCATAATGAATTAAGACACACAAGAGAGAGCAAGGAAATCTTCATTATAGATCTAAGCCACTAATGGATACTAATTTAGCATGAATCCTGGCTTCACATAGTTATCCTCATTAGTAAAACTATTGTTATGTTTATTGAACTTGCATCGAAATAAGAACTAAAATCAGGGCTATGTGTATCCAGCACAGCACAAACACAAAGTAAAAGCGATTGCAATTGTTCTGCAAGAGCCTAATTAGACAAACCAGACAAACAACAACAACAGAAACATTATGACTTAGCAGCATTTTAAGAATCTCTTCAGCAAATAAGGAATACAAGTCCTCAGTTTCAAACCTGTTTCGACATGAAAGACCCTAGAGCTTTCATAGAGCTGCAATCTTTGTGGCACGTTGACACTCAGCAGCCTGGTTCCTAATATAATTGTCTAAAACATTTAAGCAGGTGAGGCACCTAAATTCACAAACTTGGCTGGTAGCACCAGCATCTTTCAAAACCAGCCTCTGCAATTTTCTGGACCTTTTGGTAGCTGTGTGTCTGCAGCTCTTGTCTCTACACTCAATTGGCACAATTACAGGAATGAGATTGAAATTCTAAATTAATGGAGAAGAAACTGAAGTATCAAAAGGGTACAACCTTCTATCCAAAGTCACATGGGAAGTCTGGAGCACAAGCGGCAACAGTGCCCCAGATCACTTTACTTTTCTCTCCTGAAAAAAATCCTTTGATGGTTGAAATATTAAAGGGATGAAGGTGAGAGAAATGATTAACATCTGGCACTTCATCTTCCCCCAGGAGCCAGAGTCTCTGTAACTTCATGTGCTCTCAGTGGCATCAGGGAAAGTACAGGAGCGGTGACAGCTTTGAAAGGCTCCTGTTGGTCATCAGTCACCCTCCCTTGCCCACCAGCAGCAGCAGTGAGTTATCACTAGAGTAACTCTCCAGCCAAACTGATTCTGGAGTTTCTTCACGCTGCTGCTGCTCAGGTATTATGGGCTACAGCAGTGCATGGCAGCCACACACAGCAAAGCTCTGGAGCACAGCCTTCTCACGATGCAGCCTGTGCAAAGCCTGCCCAGCTGGGGCTGGGCTACTGCAGGGTCTCAAATGGGCTACTCACAGCAAGGTTGTGCTTGTTTGTTATGTTCACAGCAGCGCTTGCAGTGCCACAGTATCTGAGGGGAAGGCTGGCAAAGAAAGACCTTGATGAAGAAGGCAGCTAAACCTGCAGGCAGCTTGGCAGGGCCATGGTTGTGTCCCCCCAGCCTCACCACAGGTGACTTCAGTTCTTCTGTGTTCAGCTCAGTCCTACCCTTCTCAGATGTGCTATTTTGTATAAAGAAATCATGTCACATCCATCATTCCTCTCTTCTGCCCCTTTTGAATGTGGTTACATTATTGCTCCATTAAGCTCAACTCTTGTGATTTATACACACAAGCCTGTATTAAACAGTAACATTAAACAATAACATAAATGTTATTTCAGTGGTTCACACTGATTTGCCTGCCATTTGCACTAAGTAACAAGACAGCAGCCCAAAGAAGGGTGAGTTTGCAGGTCCCAGTGAGCAATCACCAGACCTATGACTGGTTTCTGTCAGCAGAGCTATGTCAAAAGGGGTCGGAGGAAGCACAATTGCAATTTGAAAATCTCACCTAAAACTGTTTCCTGGTCTAGCCATACTCTGCAGTCAGGTTTGAAATATCTTTAATTTGGCTGCTGTTTCTGAAATATAACTCAAAATCCAACTAAAACATGATTTTCATTTTGGCCCCCCAGAATGAGTAAAAAACCTCAGCTCTCAAGACTGTGAGAAAAAAGAGTGCTCTGAGTACATCTACAGCACATCTTATGTTATTTACCATCCCCCTTTCCTATTTTGATATGTTATTGCTAACAATTACAACTGGCAACAGAACATAAATATTATCCAGCGTGGTGGTTCCTGAAGAACATCCTTTGATACTGGTTTTGTTTCTCTGACCGTGTAGTTTGTAAACCAGTGGACTCAGGAAGGTGCATGCACCAGTAGCAGTAAGATAATGCCATACTTTGCCATACTTAGGTCCACGTTGAAAATTTATTTCCACCCAGAGTAGCCCAGGGCACAACTCTCTTCAGTTCATGCCCTCATTCATTAGTACACCAGCTGAGTACATGGTCAAGCATTCCTGGCCAGACTTTTCCTGAGATGCTGGAGATGGCAGCTCCTGAGGTCCCTGAGATCCTGAAACCAAGCAGAGCTGACAGCAAGCCATCACCCTGCCAGGTTAAACACCATGCTCTAAAGGAAATCTGGACATAAGAGTCAATCAAAAACCTTCTCTAGGCTGCCTACAGAGGCTCTGAAACATGCTAACCTCTGTGGCATTCAGAGTCCTGTGCCCCATGGAGGATTCCAGCACCTAATGCAGCACTTGGTCACCTCCCCTGCTTGCTGCTGCAGAATTAATCTAACGAGAGAATGACCATTTGAAGCAATATTGATTATCAAATTTAAATATCTGGCAGAAGAGAAAAGGAGCTCCTTCTGAAGGCTTGTTCTTTAACACAAAAGCTTCCTGAGTACCAGTGGCCATACACAGAGCACTAGGGGACACTCACTGACAGGCAGCCACTGTCCCCTCCCCTCTTCACACACACATGCTTCCCTCAGAGCGTGGGCAGGAGAAACGTGTCCCCTGTTCAAGGGAAGTATCACAGATCTGCTTCCCCAATTTGGCAAGCCCAGAGTAAATGTTACTGCTCCTCTTAACCCAGATGAAGATATTCACCTGATAAAGAGTTAAGTAAGCACAAAGACTGAAAAACCTGATTTCCTAGCCTTCTGCTTCTAAATGTTCTTGCCATAAAATGCCCTCAAATAAAGCAAAATAAAAGATGCCAGAAAAGAACAACTCAGCTGTTTTTCCTAACAATTCTCGAGTAAATAAATGTACTTAAAAGCTGACTTCATACTGCGCTGTGCATTTCTCTGAAAGCACAGCTGTGCTAACGGGAGAGCTACTACACTGAATAGGCTGCTTTTTACATTACTTTTACAATTCTTCTAGTGGCTGGGACAAACATCTGTCTGGAATGCACGTCTGACCTGCTGCAGGGCAGATCCAATTACAGTCCAGAATTTAATATATTTCAAAGCCTTTTGTTTGTCTGCTAGGTCTTAAAATTGTTTAGGTGGTAGCTGACTTAGCCTATGCAGTCTGCAGAACTACTCAAGCTAAGAGACAGCACAAGTATACATTTAACAACACACATGCCCACACTAGTGGTATGACAGTGACACCCATCGCTGTATTTCCTCTGTACTGCCTATGTAAGATGTTGTTTCATGGCTTTCCAGCACTGCTGTACTTCAAGCAATTTTTCAGAAGGCAGCTAAACCTGCAGGCAGCTTGGCAGGGCCATGGTTGTGTCCCCCCAGCCTCAGCACAGGTGACTTCAGGTGAGTCTTCCACATTCAGCTCAATCCTACCCTTCTCAGACATGCTTTTTTGTATAAAGAAATCATGTCACATCCATCATTCCTCTCTTCTGCCCCTTTTGAATGTGGTTACATTATTGCTCCATTAAGCTCAACTCTCGTGATTTATACACCCAAGCCTGGCTTGTGCCAGTATTCCTGAGAAAACAGGTTTCTGTGACTGCACCCTCCTGGGACACAGTGGCCACTACCACGTTGTGCACAAAATTCTCTCAGCTTCTCTCTGGAGAAGCAGGAGTCAGGAGCAAATGAACAGAGATGTTAAAAAAATTAACAATATTTCTATAAAGCCATGCTCCAAGCATAGAGTAAGGTGAACGATTACAGAAGTACAGGTTCATCAGAGGTTGGTGCATGGAAGTGCAGCAGTGCACATCCAGGTCCAGATCCTGTATTCACACTCACCTGGCCAATTGCTTTTTCTATGGGGAAATGCTGAATGCTGCTGGCACAGCAGGAAATAACTAGAGGTCCAAAAGCCCTGTCATTAAGGGGGTTTAATGAGCTGTTAGGCAGAGTTTTGCACTAACCACCATCTCCTTGGAACTCCCTCTGTGCCTGTTTTGCTTTAGGAAGCCACATTAAGGAACCTCTCTATGTAACCAAAAAGAGAAGGTCATGCTATGAGTCTTGTGTGTATGTATTTCCTCAGAGCCAGGACTAACACTTAGGATTAAGGAGGCTACAGGTTTTGAAGGGGTGGTTTTCGACTTCATATCTTTTGGATGTAAGAGATTTGAGCTTTTTTGAGTTCAGTTTTCAATGAGGACCTTAAGCAGAGGTACACCGGGTAGTGAGTGGAGTCACTGCATACTTAGACTGGAATACAGGTGTGCTGCACCATTAAATGGTGAGACTAACTTCGTTGTTCAGAAAGTTCTGGAAATCCATCTGTCAGGTGTGCCACTACTCTAGGATAAAAACTAATAAAAAATAAAACAAAAATAAAACTCCACTCCAGGGACCACACCTTGCAGTCTATTCATGCACAGATGTGATGGAAACAGCATCAGACAAGTGCCATGCACTTGACTCCTATCAAGCCAGTGCCATCAGGAGAAGATGGCCCCAGGTCAGTGTCCTGCAGGCTGGTGAGGAGCCAGGCATGGCACAACACTGGAGCACTGTGCTCTCCACTGCCCACGATCAGAGCTGGTCTCTGGCTGCTCTCTCACTGCTGAGAGCCTTTTCTGGAGGTGTGATGTGTCTTTAAATGTGCTGCATCTCTCAGAGCAGGCAAACCCTCTGAGACTGCCCTGCCTGTCACAGCACTTGCACAGCACAGAGGGTACCAGTCTGACTGACTCCTCACAGGCACAGCCTGAGTTGTTGACACTGAATTCAAAAGCCAGCGATTCCCCCATGTGATTCAAATGCATCAGAGAGATGCCCCACTTTCCTCCAAACATTTGAAACTAGCAGAAATCAGGGATGTGAAAGCTCTCCCTCTTGAAGACTGGTATGACTTAAAGGTCATAGTTGCAGAGTGCTGGGTCAAACCTTCCTGCCCACCTCAGAGAAGCAGTAGGTCCTATTCAAGCAGGAATAGACACCTTCATGCACTTACAGAAGCAATTCTGGCTCACTGTATTTTGGAGCAACATAAAATAGATGAGGAAAAAAAGCGGTACTGTGATCCCTGTCCTGCAAACACCGAGGGCATGGACCACCATGCTGACTCCAAGAGGGCTCAGGTGCTCAAAATTAATGCTGAAATGCTTGAAAGCGTAGGAGATACATTTTGTAGAAACCCCACACCACATGCTTCTTCCTTCTCCCTGCTTTGTGCCAATTAAGTCTCCCAATTCATCAGAGCCTGAGTTAGTAGAGGAGGAACCTCAGCTCCCACCAGCAGTTCTGTGAATCTTGCCCAGAAACGCTGATCATGGTGATGAGAAAGCAAAATCTAGCCCATTTTCAGTTCACTTTTATGCATAATAGCCAAGAACTTCAGCAACCAGAATTGTTCCCATTGGAAGTTGACAAGAGAAGTAACAGTGGGCTTCATTGTGGGGATTCCCCCCTTGCAAATCATGAGTAGGTGGTTTAACAGTAAAAATATCGTGTCATTCTGTCAAATGTTTTACTTACAGCATGTGACACATGTCATTATTTCAGAGCAGTCTGTCCAAAGTGATTTGTTTCTTACTATTTTGATGCAACTAGGAAAAATATTTGGAATTGTAACCATGCAGTCTAACAAAGCCATCATTTCAGCAGTGCTCAAACAGGAGGGTAAAAAGACATTATCACTAACCACTATGCATATTTTCAGCCTTGGCTGCACATACCTTTCTGAAGGAGGGAGTTACTGCTTTGATTTTTGATTTAAGATGAGTGATGGCAAGGTCTCTAGAATGAAAAAAAAATCTATTCCTTTCTGAAGAGTCTTCAGGCATTGCTTTGATAGTTTCTGGTATCACTGAAAAGCTTGACTTTATAATCACACACTCAAAGCCCCTTCCTTCTTCAGGATCAATTTAAAGGGATAGCATCAGATTAAAACCTAACTTCATCAAGTGTATAATCAACATTAAGAATTGTTTTAATCAAAGATACATTTTGCCTGGTATTTAATTTCCAACAACTGAGAATTCAAATCAGACTTATCTCCATCTTTCCCTCATATGTATTCAGCTGCTCAAGAGCCTCAGACTCAGGACCTGGGTACTGCAAAGGGATGGTATTTGAACACGGAAAGTTTCATTGGACTATTTGGTTCACTGTTAGATTTTTATTCTCCTGACCAAGCTGGCATCAGTAAGCCACAAAGTCCTCAAAAGCTACCTCATGCTCCCTGTCTCAAATCAACATGTCTCTGCCTGTGATTTCCTCCTAAGTTTCTACAGCTCTGCCTCCCACCTTTTCTTCCCTACTTTCTTTTACCATCCTGCTGACCTACTCCTCTTCTGAAGATAAGATTAAAACCTCTTTTAAAAGACTCTTTAAAGAAGCTACAGCCCTCAAAGGGCAGGGTGGGGACAGCAAGGGAGAGGCTGGGGCTGCCCCTCATGCTGGTGTGGGTGTGGCTGGGGTTGCTAACACCTGGTCAACTCTAAAGTATTGAGGTTCATTGGCAATAAATTCAGCTAAATTGCCCCCTAGATTTCCACAAGATTTGGGCACCCTACTGTCAGGGTAATACATCCAGACATATGTAACAATATATTAATAATGACTCTTCTTTTCATGTTGATAAAATGTTGGCATCTGCAATAACCCCCAGATCAAATACAACATCAGATCTTTTATGTATGGCCATGCTCAGGTCCTGGCACCCGTCAGGGTGAGCCAAACAACTCCCAAACCAAACATGTTTCAATGAGTGGCTGCCTGCTACCAATACAAACACCTCAGTCAAATCCATAAATACAACTGTATTTAATAGTTTTTATTTGTGCCTGTGTGGATGCTCTTGAAAAGGAAAAAATTTCACTGAATCACAGAAGCCAAGCATAAAGTTGTAGACAAACACTATTCAAACATGCAGTACTGCAGGAGGGAATGCCTATTTTATAAGTGATCTAATTTGAAGATGCTACAAAGAGGGTGAAATAATTATTTATGTCATGCTTTCATCCTTTTTTGTGAACTACCACAATCTGAAGATCATTAATTTTGCTCATAAGATGGCCTGGTATCACAGATCCCGCATTTCCAAAGGACTATCCAACTAACAGGACTTTACAAATCAAAACCCAAACATTTTTTCCTAGCATTTCCTACAGCAAACTTTGACAAGGCCAACTGAGGCGAATCTGCTTTTCAACAGCCTCGCAGCTGTCTGGGAGCAAAGTGAAAAAGGCTCTTTCCAAGTGATACTGCCAGGGAAACTTCAGGCACAGGAAGAACTAGTGGTGTCCCCTAGGGCTCAGTGCTGGGGCCAGCCCTGTTTAATACCTTCATTGACCATCTGGATGAGGGGACTGAGTGAACCATCAGTAAACTTGCAGATGACACCAAGCTGGGAGCATGTGTCCATCTGCTGGAGGGTAGGAGGGCTCTGCAAAGGGTCCTGGATAGGCTGGATAGATGGGCCGAGTCCAACAAGGTGAAGTTCAACAAGTCCAAGTGCCGGGTCCTGCACTTTGGCCACAACAACCCCTGCAGCGCTACAGGCTGGGGACAGAGTGGCTGGACAGTGGCCAGGCAGAAAGGGACCTGGGGGTACTGGTCGACAGCCGACTGAACATGAGCCAGCAGTGTGCCCTGGTGGCCAAGAAGGCCAATGGCATCCTGGCCTGCATCAGGAATAGTGTGGCCAGCAGGACCAGGGAAGTCATTCTTCCCCTGTACTCGGCACTGGTGAGGCCACACCTCAAGTGGTGTGTCCTGTTCTGGGCCCCTCAGTTCAGGATGCACATTGAGATGCTTGAACCCCTTTAGAAGAGGGCAACAAGGCTGGTGAAGGGCCTGGAGCACAAGCCCTGTGAAGAATGGCTGAGGGAGCTGGGGTTGTTTAGCCTGGAAAAAAGGCTTAGGGGAGGGCGCGTCACTCTCTAGAACTCCCTGAAAGGTGGTTGTAGCCAGGTAGGGATTGGGCTCTTCTCCCAGGCAACGACTGACAGGATGAGAGGACACAGCCTTAAGCTGCACCAGGGGAAGTTCAGGTTAGACATCAGGAAAAAAATTTTCGCAGAAAGAGTGATTGGGCATTGGAATGGGCCGCCCAGGGAGGGGGTGGAATCACTGTCCCTGGAGGTGTTTAAAAAAAGACTGGACGTGGCACTCAGTGCCATGGTTTAATTGATTAGGAGGTGTTAGGTCATAGGTTGGACTTGATGATCTCAAAGGTCTTTTCCAACCTAGTTAATTCTGTGATTCTGTGAAGTATTAGGAAACCTGGAAGCTCAAGGCACTACCACTGTGCCAAAGTTAGAGCTAGAGACATATCCACAGCAGCTGTGTGCATGTGCCATGCAAAGCTTACTTTCGGATCTGAAGCAGGGTCCATTTGCAGCCTGATTACAAAGCAGTAACTCCATCCACACTGTGGAGACTTTTGTCTGCCAGCACCTATTTTGCATCTTACTGCCAAGATCAGTAGTCAAGTGGCTGACATTTAATAAAAAGCAGGAAAAACTATCCATAGCTGTTCCACCATCAGCCTTTCTAACCAACACAATTACTACTTGGCACAACTTTTATAAAGCAGAAGTATGGTTACACATAACTAATCCATCTATTCCTTGTTGCACGCCTTCACATTTTTGTTTCTTTAAAAGACCTAACACCACCTTACTGGGATCAAAGATGATGCTGCACCTCTGAGGGGCAGCTCAAAACAACATCACCTGTCAGTTCCTTGGTCATTTATAGTGGACTTCTGTGCCAGTGAAATGCTAAAGCCCCAGAAAGCTGCAGCACATCATTAAGAGGAACACCCCTCACTTTTTGCAGAGGGTTGATCTGCAAGTTTGACTGGAGCTACAAACATTTAGAAGGTGACACAATGTGGTTTAAGGTGTTTTCTGGAGCTTCAGAACACTTTGAGAGCTTGCCAAGCAGTCATATTAACACTGACATCAATAACCTTTTGTGGTCTGGAGTTTCACTCCCATCTGTGCCCCTCACCTGATTAAGAGATTTGTCACAGAACAACCAGACACATCTCCCACCCCTGCTTAAAACCAGGCAGGACACAGCATTCAGATACTCAGAAATGGCCTAGCTCTGGAAAATGGCTCCCTGCTGTCCACAACTTAATCACAGGCACTAAGTGTTCAGTATTCCAATTTGGATTTGACAACATTCTTGCCTAATGAACATAGTCTGACTTTTGAAATAATTAATTACTTCAAAGGAGGAATTCACCAGAGTTCGTTCAGAAAATGATAAAACCAGTTGCTTCAATCACTATCACATTTCAAAAAAACATCTTCTGGCTGACGAATTCACTGGAATATATTTCCCATTGAAAAGCTTCAGCAAAAACTTCCTTTTAAGCAAGTTAATAAATGTTTTACCAAGAAATATTTGTTCAATATTTTGCCAAGAAAACAATTCCAACGAGGAAACTAATTTTCTCTCCTCAGTCCAAACATCATTTTTTCCAAACACTTTGGTTATTAAAATAGCTTTTCAGGGGGACTTTTTTTTTAGCTGGTGACTCTACCTATTGATCTAAACCAACAAGACTTCATTTCAAAAAACCCAAACAATTTGCTTGGCTTCAGAAAACAAGAAGCTAAATTCTGCTTCTGTGCATACAAATTGTCCCACTCAACTCCTTCAAAGGGCACTGCCCAGCCAGCAAGAGCATCCTTGACACTGGAGAATGTTTCCAAATGGATTCAGCCCAGGGGCTGCCTATCCACTGACATAGGTCAGTCAGTCAAAGCCCTGGGAACTGCCTGTAGCCAGTCCCTGTCCCACATTTCCCTACTTCACTGAGGTCTTACATTTCCATCAGATAAACTGTTCTTTGTACCTCAGCTTTTTCCTACCTTTTCACTGCTCCATGCAGTGCATGGAATTTAGTTAAATTCAGAATTTACCTGTGCAAGTTCATCAAGGAGAGCCTTTGAAGCTACAGTCTGTCAGCATAGCTCAAAAATCTACATAACCATACTTCCTTAAACGTTTCTGTGTCATTTGTCATGTAAAGCATGAAGATAAAAACAGGCTCTGGACTATGAGAAACCTATGCAATTCTATTTTGAATAATGCATATTTGCCTCTGTAATTGAAAGCCTGATATTCTATATGAAGCAGAAACTTTCAGGACACACTTGTAATCACCTTGCAAGTAACTAAGAGGGAAGAATACCTATTCTCTCTCTCCTGTTGCTAATACATAATTTGCTTTATATATCAAGTGCCATTCAGCATCTTTAAAACGCCCGACCTGGGCAAAAGCTAATGAAAACAACATTTTAGATGTATTCTCAATGGATAAGTAGATAAAACAGCTTTATCTAAAAAAACCCTCATATAGTATTTGTTTGTCTACATAAACATCCTAAGGTAATTTAAAACCCAAAGATAATTAAAAATCAATTAAAAAATTAAAGTAATTTGCTTAGAGGTCATGGGATCTGTGTTGCAATTCAGAGTTCCATCTATAAATTGCTATAGTAATAATAATTCCTCTCCCCTTTATCTGTTGTATCTATCTTGATTGAATACCTTTCAGGGCAGGGACAATCTCACCACAGTTTCAACAGGTCCAAGAGATGCTGTATATCACAACAAGAACCAACACCGAAGTTAATATGGAAAATATTGCTCTGCAAAATCTCCTTATTTTTGGATCTACAGCTTCAGTATTGAAGGACCAGGCATTTCAAACCAGCATCTGCTGCTCTGTGGACTGCCAGCCCCAGTGTGAACTCAAATCGATCTACTTATCCCAGTTATTGCACTGATATCTAAAAAGTATTGGCAGAATGTTACAAAGATTACCAGCAAGCCAGTCAGGAACCACCTTTCCCTGTCTCGTTTCTTCCATCATAACTGTGTGACAAGCAGCAATAGGACCATCTGACTGTCACTTGTAAATAACAGGTAGAATATTAATGCAAACAGATGTTCATTATTTTTATAAATCTGTGACAGTTGCTGATGTATCAGAGGTGTCTGGATCAGTGCTGAGGCAGAGAAAACACTTAATTTTCGAGGGTTTATCTGCAACAAAGCACTGAGGGAAAAGTACTGCAAACTAAAGTATTTGGAGGTAAAATATCTTTTGACAGTGATACTTCAAATTTGGCTCCTATAAGCCTGTGCTTCTGTACCCTTACATTCCTATTAAAAATGGTCACGGCATGATCATTTGTACGTACATATGGATTTTCTTTTTCCTCACTACAACATAAAAAACCTTGTTCTTCCTTAACTTTAAGTTGACTTGGCACCTCATTTGATTCACCGTTAACCTCAAACCAGTGATGGCTTGTTTGGGATGCACTACAGTTAAGCCTGTGGAAACAGTACCTCTCTTTTATTAACAGGGGTCCCATAAAAGTCGGCACTTAATCAGTTTGGCAACATTCTGGCATACGCAGTGCCCTTTAGGAACTTAAACATTAACATGTGCCTATTGTATATTGCTAACGGGAGCTGGAGGCCCAGAGAAAGAATGCAAAGCAACAGGATATTTCTTAACTACAGGTTTTGAGTTTTAGTGATAAGGCAACACTTGTCACCCTGTTGTTAGTGCCAAACTCTGCTTTAAAACTGGATATCTGTGTCAGCTTCTTCTCATAACATACCAAGCATTATTAAAGAACTGTATTTTCTTTAATTTAATAATTTTATCATATTTTGTCACTTTTATTTCTGCACTTTGCATCTGAATGTCAGAAAGACTGTGAGAAAAATTCCAGTACCCCCAGTCACTTTGCTGCTGTTTAAGGAAGATTTTCTCATGTTTGTAATGACAAGCCTATGAGCTACAGCTTTCCACTCCAGCAGGATCTGTGCCTGCAGAGGTACATTTCCCCACTGCCTTAAATACCACCAGCTACTGGCTGTGCAGATGAAAAGACCCACACCTGCAGGCACTATCCTCTCGGGATGAGTCCCCAGAATTCATGGCTTTGCAGCATCCAATAGAGTCCATAAGATTACTCTCCTAAAAGCCCACATCCAGATACAAGCACGAAAGTCCAGGGGAGAGAAGAAGCTGGAGGAGAGCATTGTGATCCAGGTCCAGACCTAACCCATGGTAAAGCGTGGAAACATACAGCACAATGCCAAGAACGAGCCCCCCATGGTACTGAGTGCAGCAGAAAACTCATCATGGAAATACAAATCTCACAAGCTCCTGATTAAGTCCCCTAATTAAACTATTGTGTACCACTTATGATACTCATAGCACCACTTCTCTGCCTCATTTTTTTTTTTTAAATATTCCAACCCTTTGCCTGTTCAATTTCTAAACACTTTTTCAAAAGACCTCTCTCCTACTGTGTCCTGATAAAACAGTGGCAACTCTGGGATCCTGACCTTCAGAACAATTACATATACAGCCAAGCAAATAACTCACTTCATGTTTCAGTAACCAAGCCCAGAAGTACACTCCAAGGAGACAAGTATCAACCCTGTTATTGGGACACCTTATACATTGAAATAGGGTGTAATACAAGATCTCAGTTCAAAATGTTTCCTTTATACATACACACTTTACAGCCTAAAGTAATTCTTGAATTTGATTAGAATATTTAATACTTTCAATTAATCCACAGCTATATTTCCAAGTGAATAAATGAACACTCCCACCTAACCTTCTTCCCATGCACAGATTTACCCAACCTTATGCAGGGTTTCTGAGTCATAAAGCATTGCAAACCTGAACTAAGGAGTTCTGCAACTGCCGTAACAAAAAACATCTAAATGTACTTCCTAACTCATTTAGGAGTAACTCGTAATTTCAGTCCCTCACTGAAGCATGGGATTCTTTCTTAAACCTGTGGCAGACTCCTTGGAAGGATTATTCCAGAGGTGAGGTCCTGGCCCTGCTGAATTCACTGGTCAATTCACAGCTCCCATGGATTTCAATGGGGCTCAGACTTCCCCCATCACCAATAGAAGGCAAACTCACTTTCCCTCACTGCATTTTCCAGTTAGAGTGTTATACCAGCAGAATTGTTTCCAAGCAGCCTGGCTTGTCTGTCTGTGCTTGTACCTCATCCTTTCTGTGTATGTACTTTCACCACACAGCCACAGGCTCCTGCGTATGGAAAATTATCCCCCCCTGCACACACACACAATCTTACCCTCACACACTATGAAGAGGAAAAATTACTGAAGCAAACATTTAAAGAAAAATTATTGCTTAAGATGGAAATAACAGAAACGTAGCCTTGAAACAGTTAATCTTCAGATGACTAAAAGCAGTTAACCTTCAGCAGAGATCAGATTTCCAGCTTCTGCAGAGACTGAGCACTCTCGGGGCCTGTGCATGGTATGCAGTGTTCTCAAGGACAGCCTGATTTCTGGCATCTCTGGACAAGCTGGAAATTGTAATTGCAATCACAATGAGCTTCTGTGCCTGGGACTGATAGGCAGACAGTTCCCCCTGCTAAGTGTCTCTGCTTCACTTACAGTGTGCACGAGTGGGAGGGAGGGGGAGGCTGCACAAAAGGAAGTCTACAATCAGAGTTAGGTCACCCCTTGCCCCCCACCTCCTGCAACTTGACATGATGGAGTGAAAACCTGTTTGAACTGCAGCTGGAGCACAGAGCCAGGCAGTGCTTACAGACCCTTTATGCCAGCTGGAAAGGAGGATGTGTACAGAAATGACAGCAAAAAAGGAAAAGGAAAAATGTCTCACTGCTGCCATAAAGGATTTCATTTGATCCTAAACCTGCCCTTTCAACTGAGGTTCAGGATTAACTCTGTTGTGTTTCCCCAGCAGCCAGACAGTCAGTGGAATGAGTGTGGAGTGTCTTGATACAACTACTGTTAGCAGCAATGTCTTTTCAGACTTTCAGAAGCGTCTACACGGTCTCTTGAAGACCTGGGTCAAACACTGGGCTGAGCAGGAGCATGACGTGTACAAGGAATTAAAAATACTAAAAAATATTTCTCCAGTTACCCACATAGTCACATAAGGCATGATCTTACAAGGAAACAGAGTGCAAATGCACTCTTGTCAGCTGAGAAATTGTGTGTCCGTAGCCTCAAGGACTCTGTGAATGTCACCACGGGCCAAGCAAAGAACCAAAAAGCTTCAGCCTAGAACCTTCCCATGTCTAAAGCCAATTGTGGAAACCAAGAAAAGGTAAGTCTTCTCTCACCTTCTTCACCTGACTAGCTAGCTGTATCTCCAGTGTACTTCCCACCTAGACATACTTGAGGAATCTAGGCCTATCCATACCTCTGTGGGGTTTCAGCTGAACAGGAGAAAGAATTCTCTAGTCAGCTACATGATTGTTTTTGTCTTCAACCCTCTGAAGATAAGTTCAATATTGGTATCCTCAAGCTGAGGGCTTGTCTCTACTGTAAGATAGGCTTACAATTTAGAAAAAGCTGTTTCTTCCGCACATCTGAATGATTTATTCATTTAGTGCATTAGACTCTAGCATAAATAAAAGATGTGGGTGTCAGTCCCCTACATGCAGCTTTAATTTGCTTGCTACATGTCTGGTGGAGGTCACTGTCACTTACCACCTCTGCACTGGGTGTGACAAATGTCCTCCCACACTCCAAGTGCTGCCACTGCAGACAGCAGCAACTGCAGTGAGCACAGACCAAGCCAGGAAGCCCCTAGATCTTAATTATAAAACCATAAAAGAAACCAACTGCCTCTGAAGCTCTCTTACTAGGAAACAAATGAGAATGGGAAATTTATTTCCAACCATAAATCCCAAAGCTTTCAGTTTAATTTTTCCCAAGTTAACTTTCTCACCTAGCTAAGCAGCGCTGCCTTCTATTATTAGCTTCTGGCCCAATATCAGCTGACCACCATCAGTCAAACTGTCTTCATCTCAATGAGCTCAGGGACTCCCAAGGAACTCTGTGTATGCTGACTTGTGCTTGCAGCCTCTAATTATATTCTAAGAGATAATGGAGCATTTAAACTCAGAGAGGATAGATTAAACTTGTAAGTGGATCAAAATCCTGGACACAACCACAGCTCATAGGATTACTTCCTGGAAACATCAAGCTTAGAGGAAAGGCCCCCATCAACTGTCTACTTCCCCATGACAGGTTTTTTAAGTACATGTTTTCAGCCTCAAAGGCTGTTTGCTATGCTCTCCAACTGCAGCATGTCTTTAGAATTTATTACGTTGTCAGTTGAATATCTGGGTTGATGTTAAACCATCTGAACAGGCCAATGGCTACTTGACTTATCAGACAATCATAACAGTCAAATAAATTGAGGCTGAGGAGGTGAAATTGTTTTCCCAAGTGAAATTGTAAGTCCAAGTGTAATTGAAATATCAAGTAGCCTCTTAGCTACACATTTGCCTTTTGTCCTCACTACAAGTTTCTCTTCCCTCCATAAAACTCAGGACCCTCCTATATTCTGTTACCAGCCTCTGGGTGAGGAGCAGGATAGAGCTCCCTCCTGATGCCCCTGTGTCCTGCTGGTGACTCCCTCCCAGACACACTTGCAGGCAGAGCAGTAGCAAGAGCACTTGCACTCTGAATTCAAACTCCAGCCCCCTTTTGGGGACAAGGAAGTGTGACCAGCCAGAGCAGAAACCATGCCCTGCAACTTAAGCACATAACCATGCTGAGGGGGAAATCCTTTAGACTGTAATTATCCCAGATACAATATACACCCAGAAATATAATAGGGTAAACCTACATTTTACAAAACAATAACAGCAACCTGTGTGTGGTGATAATAAATCCATAGAAGGCCTCCTGTGCAGTCTGGTTCTGCCCTGGTCCAGGTTACTTTGCAGACTCCAGCTTGCATTGCTGTAGCAGATGCAGACCTACTGCAGTGTTAAAAACTAGGGACGAACACAGGGAGCAAAGGGAAAGGGCTAGCTGGAAATGGGTGGAGAAAGCCTGGAAAACAGACTCTGCTGCAGCTCCCTGAAGAAAAATCCCAAATAAGGGCTGTGCTTTTGGATGATGGCCAATTCATCATCCCCTGATGGGAGGTGCTTGGCCAGAGCAGGCAGGGCTGACATCAGGCATTATATCGTTATAGTCATTACTGCTCCATTAGCAAGGCTTCAGGCTGCTGAAATGACAGCCCAGGAGCCAAATTGTTGTTCTTTACTCCTTCAGCACAATGTTTAGCAGAATTTCAGGAGCTCGTAGAGCACTTTTAGATTCACATTCTGCCAACATTAGAAGTTTTAACCAGATCTATGGGCAGTGCCACTAACATCTACACCAGCTCTTTTCGTGGACACTGAAGTGTCCCAAGTACTCCCTCTGCACACAAACTGCTGTTTACCAAAGGCTTTCCATTTTCCAGAGCCTTTCTAACTTTTACGTACAAGTACAAGGACATTCCCAATCCAGGTAGAAGTAATTGCTGACAAAATCACACCTGTACTTGACAAGGACAAAAAATGAAAGCCAAGGGTGTGACTCATATAATGACACCTTCCCACTAACCTCCTCTTCCCATTTACTAACGTCAGATCCTTATTTAAGAAAGACTTTACCCCACCATGTTCACAGTGACATTTAGCCACCTATATACCTTTAAAAAATGCTTTTAACCAACAACCATTATTCATAACACTCTTTTTACTGAAGTACAATTGATGCATTTTGCTTTCAGATGTACATTTGAATTTTCCTCATAAACTAAGATCAGGAAACAGTATCCAGTTTTATCAGGATAGCTATACTGACCGAAATCTTGGAGTGAGAATGAGTAAAACATTTTTTTACTCTAACTTACACTTCAGTGAAAGATATTTGGCTTATCTCCTCATAATAAAAAAATTGGCTTACATTTTTAAAATGTTTAAAACTATGTCTTTTTTGGGACAGGGAGGAGTAGTCACATCAAAACCATAAATAGTGCTTAGGTCATTCTCTTTAAAAATGTATTTTTTCAGGAACTAAACAACTGATTTAGGAGGTAAGGATGATAAGAACCTCTGTATAATTGGATGAGCAATTATTTCACAAGAATGAAATTTAATCATCTTCAATGCAGTACAGAAAAGGATTACAGATCACCGCACATATATCAAAAGCAGCATTTACATAAAACATATTATTTCTCCTTATTGCCACTTGTATCAACCTAATAATGAAATCTGATTCTTTTTTATTATGATTTAAAACAACCTAAGGGTTATTTTTAACCTCAAAAACTAAAACCAACTTTAACTCTTCTCTCACCTTGCTACCACTGGGTCAGAGACTCATGAGAAATCATTAATTTAAAGAGAAACCTTTCCTAGTGTAACTGTACAGTCAAAATCTCCAGAGTTCCCCAAAGCCCTTCTTAATTTCTGAGCCATTTATCAGATGTTCTGATGCAAACACTGGGAGGAAGTATGTTCCAGTGAACTAAACTGACCTAAACTGAGCTACGAAACCTCAGACAAACAACTTTGCCTTTTACAGGGACCTTATGTTTTCTTTGCTTCAAGGTTAGTCAGTATTAGAAGAGGTGATATTACTATTATTTCTCTGTCAGATCAGGGGTCAGATCCTGAGCTGGTACAAATTGCTCAGTTCCACTGACTTTCATATAGTGATAACAATTCCCTCACCTTTAGGCTGGAATCTGTATCACTGACTGACTACTGACATCCAGTTCACTGGACCCCACCTCTCCTCTTTGGGCAGGTCTATTATTAGCAAGACTCATCGTCCATTAAGCAAAAATATCTAATATGTGTTATTGCTGTAGTGCAATTAATTCATTTCAGACAGGGCCCAAACTGCCTTTTTATTTATTATTTGTGCAAAATGATTACTGAATGCAATAGAACCACAGAATGATAGAATCATCAAGGTTGGAAACGATCTAACCAACACAAATGTGCAGTGCTCTGTAAAAAGCACAGGAAATCCCTTCCTCTACACAGCCTTCCTTCAACTGCCTAAGAACTCACACATGAAACAGCTGTCTGGAACAGATAAATCCATAACTGCACATTTCTGTTCATTTCTAGATGGAAGAATAGACTATATAATGGGAGTACCTTCTCTTGTGGCTTACAGTCTCATTAATGCAAACAAATTAGGCCTATACACTGAATAGATCTGCAAGACTTAAAAGTCCTGTGTAGTTTTCAAGTTCACAAAGAGGGACTTACAAAAAGAGTTCAAATTTCTATGACTTGTCAAAAAATTGTCACTGAATAAGACATAGAGATTGATGGTGTCAGTGAGCCTTGATCTTGACACAGAGCTGAAAACATAGTGCAAAGCTTCTGTGATCATAGAACATTCATGGAAATTACCATCTTGACCTCTTATCCATGGTATTTCAGATTAGTAAAGCAAAAGGGCTTTTAAATCCAACGTATTTTAATTTTCCCCGTCTCCCTGTTATGCTTTGCCATTGCTGCCAGCTCCCAGACTCTCAAACACCAAAGTGGGGGAGAACTGAGCTGAATTTCTGTTCCTGTGAGTTCTGCACCAGTATAGACCTGCATGCACAGTAAGATGCTCCCCTGCAACTCCTCCTCTCTCTTCCATGGCTTTTCTGCCACAGAAGGAGACAATACCTGGCCCATGAGACAGAGGAGTTTTAGTCTTATATTGACAGAAAAACAATTTATAAGACATCTCCAAGTATCTTGGGGCACATGCAGTGGAAAACCCAGCCCTGCCAGGTGCTGTGTAAAGCCTCCTTCTGCTATTTAACTATAAGGAAAGAAAACTGGCAGGAATTTGTCTTTACAACCTCTGTGGGCTACAGAAAGACACCACCCCTGCCGGAACCCAAAGACACTGCTCATGTCTTACTTACATCCATAAACTCCACGTTGGCTTTTGGACCAGTGGTCTCATTAAGGATCTTAATGGCCACAGGAATCTTTACTGTTTCTCCCTCAGGGACCCAGATCCCCTAGAAAAAGAAAAAAAGGTGACAGAAGACTAATAAGACAGCAATCAGAAAAACTTGATTGAGAGTTACAGTTCTTTTCGATGCATTCTGTCATGTTATGCAGATCAGTTATGAGACTCAGAACTGAGAAGACACAAAGTTACAAAATAATAAAAATCCCATCAAACTACTTCTTACATCAAAAGTAAACTCTGATGTAAAATGAAACATTTTCTATCAGTGAAGACCCTTGATTTTCTTGGCCACTACAGGGTTTCTAAAGAGCAATGGCAGCATGGCCATGATGCACTTTTTCTACTGACTCAGATAAAATTCTGATATTGATTTGGACATAATTAAACAAAAATCTGGATTTTCCCTCTAGATTCTGATGCTCAAATTTGAAGCTATCAGTAAACTCTCAAAACTGATTATTACCAGATCATAACATCATGCAGGAACAGAACACACTGAGAATAATATATTTAGAGTGAAACATCTGGGGGCTGTTTGTCTAATTATGTCATACCTGAGAATCAAAAACTTAGGTGGCTAAAAAGGAAATTTAAAATTAAAATTCACAAACTCTGTGTGTCTTAGGCTACTTTTCCATCCTTCTTGACTATTGCTGTGCTCTTGTCAACCTCACGGCATCCATTTCTATCACTGTATTATCATCTAAGTATATTCAAACTGGTATTCATAAATCTGTTCCCATGATCTTGTAGCTAATAGTGACCTGGTCTGTGCTTCCTTCCCTTCCTCCCTTCTTTGAGGACAGATGCAGGTGCTCTGACCTACCACCTTGATTTGGCAGGTTTGGGCTGCTCCCAAAGGGTTTGGGAATTGGTTGGACTTGCCCACTAAGCCCTACTTCACGCCTCTGAGATCTGGACACGACCAACAGATCTTAAAAAAGAAATACTTCTTTAATAGAAGTACTTTTTCCATTGTGGGTTCCACTCTCCCATTCCCGTTGTTAAAGGGTGCCCTGACACAATTCACCTTTTCTGTTTAAATGGAAGAAACAATAAGTGTCACAGTTTAGGTAATGGCATTGTTTTGCTAGGTGTTATTGCTATTACAAGACCCACGTGACACTTGTGAAATGAAAGACAACGTTCATCCAGCTTTCTAAAAGTGTCCTGCTCTTACATAGGAACAGAAGGGCAACTCTTGGTGCTGCACTTTGCCAGCAGGACAGTCCAGCCTGTGGAGCCCTCTTGCACACAAAAATGACTGGGGCTGACATGTCTTTGCTCACCAAGAAATAATATTTGCATGTCACCATTTGGTCCTGAGGATGTGTTCCTCGCACACAATTGCAGTACCCTTTCTCTCCCAGGGCTCAGGAACCCACCCATGGGACAGGCAGCTTTGCTGCAATGCAGAACTTGACCCCTCCAAAGTTAAAAGAGGAGGCTCACAGCTGTGTGGGGAAGACTCTCACCTTGTACACAGTTCCAAAGGCTCCAGAGCCAAGGACTTTGACTCTCTTCAGCTCTGTTTCCTTCAGGATGCGGAGCTGTGCTTGGTTGGGTGCTGTGCCACTCGGAGTCAAGGGTTCCACAAGCTGTGAAGGAAAATCCAACAGTCTCAAACATTCCTAAACATGAAGACCCATCAGAAGTTTATACTGAGAGCAACCAACCCAAGTAAATACTGGAACAAGACAGTGGTGGGGATCTATTGATCACTGCCCTGCCAATTCTTGGAGGGATTTTTCATCTTCAAAAGGAACACCATGAAACCAAGAGACCTGATAAAGCAAGTCTTCACAAAAACACGCAATAATTTCCACCAGAAACTGTGTGATGGAATTACGAACTGGAAATTGAATTGGTGTCAGAGTAACACATCCAAGGACTTTTGATTATGGAGGCAGTATAAATATTTTCTACTTGACAGAAATACAGCATTTATTACCAGTGTACCACATCCTATTTTTGCCCGTTTTCATGTCTTTTAAGTTGGCCATATTTCTTTTTAATGGCCTGGACTAAATGGCTCATCACATTCTTATTCTGTTTTGAGGAAGGGACAATTTTTCTGAACTTCTGTTTTTACCATACAAGAGGTCAGCTTTAGGGAGAAAACACCTTAGAGCAGACAACTAATTTATAACAGCCACTTATTTACTGCAATTAAACAGTTTTCTCAGGATGTCCCAAGAAACTTTGTAAATGAGCCACAACGGCACATTCAGTTAAAAATGCTCTCAGATCTCATACCATCTCTGCCAGAAAAACAATGCTTCTTTAAAAATAAATTAAAAATACACATAGAGCACAATACTCAATACAACATATGAAAAACATTCTGTTCCTTTTACAGGGTGAGGAAAATAATTCAGGGCTGTTAGTTTGAAACCACTGCAGCATTTCAAAGCTACAAGGCTAAATGCACCATGCTCTGCAGTTTGAGAACTACTTCTATGGCTCTTTTAGAACCATGAACTACTCAATTAGCTGACCAGACTAATTAGTTTTGTTCAGGTAAAAATACCAGTATCTGGAAATTAATGGGGTAAGAAAACATAATAAAACCAAACAGCAACAAGTTGGTTTATCACAGAAATAATCTGCAAGCTGCACTTATTTTAGAGTGATTTCTCTTTCCTCCTTCCCACTTTAGATGCCCAGTATTTATACCATGAAAGAAAGGTTTACTGCAAAAGAAAACTAGGCACACAGGCAGCACACTTCTGTATTTTCAGTTTGTGAACGATGAAAAGAGGTTCTGCGCCACAGTCCACCAACAGAGGAAGGGCAGAGAGAAGTGGAAATGTGTTGTGGGGGTCTAAAACAAGGCTTGTAGAGTTTTATGGAGAATGATCTACAGAAAGACTAAGTCCTGTTACAGCCTCCAGCTAGAAAGAGAGACTTCAACTAAAGCTAATTACTTGTGTGTTTATTTCAGGATGCTCTTGATTTAATCTTCAGTTTCTCAGCCAAGACAGCAGCTTTTCCACATGTTCAGTAGGAGGCCCTGGTCCCTCAGGACTATTGCCAGCCACAGCTTTTATCTGACCAAACGAAAAACGAAATCTGGACTTCAAAGCCAATGCAATGAGAACCACCTGCCTAAAATAATTTATGCTTAAGTATGGGCTGATACAACGGCAAGATCCTTTCATCTAAAGGCATTGACTGTTGTTAAGCTTTCTATACAGCTGAATAGTATTTAACAAGCAACACAAATTCTAACCAAACATGAAGATACTTCTGCAAACAGACTAGGGATGCATAAATCATTTATTCTCTCTCTATCATTTAGGCTCTACAGTGGAGATGAATGGGGGCAGAAGAGAAGAGAAACAGAAGAGAAAACAGCACTGTTCATAAAGCCTTATCCAAGAGTCACTAACTAACAGCATTTCCAAGCTTTATTATCATACAAAGGGGCACCCTATTTTAAAAATACCATCATTTGCACTCAAGTATAGGACTGAGGAGACGGCAGTAATCACTGTTGCAGTAGCTGACAGATATACATTTAATGTTATATTTAAATATACTTCCTAGATTGCCCCCTCCACTAATGACACTTAAAAGAGGAGGATGAAGCGGGCACAGCACTCTGCTATAGCTCTGTTACATGTGTTTGCCAGTAGAACTGTGAACTTGAATTGGTTAAGAACTGTGAAGCTTGGCTTAATAAAATATATTATTATTACTGATCATTACTACAGGCTTTGACAAAATCTGGACTACAAAAGCATTGCAGGCACTACGAAAAACAGTAGGTTACAACCTCTGCATTTAAGCATGAAGTTTGTACCAGAGCTCGCTGAAGGAACTTACATTAGTCTTAAAAGTCAACCTGAATATGGCCAGAATGAAACCCTGTAATATTTAAGCATGAGAGCTGCTGAAGGTACTGATGAACTGGGAAAGAAATTCAGTGGGGAGCAAGATGGGAGTTCAGAAAACCTTTCAGTGTTCATGGGGAACTTTTTCTAGTCTTCAGAAGCCATGAATCTGTACTTTTGCAGAAAACCAGCATCTTGAAATAGCTTCGTTCTTTCCACCAGTTTAATCTGCACAAGTAAGCAAAAGGACTTCTACAGGCCTCTCTGGTAAGACTTGAACATCTCTAATATAAAAGCAGAACAGCCCTGCATGTCTCTCCAAACAGCCTGTGAGAAGCAGCCTGGGCTCACCTCAGTCTCCAGGAACCTTCGCAGTGCTCTCTTCTTCTTGATGCTTTTGCGCCGAACATACACAGCAAACGTCAGGCCCAAGATGACGATGATGAAGAGGCCACCAATAACTCCCGCAGCAATCAGGGGGGTTCTAGCAATCAGAATCAGAGACTTTACTTTCACAGGTAGGGTGAGAGACCAAAGAACTTGGGTACATAAAACACAGTCACGTGGAAAGCTCATTAACTGCCTTACGACCGGAATTCCAGCCCAAACGGGAAATCAGGGCAAACACATTGACACAGGGTAGGACTTGGCTGTTTTTAATCATTATACCAATTCTGCTTTTGTTTACAAAACCCCATGCATACGTGAAGAGTCGTGTGGACAAGGAAACACAACATGCACTTTGATGGCAAACGCAAATCTGCAATGGCAAAATGAGGACACAGGTATCTGCAGTTTCCTGCAAGAGCTCTGCCTATGCTGACTTTGACTCCATCCACATCAACTCAGGGGCTTGTGCATTTAGGGGAAAAGAAGTCAGTGAAAAATTCCCAAACTACCAACACAATGTGCCTTCCTGAATTTGGAGGAAGTGAGAGGGAACTTCACAGGCAAGATTTGGAGATCACCTACACAGGCAATGGAGGAATCAGGCTCCCTCCAAAGAAAAACTCAAAGCAGTACCTTAAATTAGGCATTTTCACAGCATACCAACATCTTACCAACAGGAACACACTCAGAGCATTTAACATCCTTCCAACAATGGCTGGACAGTTGCTGAAAAGATGGGTAAAAGGACAGTGTGACAACTGCAGAATGTAGTTGGTGCTGAAACCACTGCCTGGTAAGCCCAGGAAATAGATTAACTCTTGTCAAGATCGTGGAAATGTCACTGCTGTGCTCTAAAAGCCTCCCTCATTTACATTTGAATGATGATGAAAGGTACATTATGGCCTATTAATAAAAATGTACCACACAGCTACTGAAAATTTCATAGAGTCTCTCCCAGAAATACTAAATTGTTTTATCCAACCCTTTATTTTTCTTTTTACAACCTTTCATGAAGCAGTGCCATCTCACCTGGTTTGGTGCATGAAGGTGTGTCTACATTACTTCTGAGAAAGCCTCATACTCCCATATCCAGTATTTAAAGCACCACTACCAGGGTAAACACATTAACACAAAGTCCTATTGCAGTTCACAGACTTTATGATGGAAACTCTAAGCTTGCAAATAAAAGAAGGGGAATGTTGTCTGGCTGAGAAATGGGTTATGGTGTTTAGGGAACATGAGTCCAGTACCACCTACTTCTCCAGGGAGTCTGGCCTTAAAACACGTTGCCCTTTCTAACCCCAGTGATTACTCTGTGATTTTGAGTGCAGAGCTTAAAGAATCTGGCATATCCACCCCAAACAATGCTCCTCTTTGCTTTCATGTCTTTCTACATTGCTGATGCAAGAAACTCTTTAATAGGCAATGATGAAAAACACTGGCCACCAAAAGCCTTCTATGGAGCTTGTACTGGCCAATGCTCTTGAGCAGAGGAATTTTTAAAATTCATTTTTATGCTGTATGAACAGTCATATAATTTTTAACAAACACCACCAAACTACAGACTGACTAAACTGGCAGGAGAACTCTCAGCTTTAAAGTGCATATTAATAACTAGCATAACAGTTGTCAAAGTAAGTAATTGGAGTTTTATAGTACTGTGTACTCTAAAAGTAGTCCAAATAATATTTACATGATAGACCATAATAAAGAAATGGTTCTAAAGGGGACATAAAAGAAGAAAATAAAATGAAGTTTGCAGCCCTTCTATTGTTACAGAGTACAAGGGGGGTTCAAAATGGATCTTTATGATTCATCATGTGAACTCTCACTGACTTTAAAAGAATGTCCTAATTTTTAGTAGGGAATTGAAAAAAAGGAAATAATTGTCAATGACTTCACCAAACAAGCATTTTACTTGTTAATGTGAAATGTGCTATATTATACCTGAATTTTCAGAAGGTACCACCTAAACATACTATCAAGCAAGTTTAAAAAGGAAACATGAAAGGGATAGTACAACGTACAATAAAAGAACATATTTAAATGCTAAACAAATCAGTGAAGTACAGAAAAAGCTGTATTTTCCACTCAAATAGTGATCAGTTGCCTTGACTCCCAAATCCACTACCCCTGCATCAAATCCTGTCAGTACCAAACATCCCAGCCTTGGATGTGGTCACATTCCCAGCAGCTTCTTCTCTCTCTGCTGCTGAGCTAAGCCCCAAAGTCAACAACCCTGTGGTTTATTTGCTCCAGGACCAGATGCCAAGTCTCTGCAGCCACAGCTCCCTGTTATCACTTCACCACTGCTTTCAGCCATATGTGGATTATTTCCTATACCCAGTTTTCAGGGTGCCACCGCATCATGGGGGTTATTTTCACTTGTGTTTGTTGGGTTGACTTTGCTTTTTCTCTCTGTTCTGCCAATATCATCGGTCCTCCTGCCTCAGTTCTCTGCTTATTTTCATGCTTGCAGAGCCTTACCGTTAATACCCTGATGAATTCCATTAAGCTGTTTACCTTTCTGCTGGGCCATGGCTGAGGCTGTTCAACACAGTTCCCTGCGAGGTGGCACTGACCAAAGCTGCTGCTGAAGTTACAAAACCTTCTCCCATTTTGTTTTTTTTAATTCAATCCTTTTTTTCATATGCATCTAACAAACTGTTTGGCTTCACAGGCAGCTGGACACAGAAATCTCATTTTCTCTAGTGGCATTAAGGGCTTAATCCACTTACTTTTGTTACATTACTGTCCCACAGCCACCTCCATGAATGCAGTTCCTGACATTTGCCCCCTTCAGACTACTGCCCACTTAAACCTAATTCCGTGAGCAATTCTGATGAAAAGACAAAAAAGGCACCATCAAAAGCCCCCGTCATGTTAAAGTGATTTTTAAAAGCATGGAGGACTGAAAAGGCTCAGAAAAGCTAAAGTCAAGCACAGAGAGGCAGTTCCATGTCAGTCCTCCCTGTCCAGCCTAAGTAATGGACAGCCAAAGTCAATCCTAGCTCACATTTCTTACAGCTCCACCACTAACCCACCAACAGGAAAGTCCTGGTACAGACACTGCTTTCCTTTACACGCTGGAAATCTACTCCAGAGGATGGAAACAATCTCTGCTAAGTGGTTCTGGGTATTCATGCTCTTCAAAACAGGCTTAGCCATCCAAGAAACATGGCCCTGAATCATAATTCAACCTCATATAATTAATTTGCTATCCCACATCCCTCCCTCAGCTGAGGACAGAATACCCAATTAATAAGTGGGAAAAGTGTCAGCTGGGGAGGCGGTGGGAGGGAAAAAAAATGACAACATGAAAATCCTGCTTCTTAGACTAGAAACTGTGTATCTGTGGCTAAAAGTTGAAAGAAAGATTCCAGTATTCTCCTAGGAGAAATTAATAATATATACGTATTTCTTTTTAAATGTGTACTGTGTTTTCATATTTAGAAACATGTAACACCCACTCCCACACACCAAAACTGACACTGAGTTCAAAGTTAGCATTACAAGGTGGACAAGGATGCTCAGCAGCGGAGCTCATACCATTCCATCCACTCCAAAACATCAGGACATCTGCAATTCCCACAGTGCCCTGAGACCAGGAATTAAAGCCTAATTAGTGATTTAGATAAGCACACGGTTGGTCTCACACTCTTGACTGAAGAGTGCAGCAGAAAGGAGAGAGGAACTGAGTTGTCGCCCATGGAGTAAAGCTGACAAACACCACCTGTTTCTCCATCCCTGGCACTGACCTGCCTGGTATGAGATGTAAAGAAACTAAGCTTTGAAGCCAAGCTGTTAGAAGGCTGCAAGTTCCTGTATCAACCTTCCCCTCCTTGGACTTTCTATCTATATATCCAAACAGGATTCAATACAACCTTGAGTGTTTGCTAAGCAGTTCCTCCTTGTAAATCCTTGTTATTGAGGCATTATTTTTTCCTGACTGACGCTTCCCACATTCTACATTCCTCACCCCTTCCATCAGTGGGGGTTCAGCCAACTTTGAAGCTGCCCTTTCAGAGATCTGAGGGATTCTGCTAATCCTGGAATGACAATCTTAGCATTTAAAACATAAAAGATAAACAATCAGGCTGGGAAGCAAATTTGTGGACGTTTCAACAGCCACTCTCTGCTGTGCAAAGTTCGACAGCCACAACTTCCAGAGTGCCTGGAGTTCACAAAATGCTGCTCCTCAGGGGTGGCAAGGATTCATCTGATGTTATCGAGACTGCTTTGCTTGATATTCTTTTTCAAGAACAAGGCACCCTTCTCCCTCTCTCCTCCTAATCTGAGGGTGTTTGAATACTGATAAATGGCCCTATTTATGTGCAGATTAGGAGTTTTTATCATGAGTAAACACAAACTTTAACTCACATCTGATCTCACAGCTACACAATTACTTCCAATTCCACATTTAATCCAGAGATGGGCAAACTGTCTATTACCCACAACTTTTCAATATGCAAAATGACCTCAAGGTTGCAGGCTGTGTCTGGGTCCACTCAGCAGTCAAGCATCACTGAAGAGCAGACACAGCTTTCACTCTGGCCAAGGCTCATGTGGACAAACAGGTACCTGTTGAGAAACTGACTGTTGCTTACCCATACTGGTTCTTTTATCAATGCCTGTAAAGGTATGTTTTACTCACACCTCTTTTTTAAGAATGTAGGAGTCCCCATTTCACTCAGTAAAATAAATGAGGATAAAGAAAACGGTATTAACTATAGCTTCAAAAATTATTACAGCCTAACATTCTACACATTAATAGGTATTGATTAAAAATCCATGACATTTTTATTACCACGCACAGTGCACAATGGATTTCTTTAAAACTGGTTTTAAATCTGAATGGCATAATTTAAATCTATCCCTCTGTTATGTTTTCACTATAAATTACTAAGAACTTTCAATTTTAACTCCCTGTTTGTTAATACATCTGACTAGGAATAACTACTGAAATCTCTGGGATTACAGCATCAATATCAAGTCTTTTCATGGGCTTCTCCTCCTCTAAAACAGAAAAGTCCCAAGAAAATCTCTTGCACCCCTGTTGTTTTTAGCCTGAGATGTTTCTTTTCTGCCTCAGCTTAAAGAAGGAATGCTATTGTTAAGAGCTTGCACAGTGACTCTGCTTTGAGGCTTGTGCTTTAAATAAACAGATTAGCATTCTTTTCAACATATGCCAAGTCAGGCCCCATATAATGTAGATTGATTTATCTGTGCCACAAAGCCAGTTAAACCCACCAGACTGGACTCACGGGTGACACCAGTTCAGCAAGTAAAAGAGCAATCTCCTTTAAAAACTTGTCAGATTTCCCCTTTTCTTTGGAAACAGTAATATTTTGCTTTAAATAAAGGAAACTAGAGCTGTAATGACCATGGATGTTGATGGACTGTTCTGAAACCAAAACTATCAGCATTAGCTCAAGGAGTTTCTCTCTGCATAAAGAATTCCTATTAGAAGCAATCAACTCAGCCTGCTTCTCTGCAACCAGTGGCAGTCTGCTGGCTTATCATGCCTGTGCACACAAAATTATTCATCAAGAAAACACACTTTTCTCCAGTAAAAACATGGCCTGCTTTGGTGGCACTGTTTGCTGTTCATTCACTGTCAGATCCAGGAGCTTCACAGAGCAGCACAACCCATAGCAGGGCCTGTTACATAGCTTGAGAAACACATGGTAGAGCCCACATCAAATCTGCAGGTACCAAAACATCCAGTGGGAACTGGGTCACACAGAGAATACACATTGTAGCTCAAAACTGGAACATTTTGCTCTGCAATAAGTTTTTATAAATACAAAGAATAGAGAACATGAAGGAATGTTCAGGAGTATTTTAAATGACTGTCAGGATAAAAACTGTTTGAATATTGTGCTCTTCCTTCTGTTATTTTTTTTAAACACTTTCTGAATTCCACCGGTGGAAAGTGCTTGTAATTCGCTCCAGTTCCAGTTAAGTGTTGGCTGAAATTTAGCTACTCAACATGAGAAATAATCAAACCCACATATGACTGTGCCTGTAGACTGCACAGGTGGATTGTTGACCTCTAAGGAGCTGCAAGAAGGTTTCTCTACCTCATGTCCTCAATTTTTACTTTATTTCCCAAATCACCATCTTTCTTTGGAAAACGCATTGATCTCTTTTTACACTTGCCTGCTTTTTTGGAATGCCAGTCTTTCCTGAAAATAATCATTCAGAAGATTTAAGGAGCACAGAGCAGATATTTTGTTTAAGTGGTTGAGAACACTGGACTCCTTCCTGTTCCAGCTTTGAGTCATTTGGGACAGCAAGCACTTGCTTTCTCAAGCTCCAGGAGTATTTCACAGTAGAGAGCCTTCAAGGACTGTATTTGGGGACCAAGTCTGACATTCTGAAACAGATTCCCTTGTCTGAAGTCTTTATGACTTTATGTTTCTCCTTTATAAAAACAAATTCTGTACATTGAAGAGAGCCCCAACCTCTGCCCAAGCACCTCTCCAGGGCGAGCAAGCCCCTGCACATAAGGGAACAGTCAGACGAAGATTCAGCACTGGACACTGGCAGAAGAGAAAAACCAAACATCAAAACTGACAGAGGAGAAATTTAGATTATATATATGGAAGAAATTGTTCCCTGTGAGGATGGAGAGGCCCTGGCACAGGGTGCCCAGAGAAGCTGTGGCTTCCACATCCCTGGAAGTGTCCAAGGCCAGGCTGGACAGGGCTTGGAGCAAGCTGGGATAGTGGAAGGTGTCCCTGCCACGGCAGGGGGTGGAACAAGGTGATCTTTAAGTTCCTTTCCAACCCAAACCATTCTCTGATTCTGTGATAACAAAATGGGACATGATAAACAGATGAGAACAGAACTATCACGCTGTATTCCCAATCTTCAAGTTTCTGTCATATCCAATCATTTGTTCTGTAATAAGAGCTTACATGGGTTTCAGCTGAGGTTTTTTAACAAGTGGTGGCATTAAAGCTTCTTTTGGACCTATGTTTGAGATGAGAGTGCAAGGAGGGTTTGTAGCAGGATGTGTTTGGAAATATGCATCCACATATCATTCATGTATTACATACATTCATGCACACCTACTGTTAAAAATCTTTCCTTCAAAGCCTAAATCAAAATAGTCACACTTCACTCTGCGCTGGCATAAATGTTTATATAAACATAGCATTTGAGACACTTATTAGAACACCAGTAATGGCCACGATGCTGTTAACTTCAACACAGATTTTAGCTGCTCATCAGTTCTAAATATGCAGAATTTGTCTTTGTGGAGCATAGCAGGGAATAAATGCAGCCAATGCTCATAAATATAGAGGAAAATCAAAGGCAGATAAAGAGCAGGGTATAAGGAATTTCTCTGAGTATGCCTGATGCTGCTTTTGGATTTATCACTATTATTTTACTGGAATAGTCCACTGTCTAAACATCCTACACAAATTATATCAATTATTAGAAAATCCCATTTGCTTACTGGGGAATAAGCTCACATAAAACTGATATCCTGTTCCTGACACGGGTCTATAGAGGATCACCCCTTAAATGATACTATGCCCAAACATTCTTCTATGTTAATAACTTATCAGTCATCTCCCAGTCATTTTTATGCTACCAAATGAAGCAGAGAGAAACTCTGAATTATCTTGCAACTCCTCTTAATTCTAGTCACCATCCCACTGCCAGCATTTCCTCAAAGGCCATTCTGAGAAGAAAAGTTCAGCACAGAAGCTCCAAACTCACCCACTGTCACTGCTCTCTTCCCTATCCACAGCCAGCCAAAGGAATCTCTTCCACTCCAGTGGCTGTAAAGGAGCCAAGGGAAACCAGCCTTTGTGAGCATCATCCTGCTCTCAGCTCTGCTGATGATGAGGTTGTGTTTGTGTACACAGCAACCTCCCACCATCTCCACAGTCACAGATGTGACTGGATTAGAAAAGCACCTCATGCCCATGGTGAGGGTACTGCTCAGAGCAACCCAGACTCTCCAGCTGCTCTTTTATTAGGATCATTTTGTAGTACAGTATAGCCCACATTGAGGAAAATGATAATTTAGTAAAATAGCTCTTCCTTCTCCCAAATTTCTGTATGGTAGAACATTCCAGAATCCATTGCCTTATCTATGCAGCTTCTAAATGCCAAAGAAACTCATCTTCTTACAGCTGTTGAAATCCCAGAACAGAACAGGCCAAGCATCTGGGGAAACAGTGATCCAGCTTAAAAATCTCTTTTTCCTCTTTCAGTCACAACCCCCTTCCTCTCCCATTCCAGCAAATCCCAAAACCTAAGTAGCAGTACTCTGGCAGGTAGTGGACCCTGCTGACGTTTTGTGCCTTTAAGGTCTCACAGTGTCTGAAGCTCATTAAAGGTAAAGAAAATAAAAAAAAACCCAAGGAGAGAAGGCTTCAATACCTTTTTTCCCCCCTGCCTCTGTCATGAGGGAGAGAGGGATTGCTTCTCATTCCACTTCAGATATATATGTATTTGAAGTATTTAAGTCATCAGCAGCACAAAAAGGCTGATGAAACCTTGAGAGAGTATATACAAACATACTGATATAGCTATAGGTTTTGGCTTGCTTTCTTAGTGATACCCTCTTTCTCACTGGAAGTTTCCTGGAAACTGCTCCCCTATTTTAAAAATCCATTGATTAAAAGTTGACTCAAATGTCCCAAAGTTTGGAATTTGCAGCCCTGATCCACTGGTTGATCCAGGAACTGAAAGTAGAGAGAATTCACCCAGAGCTGAAGTGAGACAGCACCGAACTCAGCCTGCATCCAAGTTATTCACATGCACAGGACATCACTGCCACGAGGGAGGGAAAAGCATATTATGGGAGATGGGACAGTTTTAAAGCAAGGATATTATCTCTTCAATCTGTTCTTTGTCTACTGTGATTGAGACTACGCACATAATGCAGGAATACTTTTTACCTTTTCTTTTTTTCCCTTCAGTGGTCCATTAGGGGCAGGGAAAGATGTAATTTACTTCTGAAATTTGCACATTTTTTTAAGGAAGGCTATTCACTTAGGCAAAGCAATGCCCATGGATGCAGACACCACCAGCATGAACTGAAAATGCCCCCATGGCTGATTCAAGCCTGCTGGGAAATTAGAGGAGTTGGGTTTGGCCATGCTGCTAAACTGTCCTTCTGGAATTAGACCTCTTCCCTCCAGTCTACCACGTCACTGCAGTTTCTTTGCTTCTGAGCACCCAGCCTATAGGATCTGCATACCCTGGTCCCTGTTCCCAGCATTATTTTCTAATTAATTTGCAGATGAACATACTGTGTCACCAAAAGCAGGGATTGCAGTGTCTTGTCTTCTCTTCAGCATGACCTACACTGACATCAGGCCTACACATTCTAACCTTGCAGGATTAATTTGAGCAAAAGAAATGGCAACAAATAAAACTACATCCTCTATACTTTTGCTTCCTTCTACTTTTCTGCTGTCACTGCTTCTTTTCACTCATGTTATGGTGCTTTACAGCTTCTGTGCCTTCTAAGACATATCTGTACTACCTAATTTCAGTGACATGTCTAAACTTCGTTAGATTTATAAGTAGAGAACTATGAGTTAAAATGGAACAGTGACTACAATAAGAACATGTACCAAAAATCCAAGTGAGCATTTTAGAAAGTGTCCAGCACTGGTGTATTGCTTTGAAATCCTGTGTTTCCAAAGGACACACTATGTCACAGGCAGAGTATTGGGAGTTCAAGACAAAGTGTTTGAGGAAAAAGTTCACACTTTTCATGAAAAAGTCTGATTGCATTTCAGAGAGTTTTCCTTTAGGCATTACTAGAAAAACTTTGTATCATTGACAAATCAGGGATTACATAATGACTGGACCATGTTTAAAAAAGCTTGGCCCTTGTCCTGATGATGAGGCTGTATGTGTTCTCAGATTTCAGCATAAATGCCACAAACTCTTTAGTATGAGAGACTACCAGCTCTGCTGAGAAATGAACCACAACAGGCAAATAGAGAGTTACCTCCTCATAGCCCTCTGCCAAAGAGAAGCTCAATCAGAACTAGCCAGCACCTGCTCTTCACATTATCCCATAATCTTTCCTTGCCTGTTTTATCATTTGCTCAATCTCAGATAACTACAGAAATTATTTTCGACATTATCTTCTATTGATGAAACAGCCAATATGTCTGCAAAAGTTCTTGTTCACCAGCAAGTGAAGATGGTGTCATTAAAAATTTACATCAGATTGAAAAAAATGCATGAAGCTTTTTGACAAAAGTACAGATAAGATCTGAATGAGTTTCTCACCTCTCCTGGCAAAGAACAGTCTGAAAATTCAGAATTTTACCCGACCTAACTGCTAATGAACAAGCATATGTGAACAGAACAGAAATCTTGTGTAAAGCCATGTGGAACTCTCACTCTGTACCTCACCTACAGCTGACAGCAGCCAAAGCCCAGGATTCAGCAGCTGGATTTGCTTGTCTGGGTCTAACTCAGTACTCAGAATCAAAGTTCAAAGGACATTCTAGCTTAGACCATGAGCCAAGAGCTGATCACAAATGGAAACTATTGCCACAGACATTGAAGTATCCTGTCACATGGTAGGAGGAGCCACACCACCCTCTGCCTCCAGGCTCGGCACAAACTCATCTCGCTTGCAAGAAAAATTCCCAGTCTTGATTTCACAAGTCTAGTGCTGGAGAAGAGAACATTACCACAGAAAATCATTCCAGGGATTAATAACCTTCATTAGAAATGCACTGGCATTTTGCTGCTTTGAATGTCCCTCAGATACCTCAAAGATACCCAAGTCTCTTTTCAGTCTGCTAGACATAGTGCCATCCTTAACCAAACTTTTGTCTCCTTACCTGTGTACTTGTGGAGGAGAATCTACACCTTCACTTTCAGCCAAAATAAGCTTTAGCTGTTTGAATTCCTAATCTTCACTCCAAGACACAAGGTACTATTCCCAATGGCTCTTCTCTAAAGCCTCTCTAACACACATTCCTGGGAAAAGAGTCAGTCTCCGAAGGTACAGGGTCTACATTCTTGTTCAATTCTATCCACTACCACTGTAACGAGGGAGAAAAGAGGCAAAATACCTCTACTTTACAGAAAGGAGATGCAAAGGAAGCTGAACTAACAAAGAGAGGGCATGGCCTGGGAAATGAGTTTAGTATTAGCCACCCTTTCCCACTAGAAATTGAATTTAGTTATTGGAAACTACTACCCAAAGGTACAGATAATTTATATGACATTTTCCCACCCTCTTACTTTACTTTACAGCATGGAAAAATTATAGTAAGATTAAGTAATTTGGTCTGATGGCTTGATTTCCTAATGTTTTCTTCCTGCATGGTTGCTGGTATTTGTGGTAATGCTTCCACCTTCCGTAAATGCTGAGGTACAACTTCCCACACATAGAACCAGAGTCTGGAGTTTGTTAATTCCTTGAAACCTACAGCTTTGTGCAATTAGTTTAACTTGTTTACCACTGTGTTTGCTACACACTAGTAAAGTATCAAATTGAACACTGGTATTTCCATTCCTGCAAAAGCAAACGAAAAGGACTTACAGACAACTATACTATCATCATTAACAAGTTATCTGCTAGTTTTGATCCAATGCTGGAAAAGCTGTTGCAATTTAACTGAGGAATGGAACACGCATTTTGGTGTGTAAAACAAACAAAAAAGGTAATGTCAATTTTCTGCATCACATGTTCAACACTCCATCATTCCAGAAAACTAGTGTTAAACAGGCAAGGAAAAGCAAACGGGGGGGATGTGCTGCTCTAAGGATGTGCTGCTCCCAGCCAAGAGCTTCCCATTTCATGCAGGAATTGCAGCTCCTTCACACCTGAGTAAGGTCACAAGGAGTAAGCCAGACTGCAGAGAATTAAGCCTGGGCTGGACTCTCAACTCAAACACATTTGTCATGTAAATTTTTCTAACTAAGAAAGAGTGACAAATCCTACATTGCACAGGTAGATTGGAAGTAAGACCACAAGCTTTAGTTCTGATTTATTATATATTAAATATTAATGAATTATTAAGAAACCATTCACTGAGGTTTAAACAACCCTACAACTTCCATACTTCTAAAGCTCTACAAATGTATATTGAATAATAGATAATTAATTTATAACAACATTAAATCTAAATCAAATCCTTATTTCTAGCCATGAGAGAAACCCATTGGAGAGTGGTGAGATATATACTGTTGCTTTATAATAAGGTCACTTCTCCACGGAACAATTTTATTTCTGCATCGTACGTTACTTGTGTAGCCAAATCAATACAGACACACAACACAAGGGTGATGAGAAACAAAAGCAGTGACCTCTGCAATGACACTGTGTGTCGTCTTCCATTCTAACAAACCATTTATTAATTTGCATTTCCTATTGCTTCTTTTCTTCTGGCAGTGACCTATCACATTTGGCCTTACTAATCATCATTTTTTCTGCTCGTAGTTTCAGTAAAGATAATTTAGTCAGTTTTCCAAACAAAGAATTTTCCTATCAAAAATGAGCACAGCTGCTGAGAAACTTGGTCAATGAGTATCAACAGATCCTGCAAGAGTTTTTTGCTCACATTCTACTCCTTGTATAAAAAACTTCTAGAAACATCAGATTTCTGACCTTACTCTATCCTACGCTCTCTCAACAGGATACTTAAACTACTGGAGCCACAGAATAGATTTTAAACAGCATTGTGTGAGAATTGCTTCACTCTCCCAACCTGAACAGTTTATTTCTCTCTATAGTAGCACACCCTACTAAGTCCTTCCATACTATAAGTCCATACCAGCTAACCTTGCTGAGTAAAGCAGATGAAGCACAAACCCTCACTGATCACAGACAAATATTTCTGAACGTGGTACAGAACAGAAACTTTAACACAATGAGAGATTTACTAACGGTGGTCAGACCCCAAACTGAAACAGGGGAAATTTAGGTCAGATATGAGGAAGAAATTCTTCATTGTGAGGGGGCTGAGGCCCTGGCACAGGTTGCCCAGAGAAGCTGTGGCTGCCCCATCCCTGGAAGTGTCCAAGGCCAGGCTGGACAGGGCTTAGAGCAACCTGGGATAGTGAAAGGTGTCCCTGCCCAGGGCAGGGGGGGTTGGAACTGGATGAGCTTTAAGGGCCTTTCCAACCCAAACCATTCTAGGATTCTATCTGTACTACAGGAAAGAAGGAATACCCACCTACCCCCCTTTCACAAGAAGACCAGTCTTAAAATGTGGAAGTGGTAAAAAGTGGAGGAGCTTACAAGATCCCTGCAGTGACTTTCATTCCTGTCACAGGGGTATTCCAAATGTACTCCTCCTAAAGCTCCAGGTAGGGAAATGCTATGGCAAGAATTAAAGTGCCCTCAGCAAAGGTCTGGCTTCAGAATCAGTTCAGAAGAGGCAAGTTCTCACACAGAACTGGATTTCTCTATCAATCTCTTTCACGAACCTGAACAGAGGCTGTAGCCAGGTGGGGGTTGGTCTCTTCTCCCAGGCAACCAGCAACAGGACAAGAGGATACAGGGGAGGTTTAGGTTGGGCATTAGGAAGTTCTTTACAAAAAGGGTGAATGGGCTGCCCAGGGAGGTGGAGGAGTCATCACCCCCAGAAGTGTGTAAGAAAGGACTGGATGTGGTACTCAGTGCCTTGGTCTCATTGACAAGGTGGTGTTAGGTCATAGGTTGGACTTGATGACCTCAAAGGTCTTTTCCAACGTAGTTGATTCTGTGATCCTGTGAATTTGTTCTAAAGAGATGATGTGTAAGCTCTATGCAACCTACAGAAGCAGGATCTGAAACTGTTTTTCTAATCTGGATTCTTAAAAAATAAACCTATTTCTTCAATTGCTCTGTTCTGATACAGCTTCAGAAAGCTCCATATTAAGAGTCTCTCAAGAGTAGCATCTTTTCCCAACCTAGTAATGTAGCTTAGCTGGTACTCACAGATCTTATTCTCCCTCTTATTTTATACAGAGATCCTCTGCCCCTCCAGAACAACTATAATTATTCTATAAAAATAGAGAGCATATGGAGCACTTTCCCCCAAGCAACGGAGCCGAGAGCTGTAAAAGCCATGAACATAAGCAGTTTATTAGAGGTGGTTTCCCTTCCCCACCAACTACTGAGAGCTGCTGTGAAATTCTATTGAAGTCATACTGTGATGGGGTACAAAACAGCTATGAAAGGATTTGCCTGCATTACACAGGGTTTACTGTTAATTAGCTCTTGTACACATACACAGTACATAAAACCAGCTTTTTTTTTTTTGTTGAGGAAGTGATGATTTGTTGAGAGGATGTTGTTTTTGGATACAAAGCTAGCAATAGGATTGTAATTCAAGTTAACAGCTACACAACATTCTATTTAAGCACTTGACAATAGTGGGCCTGGCTAATTAGTTTCTGTTAGTTAAAAGGGAAATATAAATGAAATTTTCTTGGGGCATAAACAGAGACACCAGCTTACTCAGACCAGGAACATCAGTGCTGGTGCTGGTTCTTTCCTATCATATCCACCACATGCTCCTGATCACATCTGTAGATATACAATCTCACACACACCAGAAAACAGAAACTTCACTCCTCCTCTGATGATCTCTTCTCTCGTAGAATTAAAGTGAATGAAGCCTAGGAAGGACAAACCAATTAAAATTCATACTTCAGGTAAAAACTTTGTTCACAGTCTTACTCCAATAACTGCAATAACCAAACTTTTCTGGTGAACTTGAAAGGAACCAGCCTTTCCTGACTGTCTGGCATATTTTCTTAATGAAAAGCAGAGCATTATTTTTACAGCTTTTGAATCTTCCTTTTAGACAAAAGTTATCCCAATCTTGGGAACAGACACACTCATCTTTTTGCTGATTGTTCCAGTATATACTGGAATGTGCTATTGTGTGCTATTCCAACCACAAAAAAACCCACTGACTGCAACCGCCAGAAGGTAGCAAAAGGAGGACTGGTGTTGTAATAAGAGGCAGGAAAGGAGGACGGATAACTCCTTTGGGCATCCTGGGAAATTCCAGCCACCTTCTGCTTTCTGTCTTTGCTTTGGTGATTTCTAGGAAAGGCTAGTATGGAAGGTGGAACCAAAACCAAAGCCCTACAAGAATAATCCGTACAGGAAGCTGCATGAGGAGCTGCTCTTTTGGACAGAACTCTATTGAACCTAAAGGTTAAAAAAACCAAAACCAAACTATGCAGAAAGGAATGCATTGCCAAAAGTAAGGCTGTTTTCCCACAAACTTGAAGGGACAAAGGATAAGCAGAAAAACTGAAGTTTCACTTCAGTCACTTCACTGAAGTCATTTGGAAAACAAGCCATGTGATGCACATCTGATTCATCTTTATTAAACACGACAGAAAAAAATTCCTTTGCTATTCTACCAGGCTCTCACAAAAGCCCTCAAGTCAATGGATCATTGCATAAACAATTTTCAAACTAAAAAACTGAAAAAAAAAAAGCAACACTGCTATGAAAATGGAAAGAGGAGAAGATGAGGAATATCTTGCTGTTTGAGTTAAAGCCCTGCTCTCACTTTCAGCTGCCTGAAGAGCAGAAAACCCTGTCCCCTTCAACTCACTGATAACTCACATCAATGGAAAAAACTCAAGTCAATTGATAAGGGTCAGACTGATTAATAATTAAGATTTATAAATCTCAGGAGGGTGCACAATTGTTAAAGGGACACAAAGAAGGCTCTGTCTAATGTTAAACACATCCATTTTGGATTTACAACCCTACTGTAACAAGACGTGTCACTTTGCCAGTGCAGTTTTGCCCAGTTTTAGCCCAAACAGAACAAATCATTTTCACACACAAAAAAAAAAAAAACAAAGAAAAAAAAAAAAGAAAGAAAAGAAAAAGCACCACATTTTCACAAATCTAATATAGAGGTATGAAATGTCCTTCTTTGCCTTGAAAGTGAAAGAATACATACTGACAGTTAAACACAGTGCAGTAATTTTCCTTAAATAAATTCAGCAAGTTTGAAACAAACAAAAAAATATCCATCAGATCCAAAGGAAACAGGAAACATTTGAGGGCCTTCCCCCTCAGACTGAATGGAGCAGGAGTAAAACAGCTGAACAGAGTAAAACAATTGTTTTCATTTCTGTAATTTGGTAAGGCCCTTACACTTAAGGAAACAGTAATAATAATAATAATAATAATAATAAATTTTCTGTATTTGTGCTTTGAGTAAAGTTGATGAAATAGGGACCGTTAAAAGTTGGGCAGCTGTGTCTGGATGAGTCCATCTGAAAATGAGGCCCCACAGAAGTATCCCAAACTGGATATTCCAGATCAGAAAGATTAAAACAAAACATTGAAATATTGAAAAATTCATCTTTTGTTGCTTATTCCTTGGTTAATGAATTAAGTAAGAACTTATATTGATTTAATAAACAAATGAACCATTTAACAGCATTTATAGTGCCCTGTTTTTCAAGTCCAAATATGTTCTCCCTCATAAGCTAGAAATAGGAATATTTACATTACGTACACAATTAGGAAAGAAAGGCAACCTCAAAACCTTTTGAAAAAGACAAGAAAAAACCTCAGATTGAAATCCTTAATGAGGTGGGTTTGATTGAAATTATGCATTTTTCATCTAGTCTTAGCTCCAGAGAGTAATCCCAAAGCCTAGAAGTCATATTAACCAGTTTGAACTTAAAAATTAACAAAGTCAATGGCAATGTAGGGCTTTTATGAAAAAGAAGGCAGAGTAAAGCCTACATTAATTTGTTTCAATTGTCATTACTGAAAAATAAAATTGCTGCAAGGTTACAATTTTTCTTTTAAACAGAAAATTAAAAAATCAAATAATAGTGTTATGTGAATTAAGGAAGAAATTTGTTTTTGCTAAAACATTTACTTTTTCAAGAGAAGGTGTATGGAAGAAAGAGGTTAATTTGTTTTAAATTCTGTCAAACAAAACCCAAAAAAACCCCAGCAAAGAGAAAACAAGTGGATTCCAATTTGACCAAAATTTTTGCCAGCTAACAAAATTTAATCTGTAAACATGTATGTCTACAGGAAATTTCAGAATTTAATCCTTATTGATTTGAGGTAAAAATAAAAACAATTTCAAAAGGTATTTTCTAATCAGCCTAAATGAGCGTAATATTTAATTGGCTCCCAAACAGAAAAGCAAATTTGGATGTAGAGAGCAGCTCTCACTTAAGGACAAGCTGTAGTCTCCCCATAATGTGTGTTTCTGGACAAACTGGATAGTATGACATTCCTGTGGCAGGCAGGGCAAGCCCCTGGGCACGAAGGATGGGGTGGGGATGTTACCTAGCGTGCTGTGGCAAAGTGGACTGCCGTGTCCATGGATAGTAAATGCAGTCATGACTAGCGGGGCCTCTACACCTGCAGGCAATTACAGAACAAACCACGTCATTGCCACTCCCCAGGACATGCACACGCATGCGCCCTTGTCCACACGGGTGGGATGGAGACATACAGGCAGCCAGCACCCAGCCAGTACCTATCCATCAGCCCAATGCAGTCCTCCAGGTGTGGCCCTATGCACCTGCAGCAAATCCAAAGTGGAAACAGGGAGAGAAAGAGAGACATCTGTTATTTACACATTCAAGAAGCAGGAATCCCCTTTGTGTTCTTAATTCTAGCTCTTCTCTCTCTCTAAGAGAGACCTAAGTCATCAAAAAATTATAGCTTGTGACAAGAGGAACAACAATAGCAACAGCACTCCAAGGCAGGCCGTATCTTGGCTCAAACAACACTTAAGGCAGGTTTCACCTGCATACGTGGGAGTCCTGACAACAGAGTTGCTTTTCCTGCATGTTTTTATGAGTCATCAAACCAGTGATTACTGCACAAAAGCTGTTCATTTACAAGTTGAGACCTCAAGGAGCACAATCCAGAACTCGCTTTTCTTTCTGTAATTGATGCAATTGTTCATTTTGTGCTAAGCTCCCAGCCAGGGCAACTGCAGAAATATTTTGGAAGCTGACTATACTTTTTTAACAGGGATGCTCAAGGATCAACTTCCAGCAACAAAAACCACAGCAAAATGGCGTCTGCTGATTCAGACATTTTCTTCTGCTTTCTTTACATGCTGCCGAAAGTCCTCCACCTGCACAAGCAGCAGGTGCTCACTGAAGGCATTGGAAATGCAAGGAATCAGTAAGTGCAGCACCACTAAAACACAACCATGGAAAACGGTTTGCAGAACATGGGCATGTGTGGATTTCCCTTGCGCCCAAGAAGAGCAGGACTGGTATCCTGGTCCCCTGCATTCAAATAGCAAGTCAATTACATGTTTACTCAGCAGTTAGGATTCTCAGAGACCTAAAGCTGAGCTTTTAGGGGTTAAAACAACCTGACCCCCATCAGTGCTGCACCCCCAGCTAGGCACTCTAGCCACAGGGAGTATCTAACCCTCGGCATTTAAGGAAACCAAACCATTTATTTAAACTCTTTAACAAGATCTCAGAGCCATTTTATTAACAGGCCCTTTGGCTGTACATCTACTTCAGGCAGGAGAGGTGATCTGACACATCACTAGACTGCAACTTACTTCTGTTGAGGCATTTTAAATTTAAGGTGTGATCCCCAACTCTTTTAAAGTTTGCTGCTTTTCAGATTGGCTTTGATGGAAGGATATGCATGTCAAAAAATCTGAGAGTTCAAATAAGCTCCCACGAGATCTTCTTTCTGCTTCACCATCACTTGCCACTCATCAGCTTTTGCTGCATTTGAATTGGTATCACTCTACCATTGTAAAATGAAGTCAGTGAATTCAATTTCCCCATACCTGCTCATCAGGGAGGGCAGACCAAGTAAACCTTACCCCGTGTTTGTTTACTTGAAGTTTTATTTTTACCTAAGACATTTACTCTGACATGCAAACACAAACTGGAAGGATTTCCTCAATGATTGCTTCCTCCATACAGACACAAAAAAGATGTGTTAAATATCCAGATAATGCAAAAATGTAAGGGGTTGATTTAAACACAGTTCAAAAACTTAATAGAGAGAACTCCTGGAATTTCAGCTGTCCTGGGCATCAGGACTTCGGAATTCAGGACTGTCTGAATTCTAACCCATCTCAAACACATCCAGTGTTTCTTCCTTTCGTGGCATTCTCAGTAATTTGGAGAAAACAAGTTCAGCAATGAAGGAGGCTGAAAAATTGCTCAGATCGTCCATTTCCTACTGTGCCAAGAAACACTGAGCTCAGACTTTTGCTATAAATAAAAAATAAGGGCATCTTCAAATCAGAGGTCTGAGAGCCTGCTACTAGTTTAGAGAACGGGCAGACTGATAACAAGAGCCTGTTGTCTCAGAGTCACTTCACCTGTAAATTTGGAGAACAGGATTGAATCCAAACTTGTACTGGTTGGACCTCACCCAGTGCAAGTTGAAGTATCACTGATTTTTATTTCAAATTGTAATATTCCTCAGTGGACTTTGCTTCCCCAAAGAGAAAACTCCGTCCAGGTGCAATTCCATTACTCCTAGTTGAGCAGTTCCCAGTTTCCTCCCTGAGTGGCTGTCCTGATTACATGCAGGGAAATACAACACTGTGTGAGTCATGGCAATATTTATTAATATTTTGTACCAGCAAGTCATCAGGTATTTTTCCTTGGGAAGGAACTCCCTTCCTTTCAGGCTGTTTGACCCATATAAGCCCGACAGAATCATACATCATCCTGGTAACCCCATTCACACCCAGCATTCCTTCTGCTTGGAGTCTGGATGATATGTTCTTTTCCAAGTTGGCTCTGTAAAATGAACTGGTTAATTGATACGTGTCAATTTATTAATGATATATTCAGTACCTTACAAAAGTTCAATCGGTTTATCCAGAAAATTACACTTGGTGCTCATCCTAGCTTTACAGATAATCATCCTCTGAAAGGAAATGTGGGGTTTTGAAAATTGCAGTAACAACTGGGTTTTTTCCAGAAACAATCCAGAAATATTGTCTCTTATCAACTTTCTTTAAGATTGAAAGGTGGGATCTTAACTGCACAGTTATAGGGTAGCAAAGCCATTCCTCACCAGGTGAATTCTCAAAAATCTTGGTCACTGGAAACAAAACTGATTTTACAGCGGCGTAAGTGGATTATCTCTGGGCAGGAGAAAACCTCTGTTGTGGCGGTCACCCAACTATTGTTATGGATAAAGCCAGACAACTCCACCTAAGGGCTACTGAGCTAACAGGGAGCATCTCACTCACAGTGAGATGAACGAAGTTGAACTGGATACTATATAGGGGGTAGGAGGAAATTTTGCAAAACAAAACAGTAACAGTTTTTCTTATTGAGAGTAGAGTTTGTTTGCAATATTGTTTCATCTGGAATTCAAACTGTCTTCCTAAAAATACATCTAAGCCTTAGAGGCAACACGATGCTTCTGCCCTCAAATCCCTTCAGGGCTACATACACTGTTGCTGGAGCTCCCCTGACTTCTCTGGTCATGGCTCAGACGGAAAAGAGCATTTTGGTGAGGAGTAATGCACTCCTTTCAAAAAGCTGCGTGACAAAATGTGATTGTATGATGAGGGGAGGTGTCCAGTGAGATCTCCCATTTGTGTCCTGCCCAGCAAGGAAGCAGCCTGTCACTTGCTGTTGTATAATTAGTATTTTATTCCTGTGGAAGTGCTCAGTTTTGGCTAGCTCTGCAAGAAGAGGTGCCCGATGCTTTCCAACTCTCTTGAATTAAGTGGGATGGCTGTCCATCGTGCCTCAGATCTGCTCCAAACTGGCTTCAAGTAGCTGATACTTATTACAGGGATGCAAGAGCAAGGAGCACAGCTGTTGCACCCAAGGAAGTCACTGTTTGACAGTTCTTCTGGTCAATGCAAGATCATTACCAGGGCTGGATAATTACACACCTATTAAGAGAAACAGTCATTACACCTGAATAAGGGAGGAGAATGGTGCTATCAAACCTCACTAAAGCAGTCTTCTGCAAGTGCCAAGATGGAGTTTGTGGCAGAACACAGGAAACAGAGGTGGGACAAATCCTTCCTTGGGGACAGCTAGTGGGGACGACTGGAAACATCAGGTGAGAACTAATAACCTATTTTATCAAGCAGCCTGACTCACAGAGAGCAGCACAGCAGGAATGAGATAATACCATACTGGGAGCATTGCTCGGCAGCAGCTCAGCCCTTTTTGATAGGTATCCCAGCTGTACTGAGAGGGCACTGGTTTTATTCCAGCACTTGATCTGGCAGCCAGAACAGATGTGAGGGATCAAGTAGAATTACGTTTTCTCTCTACCTTTCAGTCATGAGCCAAATAACAAGATGTGTTCCCTCCACAACCTATTTCACTGAAGAATCATGACTGAGGGGAATTTAAAAACTACTTTCTAAAGGAAGGGTATGAAACTAGAGAATTCAGCCTTAAAGGAGAGAGTAACTGATTTCCCTTCTCTCTGTGGGCATATTCAGCCCCTGACAATGTTGGCAAAAAGATGGACAACCTGCAAACCCCAGACTCTCGGACAGTCATTAATAGCTTCATTAACATAATCACATGCCATAAAGTCTCTAGGAACACTAAAAAAGAATAGTAAGCCATGCTTACCCAGACTTGGGGGGAAGGGAGCATTGTTTTTCTAAGGGATAAAAAAATACCTAAGACTAGACACATCAACTCTTTAATACGAGGATGAAGATTTCCACAGGGAATAGTATTAGTGTCATGGAAAAGGGATAACTCCTCATCTGGGAGATAATGACACCTTTGTGTATGTAACTGGGGGAGAGACCTTCGGCGTTTTTACTCGTCCTTTCTCTGGGGATGGGCACACGATAGGATGTTCTTTCACCTAATCAGAATGAGGAAATAGAAAGGAGGGAAAACTGAAAGTCCAAGGATTAAAGGACAACATCACTCAGCATAAGGTAACCCTGTGTCACCAGGGGTTGCCACTGAGTACTGCCAAGGTCAGCTAGAACTGCCTAATGCCCTTCCTATCTGTGTACGAACTAGAATGTCCCATTTTCAGCACAAGACATAAAAACTTCCCTTCTTGACCCAGGCACATAAAAATAAACAACCAGTTGCAAAATACAAGTGCCTATGGAGAAGTGGAAAGGCATGGAAAATCTTCTGCTCCCTTCCTGGTCTAGAAGAAACACAGTTGTACCACAAACACTAGAAATAGTTGGGTCAGTCAGAAGTCCTCAGGAAAGAGTAGGGAATAGGAAGAAGTGTTGCTTCCTGGAGGCCAGGAGAGCTGCAAGGCACTTCCTATGCTGGGCAGACATTAAATTCATCACACATCCATGGTCTTGTCAGATTAAGATCATCATTGGCACCTTCTGAATCTGTGAAAGCCAGGACCAGAGCTCCTGGAGTGAGCTCATCTTTTAATGTCATTTCTTCTTACACTCTTCTTCCACAGTAGCAGCATTTTTCTTATTGCATAACTGATTTAAAGGGTCTGGGGGGGGAAACAAATCTGTAACAGATCCTGGCTGTATCTCTGTGATCTCCCTCCCATTTCCCTAATGGCTCTATTGTAATTAGATTTGCAAAACCAGCAAAAGGTCTCATTTTGAAAGGCAACAGCTGTTGACATCAAGATTATATTGAATAATTTACTGGTTTAATTTTAGCTGCTAAACAATAAGAGCCTCTTGTCGAAGATTATTTCACTGGCTGATGTTTTCCCTTTTTTCTGTTGCTGCCTCTTCCTTTCTTTGTATGCCGGACACTATCAATTGCTCCATGGAAAAGGCAGTAATAACGTACGTGGCCTGTGCAAAACTATAGGTGTGCACGTGACTATTGTTGTTGTGTTGCACAGGTTCTCAATTCTGGCTCAGATGCATGGGCTGTATTATTCCAAGCGTAACAAATGATTCTGGGCACTTTGACAGGACTTCAGAAATTGATGTTCAGTCTCAGGCTCCTGTACAAAGTCTGGTTTCAAACTCTGTGCATCAGTCCCTGTAGGAAAAGGAGAGCAGTAACACTTTTGTCTCGCAGTAGTGCTGCAGGCTTAGCTCACCAATACCAAGAAGCAGAGATTCTGTCAAGGAGAAATTACTAAAAATGAAGTCATTTTACAGGCCTAAAATAAGGTGAAAGGGCAGCATTTTCTACAAACCAGTGTAGAAGGAAAGCTGAGAGCATTGCTGTGGAAAGTTCTTCTCTATGGTCTTCGAAAGGGTTTTTCTGTGATAAGCTGCTGGGCATTCATGACTAAAACCTGAATGTCATGAGAGACCTGAAAATCAAAGGTTGAATTCCTACTGCACACTCTCCTTTCAAGAGTGGGACAAGTGCTTTACTAAGCCAAACTACCTGTAAACCACCCTGTGCTACAAGCAATACATGGATAGGATGGCTCCCTGCACAGAGCCTGCACTCACCCTTGGGTGCAGTTTGGATGACACGGATGGCACTCCCGATCCTCATCAGCGTACTTGAAAATGAAGCTGTTGGCCCCCTGCAAGCCATCAGGACATTTTTCCACACAGTTTGGACCATCCTTAAAATGGAAACACTTTGTGCAGTGGTCAGGTCCCTGGAGAACGTGGAAGAAAAGAAACACAGTGCATTCGAGTTACTCTGTCCTTTCCCACTGCACTAGAACTGCATTGGCCCACACTCAGCAACAACTGCAGCAGCTTCTCTTCCCAAGGAACTGTGAATTACCTGCATGGTTCCACAGCCTCTGTTAGAGAGCAGCAGACGGATAAATCCTGGTCTTTCGGCCATTAACTTCTTCTGTAGAGTGCAAGACTAAATACCAGCTTCTAGATGGGCTTCTTAATGTTATTGGTGTGCTTAATACAATGAAGTCAGTGCCCATTTTAATGCTGAGAAACTTCCTGCTACATTATTCAGTACTGAACCACCTTTGCAAAGCCACTGCAATGGCCCTTCAGTGGGATCTCCTACCTCTGCATGCCAGAACTATTTTCCACAAGCATTCTGCACGTGGCATCTGGTCACAGCAACACTGAAGGACTACAGTGTCTCCTTCTTCTTAATACATATGAAGACAACAAACCAAGACTCCTGGACAACGTAAAAGTAAAATTTTAAAGCTGTGATGATAAGCCAGTGTATAACTAAATCTGGTGTTCAGGTTGAGCACTGGCCTAGGATTTTATGTCCATAAGCCCTGACACAAATCCAAATTTCCCCGATGGGTTGAACACTTGAAACATTAGCTTCTTGCCTTATGGCTATATTGCAGAAAAACACAGTATTGTAAGAAAAATTATGATGCCTTTCTTTTTTCCATTCAGTAAGTCACAAAAATAAGGAAATAAAATTATGGGTTGTATTTTCTCAATTATGAAGAGCCTAAAATACAACTTTTCATTTCCAGCATACTTGTGACTTTTAATCTTGGTAATACACAGAAAACTAGAAGAAAGACACAACTTCTATCTCCCAAATGAGCAATAACCTTTGAAAGAAAGGTTACTGGCCATTATAAAGGTGAGAAAGAGTTAACCATCATTTAGGGTGTATGAAAAACACTATCTATCAAAAGAACTTAAAGGCTATCTAAGTACAAAAAACCTCCCAGCATATTGTTCAAACTGAGAGACTGAGACAAATTTCCCCACTTTTTTTGGGGGGGGGAACCAGGACAGAACCGAGTATAAAGAATGAAAATAGGGATAAAAAAGGACACTCGAATCACAACTGCGTGCTTTCTGTCTGTAAAAATTGTGTGCATCTGCACCACTAAAGCATTAAGACAACTCAGGAAAGAAAAAGAAAAATTCTAAAATCACTTTCTTAAGGAGGCAGATCCAAGGAAGGCGATTCCCAGCACCAATTTAGCATGAGCAGAATTCCTTCCCTACATGCAGAATATGCATATTTTCTGCTTTTGTTAACACTAATTTGCAGTAGCTGCTTTAAAGTCTGTAAGCAGGAAAACCCTGTCCTTCAGCACACTTTTGCAAGTTACCCTGGACAGTAACAAACACAACAAACCATAACCTAACAAACATAACAGACTTTGTTCTTACCGGCCCGTAGCATGTGATCATGTTTTCCTCCATCTTTTCACACTGGGGATCACACTCCACACAGACAGAACCGTTTGCAAATTCTCGGAATTCCCTGAGAAAAGATTTTGCAGGCATGTTAGGAGAAAGCTGACTCCAGCCCAAAACGGAGCCCACCTGGCTGGATCTTCACCTGATGGAATTGACCTCAGGGGCACAGAGGCCAGCAGCCTCAGTCACAGCAGCTGAGGACAGGCCATCACCTCATCCACAGCCAGGTGAAGCAGAGACACCTTCTCCACCAGCATAAAACTGTAGTAGGAGCTTTCCTCTCATTAAGAAATACAGACTTCACTAACAGGACAAAATTACTGACTTCCTGATTTTCATCTACAGGAATGTCACTCGTGGCTCAGATTCAGGAAGCCACTTGTCACATGTGAGCACTGATGACACAGCTGCCCTTGTTCCAGGTAGGTGTCTGTGAACACATGTTTTAAAGCCCGTTCTCCAAAAGGCTCATAATGTTTTCAGCAATAATTCTAGACTGAGGTCTGATTATATAAAATGTCAAAACAAATCCTTTTAGTCATTTATTTCATGTATCCACAAGAAACTACCACTCAAGTGACTTTTTTTTATTAACCACTTCTAAGGGGAGAAAAAAGGTAGTGATGGCAGGTCAAATTTCTTCCTTCAAAAATTTCAGCTGCCAGTTGCCCCTCACCACAAACCTCCAGCACCCTCCCAACACAATTTGTCCCACCTTCTTCTAGGCCAAGATGAATTCACATCTGAGCAGGTTGTTTCTCCCCCAGTACAGACAGACAGAATCTTTGTAGTAGACTCAGAGTGGACCAGTGCAAGCTTTGCAGGTGGATCCCATCTTGCTGCATTAACCAATTACAATATTTGCATTAACCAGTTACAGATGTGCTGAGCACTCATGTTAGTGGGCTCCAGTAGCATGCAGGTAAAGGGTGAAGGCTCTGAGCTCAGTTGGTCACTGCTCACCCTCCATTCCTCTACAGCCACTAGCATCTGCTGAGGCCATCAGGATTGAGCTGAGGAAAACCTCACTTGAGTGCTGCAAAGGAGCTCACCCTTCCCTGGCTCTGGGAGTGGATTTTTGCTACTGAGGACTAAAACAGATGTCAAATACAGCTTGACCCCACCCTGATGTTGCTGCCCTACAATGTGAACATGCAGAGCTCTCCAACAAACAAAAAATTTCTCTCCAAGCCCAGGTTACAAATAATTTCACATGTTTAGGACAGAACTGAGCCTGTGGGAAGTGTAAATACCATTCACTGATGGATACAGAACAGAACATATTGATTGAGTCTCATCATGCTCTTACTGTGACAGGCCCCATGGCAGCAAAAGACACCAAGGGAGGACCAACTTATTCCAGTACACTGACAACACAACTGGGGTCTGCAACTCTTCTTCTTATTGCGGGGTGAAGGGAAAGGAGAGAAGATGAGCTTTTAAGCACATAAAACTGTGCTCTGACAAGGTATTTTTTGCATGCCTTCTCCAGGTGGAAGAGTTGAGAATATTTTCATGCATATGTGGGAGTTCATTTGGCTCAGTTCAGCTTTATCCTTCTGTCACAAGGCAGATTCAACCACCTTATGCTGTGTAGGTATTCCCCCAGCACAAGCAGCAGAAGGAAAAGGGGGAAGAATCCCTGTTGGGTTTTTTAATTTATATTTGTGTGTGCAATTACACACTGCATTATGAAAAAGAGAGTGAGTTTTTCTACTTTGGGGTCCTTATTCTGAGAATTTCTTCATCAGATGCCTGAATCCAACTCATCTCAAAGAACATAACTGTATGGCTCTGATTAGGGGTATCAAGTAGGGATAAATGGTGAGGGGTTTTTTGCAACTTTTCACCTAAATCTAATTGTTACCAGCAATGCAAAAGGTGCAAGGTGATGATGCTGCATGAAAACTTCAGTCAGGAGAATACCAGGGAAAGCTTTCTACACAAATTCAGATTTAGAAATCCTTAAATCTTAGCCCATAACACATTTTACCCAAAATCAGTAATACTGGCAACGGAGCCAGATACTGATTAATGCAAACCCAAAATGACTTTCTCACTGAAGTCCTCAACAATGTTAATTAGCAGCTTCAGGGCAAAGCACAGGAGGATGTCTTACCCATCGTAGAGGTTGCAGGAGTCTATGCAGGTCCTCCCCCTGACGAAGCGCTTGCAGGACAGGCACTGGTCTGGCCCTGGCCCCCAGCAGCCGTCACTGGAGCACAGCTCATTGCACACCATCCCATCAGCAGCTGCAGAGAGAGGGGATGCTGTCAGTAATGCACGTGGCCCTCCCAAATCCAAGGGAAAACACTGCGTCAGCATCCCGACACACTCAGAAATGTAACCAGAATGTCCTCGTTTTCCAGAAACAGGACAGAAAAAAAAGCATAAAATCACCACCATGCCACAACACAAATACACAGAGCACTCAGCTGGAATATCATACACACTCTTGGTCTGCTCCTTTCAGAAAAAACAGTAGGAAAAAGATTTATGATAGTGCTGCAAGGATGATCAAAACCAGAGAAGAGTTTCTAAAGCAGGAATGAACAGAGCAGCAGCCTCAGAGATGGGGGAGAAAGGACATGATTAAAGCTTCTAAAATCTGAATGGCAAGGAGGAGATGAGTAAGCATGAAACAATTGTTCACTGCTTCTTCCAAGTCCCTCATGGGCATTCAAAGAGACAGGAATCTAACAGGGTTCAAATTTGAGATTCTTCTTCATAGAAAGTAAAGATCAACCTGTAGAATTCCCTGACACAGGACATGGTAAATGCCAAAAATTTAAAGGATTCAAAAAAGTCAACTGTCCAAATCCACAAAAGTTCTATTAAACTAAAATATAAAATGCTAGCTATGAATTGAGGACTCCCTGAAATAAAACTTATGGACAGCAGGGAAAAAGTTGAAGGAAAGACACCATTAATTGTGATTTTAAAATTATTTATTGCAAAAGCACCTGAAGAGCCAAAGAACCTTTATAGTAAAACTCTCAAACCCACACCAAAATACACAATGAACTAAGGGCTAGAGGGAAAGTTTGTTTCAAACAGTGTAAGTCTGTATTTTTATTTTATATAAATCATTCTCTATGTAAATATCTAGATGATGTGACAGACGGAGAAAATGAGTGGAACAAAAGGAAACACATTATCTCTCCAGCATCTGAAGAAAATCTGGGTGCACTTTCAGCCTAACCCTGGCATGTGAAAGGACAGAATTAATTTGAGTTTATTTTTGCACAATGCAATGTTTTACACAAACAAAAAATTTTACACAAACAAACCCAAAATCCATTTGTTTTACACAAGTAAATGGATTACACACCGGACTGAGTAAATTAAACCCAGCAAGGACCTGAAATATCAGAGATGGCAACAATACAGATACTTGTTTCCATTTTAAACCATTTGAAACAACTTAGGAAGAATAATAAACGAAAAGGAGGTGTGCTGGTTGAATTCTACCACCCTCTCCAATATTATTTTCTTCAATACACCACAAATAACCTCAGGCATGAGAAGCGTGCACATGTTTTATCAAGGTTGGGATTTAGTCTTTTTATATAACATATACTTTTTTTAATGCCAACATCCAAAAGGTATTCAGAAGTATCTTTCTGGTTTTTCTTTTGCCTCAAAGCTCATATCAGGTACAGCGAAATAAAAAATTATTACATTTAGGAGTCATTCCAGGTGCTCAAAATGCTTTAAAGTGTATTAATTATCACAGATTCCAGCACAGCAAGAGGGACTCAGGAGGCCATTTCAGAGAGATGCCTTGTCCTCCTTCCCTGGGTTCTGCTGCTGCAGTCAAATGAGCCACACCAGCACAGCCAGGATGAGCAGAGACACAAAATTCAGCTTCTCATTACTGTCCTAACCTTTCTTTTAAGCATAGTGACATTTTTAAAACTATCAGATGTCAGTAGTTCCACTATGCTGCCACTGCCTGAACCTGCAAATAAAAACAAAAGGAAAAACCCCAAACCCAGAAACTATCCTAGTTAGAATTACGCAAACTTTTTATATAGTTTCATATGGTTTTCTTCTCAATGACTCATTTTAAACCTTTGTCACACAACAAAGATAAACTTAACCTGGCTTGGAGATCCCTTTGTTTCTCATTTTTTATTTTAAGAATATTGCTAACTCTTCTGATCTTGTTTTCAACACTTAATACAGAAAGGCAGTTTCCTGTCTGCTTTCTTACCTTCTTTTGTAACTTGAAGTTGTGACTTACTACTAGTGATTTCCTTTCTTTTCATTTTTCTCACCCATCAAACTACTCTGGGATCAGAATTTATTTGCACACATGGAGTGTTTCACTAAAATATCCCTCCAAATAACAAGGGACATTATTACAAGATAGCTCAGAAAATACAGTGAGTAACTGTATACAAATGAAAGAGAGCTTTTCAATAAAGAAAATCATGATTACCCTATTGAAATGTAGTCAAATAGTGCCTGTAGTCTTATGAAAAAAGCAACAGAAACAAAAAAATTATGATTTCCTCCTGAAATGTTTTCATAAATGAATCTTGGCAAGGAGGGAGTGGTTGTTTCGACAACTTAAAAAACTCTTTTCTCTTGCCTTTCTCTTCTTTGATTGTGGGGATGGCTAAAGAACTGTTTCAATTTTTGACACATTATTTCGCATTTCCATGGGCTGAGCATGCTCTGCAGCTCCAGCACATAACATGGCCTTATGTGGAAGGAAATAAGAATAATGTTCTTGACAGGAACTGGATTTTGTCAGGAGTTTTAGAAGAAGGGCTCATTCTTTATGAATGGGGTCACACAGGTTAGAAGCAGAAGATTCAATGTTTTTCCCCAAACTAAACAGAACACAAGAAAATTAGCCAGTAAAAAAAGAAGAATTATTGTTATTTGGCTATACACTTCTGGGCCTGATCCAAAGCTCCATACACTGAATAGAAAAACTCCTGCAGACTTCAATTAACTTTACATCATGCCCAATAATGAACACAATCATTTATTCATTATTAATTGGTGGCTAGACTGATGTAATTCACAATCATCACATCTGTAACAACCTTTGCCTAGAAGGATTTCACCTTACATTGCAGGTGTCACTAAAGCTGAGAGAATTGTTTAAGTAACTTTGGATAAAAGAACATTTTTTTTCTGCATTATTTTGTGTGCACTCATATTTCACACGAGTCACCTCTGACTGTTCCATAAAAAGAAAACCATGCTGGAAAAAAAAGGCAGACTTGTCACTTCAGCATGGAGCAAGGGTAAAATCTACCTACCCTTTCCTTGGTGATTTCTTCCATTCCCTGTGCACACAACCTCGGACATTGACATTTCTATCCCTGAAAGTGTGTAGGGAAGTGGAGAAGAGAAAGGTCACATTCCTTCCATGTACACCCCCTTTCTGGCCCTGTATGGCACCATCTTAGACAACACAAAGCCCTAGAGCATCCTGGGTGTTTATGGATTATATATTTTTTTTAATTAAAACCATACATATATTTTGCTCCTGTATTTTCAGCATTCTACAAAAACCAGAAGTCTGTCCTAGGCTTTTAACCTATTTTAAAAAAAACATCATGGAGGCAGTGAAAGATCTGGGGACTATTTTAACATTGGTAAGAAGTGGCATAAACAGCAGGATGAAATAACTGAGGGTACGAAGAGTGTAAAGTATATTTTGCATGCTGGAAAATTTTGTAGCATTTTCCACTCGCTGAAGTCTGTTGTCTTTGTCTTCTCCATTGAAAAAAAAAAAAATCAGAGTTTTTGCCAAACTCTGTTGTGCCAGTGTTATCTCAAAGATGAAGCATTAACACAGACCAACCTTTTCCACATAAATTTTACTCCCCTTGCAACTTTTCAGTATTTCCTCACTGATGTAGAGTCAGCTGAACACAGCATTAAACGGCATGGAAAAGATATCATCACCTTGTGATAGATCATAAAAGTCACTTAAATACAATGGTGACTAGAAGATCTTGGAAGCTCTTGCATGAGTTTTCAGAAAAGCTACACATTCATAGAAAAAGTTTGCTGTATTTTCTTTAAGCCATTAACAATCACCGGGTAGAAAGGAAAAAAAACCCAAGCTAATAGTGGGTCAAAATATACAAAGAAGTAATAATAAATACCTGAGAGTGGCTGTAATAATTAATATTATTTAGACTGGTTTCTTGACTGAAAACCATGTGAAAAAAAATCTTTGGTGGATATTTTCATTAACAAGTCACACCCTGCTGGTTACCATGCAAGCAAACAGTATTTCTGCCACACAGCTTGGATTCTGATCCTCCAAATATTTACTTACACATCTCCTTCCCCATTTTGGTGAGGCTCATTTGGCATTCAAGAGGCATGGGAATGTGCCCAAACATCTGTGGGATCAGTGTCCAGAACAGGCAAACCAGGGGAAAGGCAGAAATGGAAACCCTAGAGGCTTGCCCTCAGATCCCACACTGTCAGGCAGTGGAAGGTGCAGGGAAAACTCTCCTAAACCCCAGTCTGCTGGCCTATCCTGGAAATGACAGGTGATCCAAAGGGTGCTGGAGAATTGCATCTGGCTCCGTGGGCCAGTCCTGCCTTACTCCAAGTGATCCTGCAGAGTTTAATGAGACATCCAACCTCCAGCAGAACCCATTTAACCCCAGAGAGGTGCTGGCTGACAGGCAGAGCTGAAGCAGCAGCAAAGCTCTTCTCAGCTAATGCTGACTCTCAAATGGCCACAAAACATTAATCAGTTCACAAACACAGATGTGCAAAGAGAGGAAACCACTGCTCCTCTTGGGGTTGCACTGCCTTCCAATCGGAGCTACTTGGCCCCTGGCCCATGTTCATTGTACACAGCCCATTTAATGAACACGGGTCAGAATCCATTTTTAAAACCAGCCCCTTGGTACTGGAGCTTAAGTTGTGACTTCTCAAAAGGAAACAAATGAGATTTGTTTTCCTCTTTAAGATTCCTGCAGTGTTAAATCTCCTAAAATGTCTTTAGGAGTATTTTTCTTCCCGGAAAATGATGAGTGTCAATTATAATAAATCCTCATCAGGCTAGAGGTGAAATAAAGTTTACATTTTCCCCTTGTGTGCAAAAGTAGTGACAAGACATTCCATGTGAGAGGATGATGTGATAGCACATCCCAGTTTCCATTTGCTCCGGAAGCCCATGTTTCAGTAGTTGTGGCAGCTTCAAAGAGACTCAAACTGTGTGATCCCAGGAAAGGGCAAAGATGTATTCGACAAAGGAGCCCTGACAACTAATGAAAGAATATGTTCTGAACTGCTGTGTTCAGCTATGTCCTGAAGTTCTCAAAAACAGTGAAACAACTGGGACACTACTTACATGAAGGGAAAAAGCACCTTACAGAATTCACCTGAGTGATTTCCCATCGTCTCCTAACATACGGGAAGTTATAGAAAGCTTGAAGCAAAGAGGAATCATTACTGTATGGGACATGAGGCCTGTGCTCCACCTTATTACTGCTTAGTTTCTTTTTATATTAAATGTCTAGGAATGAAGGAAAGTTGATTGTTCTTTCATTAAATGCTGCATGTTAATCAGACAGAGCCAATCTGATGTAAGAAAACATCAGAGCACCAAGAGCATGATTTTTCTCCTGTGGTAAGCAGTTTTTCATCTGACAGAGTGAAACTTGAGCTCTCTGGAAGGTTCACAAATTCGTGTATCTCCTGGCAAGATGGGACCAACTAGGATCAGGGAATATAACCTTAGTGACTCTTGCATGGTCAACAAAACTTTGAGCTTCTTCATTCTTCTGTTCTGTCAGCCCAAAAATTCCATATGGGAAATCTCAAAGGGCTAATTCTTTCTTCATGCCATACAAAATCCAGTTGTTACTATAGCAGTAGCACAGAACGAGGTGGTTCCTCACCCCACGATCCTGTAATACTGCAGGGGAAAGCAAAGAGCAGTGCCACATCCCTGGGCAGATCTGATTCTCCTTCTTGGCAGCACTCCCATTTTCCAATCAATACTCTATTTTTATAGCTGGCTTTCTATGTGGGGGCAGAAGAAAAACAGACTGCACACTGGAAGTGTTCAAACACTCTTTACCTTCACAAGAATTAAAAGTAAAGGAAAAGCTTTGAGATGGAAAGAAGGAAAACCAGAAGAGAAGCCATTAAGAAAATGATACAAAGCTCATGGATGTCGAGCAACTGGAGCTAATGAACTGGGTAAACTTGGGTGTGTTGAAAAGAGAGACTGTGCATCCTTCTTTGTCCTGCAGCTGGTTAACTCCACAATTCAGGACTATTCATGGACTGTTCATCCAAGCTTTGTTCCCACATGACATTCCCACCACGTTCAGTCGTCACCGGTGGACGAAGCAAGCTCTGCTACTCTTTCAGACAGCCACTGGATTCCTCTACCCAGCCTGTGTAACCTCCTGGCTGGGTGACAGAAGCAAGGACACCAGGGCACGAGGATGTCCAACACCCTGTGCCCTCCTCCCCACAGAAGTAGCAGCAGCCACCACATCTCTCTTCCTTCTGTGCTGTTCCCATAAAACCTTCTACCAAATATCAGGGTCTAATTTATGGTTTCACAGCCAACACCAAGGACATCTTTTGCAAAATACACAAAGAACATCTATCCCAAAAAGTTCTGTTCAGCATATCCTTCTGCCATATGTAACACAAAGTTTGTGCCAGAGGATAAAATATGGTGCAGCTTAAAAGTGGGCACTGCTCTGCTGGGGGTTAAGAAACAGCCCTTTCGCTCTACACCCTTGGGCATGGTCACAGTAAAAACTGCCTGCACTGACAGCATGTAGCATTTCCTTAACCTTTACTTTTTAAACTTACATGTAAAGAAATAGCCTAATAAAATTAGTAATAATAATTAAAATGCCACACAACAAAACCACGTGGAGATTGACCAAACAAGACTTTGTACTTCCTGTGGCTCTTCCATGGTAGGAGAGATTAGAAAAGTAAGTGAGCAGCAGAGACAAAGCTCCAGATGTATGTCACCTAACACTGAAGGTACACTTACTACAGCAATGAGCACAGACATTCACTTTCTCAAAACAGAACAGAACAGCACTTCAGAGGGAGGGGAGAGGAAAAAAAAGAAACAAAACCATTAAAAAAATAACAAAAAACCCCCCCAAACCAACAGAAAGAAAGAACTAAAGTGCAAGTCAAAAATAGGACCAGTTGCTTGAAAAAACCCAAAGCAAACATTTCTGGTTGGTCAGAGCACAAACCCCAGCAGTATCACTTAAACATACAGAAATTTTATGAATCTCCTCTCTTGAAAGCACTCTAACAGATGCTTAAAATGAACTGTCTTGGTGCTACAATATGCCTGTATGAAAGCAATTTGATGCCCGATTTCTATATAAACAAGTTATTTTATCTGCTACAGAGCTTTCTTTGGCTTTTCAGTACTATGATCTCAGCCTAGGTACTGGCATGTAAGCTTTCCTGAAGTAGTATTTTTTATCAGATAGGTCAAATACGAAAAGGGAGAACTTGGTGACTTAAAACAGTCCCAAAAGTGACCTTTTTGGATTAAGATAGGGCCCCTTAGGCTAGGGGAAGCAGAAGATGCTAATTCCGCTCCATAAGGAAAGGGCTGTAAAGTCATGAACACTCCATTCACAGCCTTCAGAATTGATATTTGTGAAACTGGAACATTCCCATCACGGTAAGTAAGCAGGGCGCTCTCTCTGCTCCCTCTCCTTTGTTCACACCTTAAAACATTTCATTTTCCTGCTCAGACTGGGCCAAATCCCTGGATGCTGTAAATGACCACAGTTCCCCTGATCTCCCTGGAGTTCCACAAGCCCCCAGCTGAGTTTGTGGCAGTGAGCAGCAGGTACTTACTGCAGTTCTCTGCCCTTTTGTTCCGGTGGATCACTGTCTTTTGGCTGGGGGTGCTGAAGAGGCTTGTCCAGTTGACAGTGTGGTAGTAGCACAGATTGCTGTTGTCTGTGATGTAGATGTTGCCAGCACTGATTTGCTTCAAGGACTGGAACTGCAGGGAGGTGATGCCTTGTTGCTTTAGGATGAGTAAGGAAAGGCCACTGGGAAGAGAGAATAGGAATTAGCTTCAGAAGGCACAAGTTCTTATATCTGGTAGGGAATTGCCCACCGGAATTAGTTCCAAGTGTCAAGATGATCTTTCCGGAAAAACTGAGAATTGTTCAGAAAACTTTTATATTGTGGTAACACAAATACTTTATGAGTCAACATCTAGTTCTATTGCCTAGAAAATTATGAGTCCTGTCAGGAGTAAGATACCACAAGCTGTGATGCTCATAGCACTAGGCCAAGCAGGCCAGCAGAACTCCTCAACCAGTTTCATTTCATCCATTAGCAGATTTTTCTGAGATAATGTGCTGTTAGGAAAACTGAATAAAATTCAGGTTTTTCTTTCAACAGCATTAATACTATGATAGTTCATATGCTAAGGAGAAAATGAGAAAATCATGCACAATGTATTAAAACATCCTCTGTCAGACATCAAATTAATGTCATTTCAAGTAATACAGGAAGAAATTGTTATTTTCATGGAATTTTTTCCAGCCCACTTTCTACATTTCATTTTTCTTTTGTTGTAATATGTGGTTATCGCCTTTCTTCATCAAAGGAACAGTAAATGATTGTCTGTGCAACATGAAAATGACTGCACATATTTTATGACTGAAGATTAGTGAAGACAATATACAGTTTCTGGGCATCCTTTAAGTTATTGTATTTTAATGATGATAATTGTTTTCCAGCTGTTCCAAATAAAAATTGCTGCCTTCGAACAGAATGCTGGGCTGTAATTCAACCTCAAGGTTTCACTGTTATTCATATTCTGCTTGGGTTGCTGTTTAAGATGCCAGCGGAATCCCACGCCTGATTTACTCCATCTGCAAAGTGGGGATCCAGGGGATGCTGTATAAATTACTCAGGTACCTCCTTGTGCTTCCCCCAGCATTTCTCACCATGTTTTCTTCTCTTCAAACCAATTTCTCCATCTGAGTTTTCATACAGAAACGTCTCTGGTAAAAATGGCACTACAGAGCTCACAAACACCTCACGTGCAAGGTGCCTCAGTGATTTCAATGTTCTTCCACCTTTTACCTCTTCTTAAAACCACTTTTTTGTTCGGGCATATGAGCACGCACAACTAATCACAACCATATAAGCCCCTAATAATGAGGCTAAGTTCTATTTTTCATTCCTTTTAAACTATGTTTCTTCACAAGGTATTTTAAACCATAAATGTAAATTCCAGACAATGAGGTAATAGCTACAGCCATGAACCAAGACTTTTTAAAAAATAATTATGTTGAGAAGGTATTACCCATTATAAACAGCTGATTAGCAAAAATACTGGTAATGAACACCTTGGTAACAGAGGAAAAAATATATCAATTTATGATGTCCTTCCCAAAGGATGTTGCATTCTCTGCTACTGAACAAAGAATCACAGAACACTAATAAAAAATTATTCCACCAACAGACAAGTACCTTACCTATAAAGAGCTCTCCCACCGATGGTAACCAAGTTAGAAAATACCCTGAAGTCTGTCATATTCTCAGGCCATGACTGTATGTTCAAATACCCTGAAGGAGGAAAAGGCAAACGTGAACGTCAATGATTTTGGCCATGTGTGAGTTAGGACAGGCTTAGCCTATAAAGGAAAGACAGTGCCAGCTTGAGGAAAGGAAATAAGGAAGGCAGCAGACTCTCAGGCTGCTCACCACCATCTCCTCCAAGAAAACGAAGGAGAACTTGCCCTGATTTCCAAGGTGAGGACTGTTCACTCTCTGCAAAAGTTGTTTTGTGCTGCACAGACCCCAGAGAGGGCAGTTCCCCATGACTTTGACTCAGCACTGGGCTGAAATGCAGTACACGTAGTTAAGCACAAGGGTAATTCCACTGCAGTAGCAGGGCTGAGACTGTCAAACTGTGTTTAGGAACTGCAAATAACCTTCACCCAGGTGCCAGATTATCTTTGACATTAATTAGGAAGGGATTAAGAGTTTACTTTCATTTTTAATCCCATCAGTTTGCTGAAATTCACAACTTCTGAGAGGTGAAGCGTGCTGAGCTCCACCCAGCTACAGTCAAGCTGTGGTGCCCAAAGGTTTTTTGGTTTTTTTTTTTTTGGTACATGAAATAGAACAATTTTTTTGCATTTCCCTACCTATACATAATCAGAAATCAAATGAGAATTCAGAGCTGTAGTATCTTCCTCCCTGTACCCTGAATGATGAAACAAGAAGCAAGATGCAAGAAGACAAAGCACTGAGTTCCAGTTCTATGACCCCATTGAAAAGTCACAAAAAATGGGACTTACTACTACCCCACAAATTATACATCTGTCTTTAAATTACAAAAGCTTACTTGCAGCAGCATCTTCTGTTAGACCAAGGGAAGGAGCTGTAAAAGCAGACTGGAACTTTCAAATGCTTTCAGGTGAAGAAAATGGTTTCCCACATTTCAGCACCATTTTCCTCACATTTCCCTCCCTTGCAACACTTGTCCTACTTTGCTAACATGGGACCAAGATCCCTTGTCCACTTAGCATCTGCCATAATGGGCATCCATTGAGCAAAGGACAACACCCTTGTGAAAATCAACTGATACTGAGTTTTCTGTATTAAACTTCTATAAAAATTACAGCATGATGAGCTTAATGAAAACAAGTACCTTGTGTTCTTCAGAAAACCCAACACATGACAACTATAAATGCAAAGTTAGAATTAATTCATTAATTAATTAATGCAGATTATAGGAGATCAGAAGTGTGTTACCTGTTATCTCTCTCACTGTTTGGAAGATATTTAATTTCTCTGGATTGATGGCAGCGATCGTGTGATACGGGTCTCTGAAAGATTAAAAACACGTAATGTGACACTCTAAATAAGAAAAGATCAGGTTCTCAAACCCATACCATGTAGGAAACAGCTTTAAGGTGCTCAACACTTTGCTTTTAAGAGGATATGCACCAGGCTTCTTCAGCCTGTTGCTCCAGCAGATCTAACTTCTCCCACATCATTCTGAAGGAACATAAAGGTTCAACTCCTTCATTTTTTATCAAATATTTATGCTATGGAAAATTAAGGAATTCTAAACAAGCATGAGTGACCTTCCTAAAGGAAAAATGATTTTTCAGTGTTTTTTCCAGGAATGGTACAGCTGTGATACTGTATACCAGGACTAACAAAGCTGCTCCTGAAAGGAGTGACAAGCTATAAACAAAACAAAGGTAAGAGCATGCCAGCAGTTCCTGACATATGGCATTTAAAGGGCACACTTCTATAGAAAGTGTTGAACAAGGAACCTCTAAAAGTACAGATCCTTGCCAAGCAAGTCTGTCATTGAGAAATGAAGTAACCTCCAAAACTTAAAATTTTAAAGTTAGATATGTATAGTATAAAAAGATGAAGCTGTCCTCGATTTTGAGAGTGCCATCATTTAGTAAATATGTTACATTCCTCCCCTATTTAAAGAAGTCAACCAGAAGCTTAAACCAAACAAACATTTCTCTGCAATGGCATGTTAGGGTATTTTTGCGGGTTTTCTAAAAATGGGAAACATCCTCAATAGATATGGAGCGTGCGTTTCCTCCTCTCCTCCTTCTGCTTTCCAGGACACGTCATTCTTGGAACTGAAACATGCAGGTGATCCACCTGGCTGTCTTTGGGGACAGGCCCCACAAGTTTAGGAGGTGACAGACTGATGGGGTCACCTCTAACCACCCTGAGGTGAGTCCAGCCTAGCAGCAACAAAATGAGTTCTAGAACCTTAACGAAAAAGCCCAGTGGACCACAGAGACATCAAACACATGTTATTTTAACAATTTGGGGCTCTCATAAAACTAAATAATAAGTTTTGAGTACCTAACAGAAACACAGCATTTTGCTTTCGAAATGCATTACCATCAAAAAAGGAAAACCGTTGCCTGCAATAAACATGAGGTAGCTGAATTTCACCTCTAAATTCTGAAGATAAAGTAGCTTTAAAGATGCAGATACACACTTAAACCCCTTAAACAGCCAAATGTCTGATGTTTTATCAACATATAAAACTGTAGTATAATGTGTATCTTAAATATTATAAATGGTTGTGTAGAAAACAATTCATATTAACATATATATTTTACATAAATTAATACAAATTCACAAAGACTTGAAGTTCAAGTGCTCAGGAAAGAGAAAGACTACAGAACCACAGGATCAAAAAATAGGACAGGATCAATTGCAACAGCACAGTTTCCAATGAAAACAACAACAAAAAAATATACTCTGCATCTTTCACCGAAATTATTCTCTGCCACTACCACAAGTCTTCCAATTCCCCAGAGAACCAGACTTGAAGTCCCTACAATCTAAAACACTAAAAATTCATACTCTAAAAGCTGCAGTTCACTGTGAATAAATGAATTTGCAACAAAAGTTAACTAAAAGTTGGAGAGGAAATAAGTTTGTTGTTTCTCTATACTGTCCATTTATATAACAAGCTACTTGTGTAGCCGGTGTCATTTTTTAAATTTCCCTTTCATATTGCGGGTTTGCAGAATGTAATTGAAACTTTAAATAAAAAAGGTGTTCCAGAAATATAGATATCTTCTTCTTTTAATGAATACTAATGTAATTCGTGTTGTAGAAAAATTTAGGGTTGCAGAACTCAGTGCCCTCATACTTTAGGCTTGCTGAAGTGAGTTTTCTTCATCAAGAATGAGACACAAAGTGCTACACAGTTTCATGTCCTATTCTTCTGTAAAATTGAACACAATATTTTAACTTTCTGCTTATAGTCCAAATTTAGATATTTTTCGGACAAGTACAATTTTATTCAAGGTTGGGTTTGGTTCTTTTAATTTAGATAGACTTTTTAATGAGTTAATATAACTTTTCCTTATACTTGAAATTAAATTTCATGTAATGCACTGGATTAATCCACACAAAATTGCTCATGGGCTCTAGCTGCTTGTTTTGCATTTACTTTTTTCCTGTCCTGTGAGATTTAACAGGTTTCCATCCAGCCTCTCAGTGGGTCATTTGGCCAGAGCAGAGCCATGTGACACTTTGAGGTTTTTTTGGACCTATTACAATGAGCAAAATTTAAACCAAAATACTGGATTTATCCACCAGTGAATTCTGTGTACCTCTGCAACTGAAACTTAAATAGATTCTTCAAAACTGATTGACAAGAGGGCCGTTTTTGTGCATGTGTGTGCACTGACAGCCACCCAGACTATGACAAGTTATGCTAAACAAGGCTGTCTCTCTGCATATTCTGCTTATTATTCTGCTGGCCATACAAAATTTAAACACATGGAAGGTAACTTCCCTTTCTCCCTTCCATTCTCTAATCAGCCTTTATTGTAAGCCAGTATTGAGGACCTCATAAAGTAACCAGAGAGTCACAGTTGTCTTTTCTCTTTTTAGTGCAAACAATTAATCCATCCTTTCTCTTCCTAGAGGTTGCATCTTAAGAATCAAGGCAACAGTTTTCTTCACAATGGAAGGCAGAAAACTAATTTATCTTGGATCTGCTATTGCATAAAAGAAGCCTGGAGCCATCATTAAGAAGTGGATACAATTGGTTTCAGCTGGCACCATGACATTAACATCTTAACATTTCATCACTTACCCATGAATCCCAGTGACAAGAAAGATAAGGTTGCCATTGATCTTGGTACAGTTTACAAACTTGTCAATGTTGCTGGAATCCACCGTCTGAGCTGACACCAGACTCCCTGTTCCAATGCCATCACATGCTGCCAAAACAAGGAGCTTGTGTAAAGAACTAGGGAAAACAATTACTGAACAGAACATGTTGGCCTTACAGACACGAGTCTTCATCTCATTCAGCAGAGAGGTGTTAAAACAGCACCCTTGACCCATATTCCCAAAGAAGCACATGCCAATTTAAAACAAACAGAGAGCTGAAGTACCTGCCACAGAACCCTGGCACACAGGTTAAGATATTTCACATGAGATATAAAGGCAAGTATCAACCACAAAAATTCCCACCACATGAAATCCCACTCAGCCCAGCCATGCCCTTTCTTGGTGCACTCCGTACTGCAGAAACTGAGGGGCCCTAACTCTGCTGGCTCCAGAGGTCTTCTCTGGTGTATTCATGAACTTAACCATCCTTGCCATAAGGTCCTTAAAAAGGTTGTATAAATAACTTGTTATTTATCATCTCAACTGGCAAGTTACTGGTGCCTGGAGGAATTCTGGCAATCAGTGAGGAAACCTCTCTGTGTAGCCTTTCTATGTAATTTAGCTACATTTTCTGGGACACAGGATGCATCCAGGAACAAATCCCTCATGATTTCAACCATATAATGTACTCTGTCTTCCAAACTGGGCTCCTCTAATGGCAACTTCCAGTAGAAGCTTTTACAAACATGTGATAGCTTTCCTCCTGAGAGAGTAAGGAACTCTATAAATGTTTTCATGCATAAAACTATCTATTCAACAACAACAACAAAGTTATTTACCACAATTAAGCCAGATGTGGCTTCCATTAGGACTGAAAAGTGGCATAGGCCCATGCAGGAAAACTTAGGCTGCTTTGCTCCACAGACCCTCAAGAAGGGAATAGAAAATCTCTCTGCTGGAGCCTGGAACAGCAAAGTAACCTACAGATTTCAGTCTTCTCAACAGAACCATCACTAGTCTGTGTTTTAGACACTGAGGAAGGAGGTAGAAGATTCTGGGAAAGCAGAGACAGAAGAAGGAAATGGACACCTAATGTTGTATTGACAAATATGATACATCCCACTCATTGAAATCAGGGCTTTTTGTATGGCCTCCTTTGGAATAACAAAAGGACAATTCTAAAACACCTCCAGGAAATACTTGTCATTAAAATAACACAATGAAGAATTCTTTCAGATTTCTCTAAAACCAACAGATAAATCCCCTTCGTTTGTATCTAATAAAAAGTAATTGGTTTGGTTATATTACCATTACAACTTCATAAATTTTTACTCTATTGTATGTGCTTGACACACAACCTACATAGCTCAAAGTTTTGTGGGTATTCAAAGGCTATTAATATTCTACAACACACCATGAAGAAGGGCAATTCATGCCAAAATAACACCCTGTGTAGACTACATTCAAGAAAATTTATACTGAACCACTGCCTACCTTTAGGACAAATGTCAGTGCAGGGCTTGCACATCTTAATACCATTTTCTTCAACCTCCATCTTGGAGCTCGGACACGCCCGGACACAAGAGCTGGAATCTACCACAAAGTTGTCTGAAAAAAAAAAAAGGAGATATTGGCAGAAAGTGAATAACAGTTGGGACATGTTTTTGAACTCTGTGTCAATACCTATTGTTACCCTAGCACTTTCCTAGTCACATTAACATTCAAAGTTCTTTGTTTTCAGAAGTGTATAAGCAAAGTAGGCATGTTATCAGAGACTTCAGAAAATCCATGAATTGTCAGGCCTGATCCTTCTTTCTCCCCCATTTTGGCTTTATTATTATTTGTAGGGAAAAAAAAGTTACAGTAATTGGAGAGAAATAAAGCAAGATGGTCTGTCCCATCTTTTTCATGCACACACAAATACATACATCTGGGATAAAACAGTGCACAGGACAATGACAAGTATTTCAAAGTTTTCCCTGTAAAACAACTGCCAAAGGGAATAGAGATTGATCCTACCTAACTAAACGCTTAATATTGATAAGAAAGGGGAAAAAAAAGGTAAGTGTTCAATGAAGTATTTGGGCAAATAATTATATCCCTTATAGAGTGTGATATCAGGTTCTTAACAAACCAATCTTGCTTCAACAAACCCATCGCTGTTACAGGCAGAAGCAGGCCCTGGTGGTCACAGCTCCCAGCTGCTGTCAGTCCTCCACAGAGATTCAAAATTGGGATTTTGGGTTAGGTTGAATTATGGCTCCATTTAATATAGATCACCCATCCTTCTTACATGTAATTTATGGATAAAATAATTAATGCACAACTGTAAACCTTCATGGAATGAAAGGGAGAGCAATAATACCATCTCCTTTATTATTCTTTCCAATTAAACCAGCAGATTCAAAGACCGTGTAAGTGATGACCCTATAATTTTTTTTGTTACTTGTCATCATCTGGCTGGTATCTCAGAAGCATGTGGGTTTTATATGCATAGGATTCTTATTTTTTTAGCTCCCTCTTCCCCTCCAATTTTACTCTGGAGTTTTAAGACTGCATTGTTGTCAGCATTACAAGTTTATTCCTCATTGGGACAGAACTTCTCCGGGTAACTTTCTGTCAAACCATCATTATTCCAAGTTAAGGGCATCAATATCATGAAAGCATTTGGTGCCCAAGTGCTGATGGTGGACTGTTACTTTTCTGAAACAGAAATTCATACCCTTCTACAATCCCACTATTTTACCTATTTATTTCCACTGTTTTGGAATTTGCAAATACTGAACTAAAGCATGAATGTAACAAGCAGTTGACCATGAAAACATAAACCACCTTTCTTCAGGAAAATCACTCTAGGATACTTGTGACGTGTCAGCAGCACAGAATGTCACTGTCTTTAGTTAACACCTGACTGAGTTAGGCTGCAAGCAGATGTGGAGTGATTGGAGAGACTGTGCTCTGCACTCAGCTCTCATTCTCTCACTGCTTCTAAGGCTCCTGAAATGCAACTCCAGCTTCCCATGACTGCAGGAGAAGGTAGATAGCAGGGCAGACAACACAGCACTTACGCGGGCACTTCTTGACGCAGAAAGCCCCATAGGTGTACTTGGCATTGTGATTGTGTTCCAGCTGGAAGGTGGTGGGGTTGTACACAAAGGTCTGGGGGCACTGTGTGACACAAGCACCACTGTCATTGAAATTCATACAGGCCTGCAAAACAAGGGAGACAAAAATCATTGAATTAAATCATAGCTGCTTTAGGGGTGTTCCTTTTGGTGTAAAAGATGGCCTTGATTGTTCAGACTTGCTGTGACAGTGAGGAATGTGATACAGAGCTCTCCAACATTCACTTTGGCTACTTGGATTTTTGCTAGGATCTTGGCAAGTATGTGACTTTTCAAATTAGGGAGTTTGGTGAGCCCCCTTAATTGGCAACAGTTGCCTATTACAACACTTCCTACAAAACCAAAACAGCACTGTAATTTGTTTCATAACTACTCACAATCAACTAATTCTCGACTTGACAGGACGCTCTAAAACTGCCAAGAGTGAGCAGCTATTTATCCTCATCTAAGCAAATGCTAATGACTTTTTCAGAGGTCCAACCCTTTAGATTTCTTACAGCATGAGTACATCATCCAGCTGAAAACTGGAATTCCCAATTAGGAAGCAAGAGGAATAAGAACTTCTTTTGAGCTAGCACCGGAGGGGGCCGTTTCCCTAAGTGGTAAGTTTAACAAGGTCAGTTGCTTCACATACTGAGAGAGGAAAATAGGACTCTGTCCCACTTAGCATTCAGGCTCTGCCACGCACAGCTGACAGAGGACAGGGCCCTGACAAATGAAGAATCGAGTGTGTGGATAACAAAAGTAATGGGATGCAGGGAAAACAACTGACCATGTAATTAAGAATAGAAAGGCCCACCGATTTTGACATTCCTTATCAGCACACATCATGTCTATGGTTTTAACCACAGATTATAAGAAAACTGTTGGAGCAATTTTCACAGAGCATACCATGAATGAAAAATTCGTATGAATATGAAAGCTGTAGCCTGGCTTGGATCCCTCTAACAGTTAAAGCAGCCACTGTTACTGGGTACTGCCTCTCCACTAACCTGTAATCCAGGTTGCTTTAGAAGTGTTAGTCTAGGAGTGAATCCTTCTGGTCTTTTTCCAGGCTGTTAAAATACAGATTGTTTTGTGTCTTTAAAGAGTCAACAAGTATAACAGTAATATATGTGTCCTGTCCCCTTCCCTCCTGGGCTGGGACTGAGAGAAAAGAGAAAAAGATTCCTCTCTTCTGCTGATTTTACTAGCAGTCCTTATCTCCATTTGGATCAGGACCAGCAGGACCATGGGACCTGTCGTGCCAGAAGATTTCAGAAAGGAGAGGCTGATAATGTATGCAAAGACAAAATCTGCTGCTGAAAGGGACAAGCAGGGAGATCTGTGATGAAAGCGCTGTCCTACATGGAGCATGTGTTAAGCAAAACTGCTGATCCTGTCTTTCCTGGTTCTTTAAAATGCCTATTACAAAACCAGCCAGTTCTTTTCACAGAAATAGATTTTTTTTTCCCTTACAAAGATAAACACTTTAGTCAGAACTGAATGGGAAGTCCACCTGAGGAATAGGGTTGTATCACTTTTCTGGTTCCACTAGGCACTCAACCAGGCCCTCCTACGCATTTCAAGTTCTAGACCCAGTTTGAATCTGAGATAAAAACACCAATAAAACTTTGCTCTACCGTGTTTGCTTGCATTTATGTCACATGATGATTACTGTCTTGCTTTTAGAACTGAATATGCAAATGACTGGATGGCAGCATATGGAGGAGGATGGATGAATTTTATCCACAGATATTAAAACCATATTTAGAACAGGATGCTGTTGCAAGATGTCATAAATGCTCTAAAGGGTTTGTAATGCTTCATAAGCTGTACTTTTGCTTATTAATAAAAACTAATATAGTTTGTTTCCTCAACTAATTTCTTATATGTTGACTCAACAGGTACTCCATCATGTACATGACAACTCTCTGATAAGAGTTTAGCAAATGCATAAAGTAAAGCACACCAATACTCCTTGGAGACATGACAATTCTCAGGAAAAACTAATCTAGAAGACTTGGGAACCTTTAATTTACGCCTGAAATGTTTTATATACATTTGTAATTGCTTCGATGATATATGCAAATTTGTCGCATTTTGTGCTAAATGCTGCTAATTTGTGAATAAAAGCACGGGGAAATACACAGGGAAAAAAACAAAGTTCTGTGTCTCAGCTGAAAGCTAAGCACAGTTGTCTATAGCCTAAAGGGTTACACTTTTCATCCACTGTGTCTAAGCAAGTAATGACTAGTCCTGAAAATTGCCAGACCCCTGCTGAATTTCTTTTACATTGCTCTGGGGCCAAGAGGGATTGAGAATAAACCCTGGGTGCTTCTCTGCTGTATCAGAATAAACATACTAGTTGATTTTTAGCATACATATTTCCATGGCTGCCACAATTCAGGAAGTCTAACTTTCAGGCTGCAGCATTACACAACTTATGCTGCCAATAACTTGTCCTTAACCTTTGAAAATGGGCACATATCAACACATCAGCTCTGAGGAGGTTCCCCAATGCTCATTGGGAACAATGACTGCATTTTTCCTCTTCCCTTTACCTATTTATATTGTACATGACACAAGAAAGAATGCTATTTTCCTATCTCTCTAGTTCAAAGCCAACAGAGAACTTCCAGGGACTGGAAAAAAAAGCCATACCATATGTGCTGAGCGTCTACTTGTGAAAAGCCACAGAGAACAGCTTTAGTAAATCCTATCGGTGGCTAAGTCAGGCCACCACTACAGTTCATCAGCAGCCAAAGAACAGCATTCAGAATGTGGTTTTGAAGCACAAAACCTGTCACTATCAAACAGCCAGGGCCAGCCAGAGAAAAGTTAATTTTTGTCAGTTCATTATGAGTCACTTGCTCACAGTTTCAAAATATATGCAATTTTCCATACCCTCCTCCTAACCCCACCTGGCAGTCAACTTCACAGGTATTTGTCTCTTCAAACACGTGGGTACCTTTGAAAACCTAACTCTGGAAGCAGGTTCTAATTCTAGGCTTCTTTCGACCTAGGTTTTCTTCCCCCGAAACCATTAGCAAAACTTGTCTCATCGACCCAGTGTGATGACCTACACATTTTTTGAGATCAGTTTTGGGTTCTAAAGCTGCTAAAACTCTTATAAATAACGGATTAGAAACAAGAGAGATTTTTTGAATGGCCTGGATGTTTAGATTGTCTGTTTCTTTAAAGAAAAAACCATTTCTTCTTTCCATCTGAAGCACACATATAGTAACATGCATTTGAGGGAGAGTGTTTTGGGAACCACTTTCCTTCCATCTCCACAAAGAACCATGCCCAGTAAAAAAGTCTGGCAGAAACAGGGAATGCCTTGCACACAGAAGCTAAATAGTATTCTTGACTTTCATATGAAAAGCACACAGAGCACTAATAAAAACCACGTTCAAATCTAATGACAAATACTTGTAAAAATTTGCTATCGCCTCTAAAAGCTAACTTCAGAAAAGAAAAAGACAAAAATCACAGAGATAAGCATATTAATGGTTCCCAGTCTGTATTTACAAATCTCATAGATCTATTAATGGGTAATATTAAGTATATAAATTATGTTAATAGAATATGAAAAATACTAAATGCTAAAATTTGCATCCTGAATCTGCGAGTGTGCATACAGTACATTAAAAGGGACCAAATTGTGAATTTCACGGATAAACGCATTAAGAATCTGCAGAGTGACTGGCAGGAAGAATTAAAAAATCACACATACAAAGCAGTCGGTGTCCTTGGGTCCGGAGCAGCCCCCGGCGCACTCTCGGTGGCAGCAGTCGCTGACATAGGGCCCATAGCAGCGTCCATCACACTGCTCTGCACACACGGTCTTCGTCACTGCACGGGGCAGGAAAAGGGACAGCGTCACACACAGGGCCAGGCAGAGAGCTCTCCAACTGCTCCCTGAGCAAAACACCCACAGCGTGCTGGAAAAACCCCCAAGGAGTGAGGGAGCTGCCTCAATGGTGCTGACACGGAGATCCAGAATGCCTGCAGGACACCTGGATCCAGAACATCTGCAGGACACCTGTATCCAGAATGCCTGCAGGAGATTTGGATCCAGAATATCTGCAGGACACCTGTATCCAGAACATCTGCAGGACACCTGGATCCAGAACATCTGCAGGACACCTGGATCCAGAATGCCTGCAGGACACCTGGATCCAGAATGCCTGCAGGACACCTGGATCCAGAATATCTGCAGGACACCCGTATCCAGACTATCTGCAGGACACCTGGATCCAGAATGCCCGCAGGACACCTGGATCCAGAACATCTGCAGGACACCTGGATCCAGAATGCCTGCAGGACACCTGGATCCAGAATGCCCGCAGGACACCTGTATCCAGAATATCTGCAGGACACCTGGATCCAGAATGCCTGCAGGACACCCGGATCCAGAATGCCTGCAGGACACCCGTATCCAGAATATCTGCAGGACACCTGTATCCAGAATGCCTGCAGGAGATTTGGATCCAGAATATCTGCACAATACCTGTATCGAGAATGCCTGCAGGACACCTGTATCCAGAATGCCAGTAGGACACTTGGATCCAGACTATCTGCAGGACACCTGTATCCAGAATATCTGCACAATACCTGTATCCAGAATGCCTCCACGATCCCCTCTTTAGGAACATGCATGTTGCTCAAGGACTGTGGAGAAGGAATTTTAGTGTGCCCTCTTACCCTTGAAAAGTCATGTGGAATGCTACTTTCAAATCATTAGTTCTTTTAAACAGGATATGACACCCCCTCCCACCACACCACTTGGGGATTAGTCTTGTGCGAAGAATGGTCAACCAGCGGAGCATCTGCCTCCCCTCCCTCACTCAGCTGTAAGTGTTATCTTTATTTTATGGAAAAATAAATTAGTATTATCCAAACAACTATACCAACCACCACTGTCTACCATGCTGTCAGCTGTCTTTTGATAAAAGCTGGGATGGTACACTTCTGCAATTAACCTTCAACATCTATTTTGTTAAAAGCGTTTAATTATTTCTCTATGAAAAACACTTTTCAGGAAGCAAGAGAAAACAAAATTCCATTCAACTTTCTGCTCGATTGCACCATTTTAATGTATAGGTAACTCCTTTATAAGTACATTCTGATCCAAAATCCCTTCACTACTTGCCAGAAATACTTAAGGTAATGCTGAAGCTTCTTGCTACATACAATATTTATTTAGGACATAAAAATGTAAATAACAAAGAGAAGTGATTTTTTATAATCTATGGAATAAAACAACGCGCTTTTAGAGCAATTTCATCTTGCTGCTACCAGAGGGAAACTCCCAGACAGAAAAAGGCTTTTGTGCCTTGTGCAAACTAATTTGAGAAATTTGGGAAATTCTGTGAAGGCACTTGCTGTCAACACTGCCTGAGAAGCACATTAAAAAGATTTGTTTATTTAAGTGACAGTGTTGATAAACATTAAGACAGATGTGAAACAATGGCACCCGTGGCTGTGTGCCACCAGGACACCGCGGCGACAGTCTTCGCTCATGAAAATGAACAAATACCTTCTCTAGTCTTTGACTGTGTCTTGTTTTCCACCAGCTTGGGATTTGCACTGGACTGGGCACTGTCTGCCTCACAGAGAGGCAAAGCCCAGCCTCACCCTGACTTGAGGGAGGGCCCCAATTCCCAGCGGCTCCCCCTTAGTGGAGGGGCACAGAGGCCGTTCACTTCACTCCACCCCACAACCCAAACTCTCTGCGTTCACCTGTGCCACTGCCAGGTGAACAGGGGAGCCAAGGGGACACCACCCAAATGCTCTGCCTCCCCTTCACCAGGACACGTGTTTTGACATGGCCACAGCCACATTTTGCCTTGTGGCTGTGCCTCGAGGCCATGCTGGGAGCCCACTGTTAACCACATTCCTCGCTGCTGCCCCACAGCTATTGGATGTTTTGCTTAAACCTGGGAAGTTTTGGTGTAAAGCCCCTCTGTGTGGATGATCAGTGCGAGACACCTAACTAATTCACCTCCAATTTATTAACCCCAGATCCAGCTGCTGCTGGGTGTGGGCCACGATGTCCACCCTGTCCATGGAGCCACTGGTTCCCCGTGGAGGAGACAGTGGCACAGCTCAGTTGGTTGGAGTATGGTGCTGATAACACCAAGGTTTTGGGTTTGATCTTGGGATGGGCCAAGGCTGATCACACCAGGGCTGATCTGGAGGAACATAGTCCTGTCTTCAGCACAGTACTTGAACTGGTTGCCTTCAAAAAGCATATTTTGCTTCTGGTTAGACACCAGCTCAAGGAGAGTCTCTACCACACTGCTCAGGATAGGAAGCACTGTGGGTTTTCCTGAAGCAAAATTAATAATTACAGCAAAGGTTTGTTGCTGTTCTTCCTCAGTTGTTTCTATTTCAGGGAAAACAAACAATGCCAACAGAAATGCCAACATATTGTTCTAGGAAGAGGCCAGAACATACCATATCTATCTCCTGCTTCACTGTATGCTGTACTTGCATTATAGCTGCTATTGAAGGTCCAGGTCTGAGAGAACCTGTCAGGTGTCTTCAGTGGCACCATACACACCAAGACATTAATGAGCATAGTGGGCTCTGAATAATCTTAAGGAGTCACATTTAAGACACTTTAAAAGGAAGGTTTTTTCCCAACACAAAACAAACACAAGGCAATTCTGTGTGTTGTCTGAAGGCCTGAAACAATCCAATTGCTCAGATGCCAATAAACATCACTCACCAGTTCAGCTTCCTGCAATCATTCTCAGGGGGTAACCCCACAGTTGAAAAATATTTAAGGCACTGGTTTAAAAAGATAAGCTTTTTTCCCCAAACACTTTCCTCCAAATACAATTTATTGATTTTATAGCTGTAACTCAAGACGTATGTGAAAGAATGAATTATAAATATTACCCAAAAAGTCAAACTATATGGCATTTCAGGCGCTAGGTACTCATATCTTCACCCAACACAACCATGAGGAGACCCTCACTAATCACAGCTGAGACCCCAAGCTTCAAAGCAGACCTTTTGAAGGTCAGCACAACTACCTGCCTGGATTCCAACAGATCATGTGTGTGATCCCAAGAATTTGGAGGGTTCAACTACACAGAAATGTCACAGTCAGGGCCAGGACCAAAGGACAAACATCAAAGTCCTGAAAAATGTGCTGCGCATCGAGATGGATTTCTGGGTGAGACTGTCAACCTCTACCAGTATTTCACAGCAATAAGCTGTGTTGGGGATGGGATGAAATGACCACCTTATGTACGTGTGCAAAACATCAATCTCCTTTATATTTTCCCCTCATCTTTAATTGTGTCAGGACACTATAAATCTATAAAGGAAAAAATGGGAAGTAACTGAAATCCATGAAAGTCTAACAAACACGCAAAGTTATTAGAGCAATACAAGAGTTTTAATTAAAGATGCTGGGCCCAAGCAGAAATGCTGGGTTTCCCTGATTGATCCCAGTGGCTGGTTCAGCTCTTTCTATGTGCCCCACCAGGCTCCTGCTCGCCTTTTGCTGCTCTAATTTGGCACCTTCTCCTCAGCAACACCAACTGCACAAGGACTGTATAAATACAATTGTGCTCAGACCACACTCCTGTACACACACAGAGTCATGGAGCACTTGACATTTGATGAATGTTTCATGTTTCAGGTTTGATTTATAGGTTATATTTGTCTTTTTGCATTCCCTTAGTTGTGTCTATAATTTAGATTGTTGTCTTTTCAGTTACATTCCTCTTGGAAAAAGTGCATAATCTGTCACTTTAATAATGTATTGAATTGGAAAAGTTTCAATTTCCACATGAAGCTCTTAACAGACATGAACAGCAAAAATTTTAACAACCTAACCATAGATTTTCAAATCTGATTAGTAACTTCCAAAAGCATTTGTTATTATGATTTTATTTAAAGTGCTTTACATTCTATTCAGTATGTGCCCAATACCCTTTGAAAAATATTCAGAGTCTTTATAGAAGTATTTTCACATTAGCCTTTCCTGACACTGAAACAAGTTATATCATCTAGATTTCAAATTTTTCTTATTAACATCTACTAATATTTTATTATAAAAGAAAAAAGGATTGTTAACAGTGTAAAGGAGTACCCTGGAATTTCATCTTCTCTACCTCCTGAAAGAACAGCTTGGCTTAAATTTCCTATTAATTGTCTTCTTAAATACATGAATTTTCTTGTCACATTTAGAGAGACATTACAACAGAGATGCAGGTGGTGTTTCAGACAGAGTTAGCAACAAAGATGTTGCTGGAAGGCAACATAAGAAGCAGCCAGGTAGATGATATCCATGAAAAAAACAAAGAGATTTAGATTCTTTTTCCATACGTAATTTGAAATGAAAGACATGGATTAAGAGCTTTCATTTTTTTATCCTTTCCCCGGAAAATAATTTAAATCTTACCTTGGGAGGGGGGCTCATTAGAATATTTTGCTTCAATCCTCAATCAAAAAAAAATATTGAAATGCAGCTCTGAGCTGTTTCTAGGATCAAAATGGTTTGGCACTTGCATGTAGCACTGCTGGAGTATTTTCCCATACGTGTTGGAAAGACGTGCATCCCCAAGGTGACAGGGTTAAGGTAGACAAAATGTGCACAACACCACTCATCCTGTCTCCAGCTTGGATCTAACAACAACATTTGTCAGCCTGAAAGCCAGGCATGTCTTTTAAAGTCAGAAATGAAGGCAGCAAAAGCATAGTCCCACTTGCATTTTTATATTTTGAGTCCCTACTCAAATTCTCCCTCTTTTCTTCACAAAGTTTGCAGGAAATACATTGTGAGAAAATACAGTGAAGAAATACCCTTTGCCAGCCTTTTCCTTCAATCCTGCTGCTTGTCCAGGGCGCAGCAAGGTCATGGAGGCAAAGAGGAAGTCTGTGATATAAAATTAATTCCTGTCCCTGACAATCAGAGGCTGCAGAGTGGGCTTAAAGGTAAGAGGATGTGGAGTAGCTACTCAAGTAGAAGAGTGTGACCTGTGTATCTCCCTGTCACTTAGATGGGTTATGGCTTTTCCTAGTTTATTACTTTAACCCCATGGTTGTGCCTTAGCCTGTCCCCACTGTTTGGATTTATGAGGGCAGCCACTGCGAAGGGAGGGAGAGTTGTCACTCCTGGAGCCAACCTTCCGTGCAGCCCTGCTGAACTCCTGCCTTCACAGCACTGCAGATAAGCTTTTCTCTCCCTGGTATTACTACATTAATCCACCAAATCAGTTCACTTATCTGAGAGCAGTGCTTTGTAGAGGCTGAGACCATGGGAGCTGATCCTGCCACACGGACCTCTGCAGCCACACAGCTGGACTTGCCATGAGGCTGGAGACACGGCCTGAACCAGGATCATGGGTTTCTTATGGAACATAATGGCCAGGATTTTAAACTATTCTTGGATAAGCTAACCACAGAAGGCCTGAAAAAATCTACTCATGTTTGGATGGATTATGCAGCTTCTTACAAAGTTACTAGTTTTAACAGACAAACAAGCTTCTTATTAAGATAGAGAAAAAAATCCCCATTAATTAATTCTAAACATGATATAAAATAATTTGGTCGGCTAGGGTTTAAGTCACTTTCCATTATCTACTTAAGCACACAACCCAGAATCTACTTCTTTTCTTGGTAAGGAGCACTGACTTCCTCGGGGCCTTCATGAAGACTGCCAGTAAAGGAAGGAGATGGCCTAGCTCAGCTCATGCAAAGAAGAATCTGCTCTGCATCTCTGTACTTTAGTCCTACAATATGTCTTAAGGGGTTAACCACTTCTGCAGATAAAGCACAATATGAAGCAGTGATACAAGAACAGGTAAACTTTAGCAGAGCTGTAACTGTGAGCAGCTTCCCCAGCAGAATCAGCTGATGCTCCTATAGGGAAAGCAGCTCCTGGCAGGGTGGCAGAGCCTCTGCAGGCACGTGGCTCTGTCCCCAGGGTCAGCAGGGCAGCTTGGATTTCCTGCTCAGACTCATGAGACATTCACCACAAGCTGTCTGCCAGTTCGAACTCTGTCCTGTCTCTCACTCCAAGTAGTCAAAAACAAAGGCCAAAAAAAAAAAAAAAAAAGCAGCATCACTGCACTGTTCCTACTGTGTCCCAGGAAAGAGGCAGATGACACTGAGCTGACTATCTTCAGCTCAGAGATCAGCTGGGGTGCTCACCTGGGAGTGGCTCATTTGTCACAGTCCTTCCTCCCATTTACAACTCAGCCAAGGAAACAAGCACAAGCTGGAGAAGTGTTCTCTGGGGGAGCTCCCAGCAACCACTTAATTTCCCAGAAAAAGTGACTCCAGTAAAAGCAACCGGTTTTCACCCTCTTTTAAGTAGGAAAAAGAAAAAAAAACTTGTAGAAAAAGACAGCTCTCAATTTTCTCCTCTTTTATTATCTGCTAATATGGTGACTGTACTTCTAGCTCTTTAGTGCCTATGTGAAGGAGCTTAAAGTACACAAGGAAGAAACTCATTTTAATGCTCTCTAAACTCAAGAGGACAGACAAACATTGTGAGTAACCCTTCACTTACTACTTCCTTTACAAAAAAACTATTATTCTCTCTTTCAGTATAACTCAAATACATTCTAAAGTTATTATAAGGAGAACAGTTCTGCAAGATAACTAGTATTCCCAGGCTACCACTGAAATTAACAGAGTATTTTGGCATCAGGAACTCTGCAGTGTCAGGTGGTCATTAAAGATCTCCATGTCTGTCTTGTAGTTTTTTCTATTCCTGCAGCATTCATTTCAGTGTATTCCAAAATAACCATCAATATTCTCAAGAGCCATGCTCCATGTTGCCACCAAGTACTGAAAAGAAAATTCAAGTTAGCATAAGCAGTTTTAGAAAGCACAAGGGAGGAAAGAAAAATACCATTCACATGGGTGGAAAAGAAAGCAGATCATCTATTACTAAAAACATACGGAAAAAAAACCCCCTTGTATATTTTAGAGTTATACTGAACCCAGAATCTATAGTATCCCTTCACAACTGAAACAAAAAACATGTAGGATCTCTGCTACATTGTTTTCCAGTCCTTTGTTTCTCCCTCTTACACACTTACAGGTCTGGCAGTGATTCTCTGTTGGTCCCCAGCACCGTCCTGTGCAGGACTTGTGGCAACGACCACCTGCAGGACAGACAGAAAGAGAGAGATTGGAAATGTTCATTCCTTTAACATCCAGCAGCTGCACAAGAGGAGAGTCCATCTTGTCTTTGGAAGGTTTTTATGCTTTAGTGAGGTTGAAACAGTGCCTGTAAAAAAAGCCCAACTAAATTAGACCTGGTGTCAAACTTATATGAAATACAGGTACTTATCTAAATGCTTTATACCCTAAATGCCTTTTTGGTATGCATTATGACTGGGACATTTTAAAACAAAAAGAAGTATGAGCAGGTCTGGAGGACTGAGGAACAGTGTCATCACCCAGTGCTATCGCTATTGCTTTCCACAGCCTCTGTAAGACCTGCTGATTCCTCCACAGGAGAAGAGAGGGCTGTGCTGGAAAGGTTATACAGCTACTGACCTCCTGCCCAATTTCATCTGAACAATGGGATGCTCCACCCAATGCCTTTGGATAAAAGTCACCTCTCTTCCCCACAAACTTGCATGGTTTGCATGTCCAATATTATGGTAAGGGAAATGTGCCCTGTGCAACCACTTAACTCCAGTGACAGCAAAGCTCACAGGACCTTCTGTTTTCTGGCTGCTGGTTCTTTAGTTGCCTGTGGTTGTGCTTCAGAAGGAACCTCATGTTCCTTCAGACCTTGGACATGATGCTTTGCATCATCTTTCCCCATGCTGACAGGTTTAGTCCCTGAAGAAAAAGAACTGTGGGTGCTTTCACTGTAAAATACTGGAAGAAGAAGCATTAGCAATGGTAGGTTTTGTAAACTACCTAGTAATTAGTGACTGAAATCCACTTGGACTGAAGTGGGAGTTGAGTTCACATGTTCATGTCACGGCAAAATGCTGACCCCTGTGGGAGGGAATGGCAAGCAAGTAAAAGAGCTGGAATGTTCTCCTCCGGCTGCACTTCAACACCACTGGAGAGAGCACTCGGACAGTCCCACACCAGCCTGGGCTGCGAGGGAACGGACACCCCATTCCATGGCTGCCATCTAGACATGGCCAAAGTCCAGGCACACTCACAGGTTTGGCAGTGCCTGAGGGCCAGGCACTGAAGCCCTTCACAAAGCCAGAGCTGATGGGATGAGCCGAGAAACTCAATGTAAAGCTTGTGGAAGACTATGCACAGTCCTTACTGCTGGGCTTTTGATCGCAGGAACTCAACCTTGTGTTTGATTAAACTTCTATCCATCACTGAATACTGCTGAGATTCTGTTAAGGGAATTTCCCCTTTGAACCTGATCCAGGTTCAATCCCTTTAATCGTGTATTAACAGCTGCTGCTGCTAACACTGCTCCATTACACTAAATCAAATACTTGCCACATGCCCTGATGGGAGACGTGTCGGAGAAAGTGCAAAATGTCTCTCAGCTAAGGTTGGATCACCCAAAAGACAAACACTGCTCCTCTGCTAGCAGTGTACTCACACCTGCAAGATGTTACAGAGCTGAGCAAACCCACCGTGATGGTTGTGTGAAGTCGGACTCTCTGTCACTAATTTTTCAAAGCCAGCATTCCTCCCTTGGCATTCCTGGTGCTATTGATGATGCTGCCTGGTAATTACCACACTGAATGCCAACTACCTTATTAAAACTACCAGCTCCTTGTTGCATTTATGTTCATTTAAAGCAATTATACTTGGGAAACATTGTTGCTGACATCACCAGCACATAATTCGCTGTCACCTTCTACCATCTGTTTATTTAGATCACAAATGTACTATAACTACATAAATGCAAACTCATTCTGGCTGACAGGGAGGGCATTCCATCTGGCATGAATAATGCAACTTTAATCAGTAATAACGATTATTATGATTATTAAGAGACTACTGGAACCCTGCACAGAAAGCATATATATCCACATTGATTTATACGAATGAAAGTTTAAAAAGGCGAGGTAAACAGCAAATTAAAGGAAGAACTTTAGCAGATGAGGCTTGATAAGATACAGGTTGTTAGCTGATTTTGGTACTTGCTGAACTGAATAGAAATGCTCCCCTGGAAGTGGGTTTTATTAACTAGCTACTCCTGATCAGCAGGAGGAGAAGGATGGATGCACACTCAGAGAACCTTCACCACTGTGGGCTGTGCTTGGCCCTCCCCTGAGCTGGAGCATCCCTGATGAGGCAGCTCGGGAGGAGCCTCAACCCACCCACAACAGGGCCTCCTCTTGCAACACTCTCCTCCATCCCAATCCTTCCTTGAGGTCCAATCTCATGCCTCTCTAGGCTCAGAGGTCTGGAGCTCAGGGAGAAAGTCGGAGGCCCTGCATCCAGCACCATAAAGCACTGGACAGATCACTTGTAACCACAGATTCCTGAGGCACAGTAAGGCGGAAGTTTGGCTGCTCCTTCCCCTTTTTGTCCCTGGATTCCACCCCAGTCCAAACTATACTGTAAACACTGGGCTTTCCACTGTAATACGTGCTGTGGGATAACACAGAAGAAACTTCAGCATCCCTCCAAGTGATTCCTAACTAGAGAGTCTGCCCACACCTCTGTAAAAGCTGCACTTAGAATACAAATCTTCATATCTGAAGCTCCTAGGTGCTGAGCTGATCCTCAGTACGCAGCCAAAAATTTATTCAGCCACCTCTATTCCTCCTGGAAATAAAAGCAATTCAGCATCTTCAAAACATCATTTTAAAAATTTTTTAACTTGCATGCCTGCTGCCTGGTACATGACTTTGTTTGGCAGTGTCAGATGATGATTTGCATTTAAATAGAGATATTTAACAATAAAGCAAGAAAAGACTGCCAGTTTCCTTTTTTCTCACTGGGAACTCGAAAGTGTCTCTTCATTGTTTTCACTTTTCTCAGCTGTACAGACACAACCAGGAGCTGAGCTTCTAGGCAGCACACCTCTGAATTGCATTGTTATGTGTCCTTTTGAAGGTCAAATATACTGAGAATTAAAAACAAAAACCAAACTCCCTCCGAACAGTGTATCTATATTGGCTTGATTGTTTAAAGATTGTTTCTTTGCTCTCAATATGAACTGGTCCAGATTCTGCCCACATCCCTCTGTATTTCACCTGGTTTTCCCCACTAAGGGAAAATCTGTCCTGTAATAAGGGCAGATTGAAACCCATTAAAGACCAGTTCTGCAAAATTAAGACAGAAATAGTCCTGTGGAAGTCAACATAAGCACTCAGGAGCATAACAAACATTCATGTGAGGAGCAGGTCTCACAATTAGATCTGTATGTCAGGCTTAAATGATAATAAATGTATTGGCCCTAAGGTTGACAAGGCCCTTGGAGGAATTATACCACTACTCACAGATCTTTCCGTATATATTTCTTAAGATTTTTAGACTGTGAGGCGAGAGAATTGAAAAAAAAAAAAAAAAGAAAGAAGAAACAATTTGTGGCATAAATCATTCCTGTTATTCGTTGTGTCTAAAATATTCTAAACCCCTCCAGCATACAGCAGAAAGGGCTAAAAGAATTTGGCCAAAAAAACCTCTCTGCAGGCCACAACCTTGGCCCATTCGCTTGATTCTTGCACATTAGTGAAGGCACGTTAGAAAAACCCTGTGTTTTCCTTTTCCGAGCAAGATAAGGAAGGGAAGAACCTACAAAATTCTCCTCCCCATTACAGCTGGGACACTGGAGTACATTTCTGCTCCTGAATAGTAGCATTGTTTTGCACACACAGTGACAGTTTGGAGGCTTCCATAATTTTCACAGGCTTTGTTATGAAATGTAGGTTAAGAAAGGGCAGATTCCCACTGGAACATGAGAATTAATTTTGCTTTGGCAAATTGCACACAGAAAACCAATGTTTTGTCTCCTGGGCTGTCTTCCCTTGGCTAAAACTACTGCAACAGATCTGAATTACAGACTCTGGGTAGAGCACCTTCCTTGTCATTTCCAGGATAGAGTTTTATTTGTGGGAGATGCTTCTGCTTTCCCAGCCAGGGAAAGTCACTAGCAGAAAATGTTTGCTCACTAGCTTGGGAAAGACCAAGGTTACTTCATCCTTGTGTTTTCCTGAGAATTGAGAAGGGCTTTCCTTTGACTCCAGACTGACTTTATTATTTCAGAAACAGTAAAACCGCAAAGGATTAAGTTACTGATGAGACAAGAAAAATGAAGTCCTCCTCTTAGCTCTAAGCTCCGTGTCATACAGAGAAGAAACACTGCTTCTTCCCCATCATCTATGCCAGCTGCCTCGAGCAGACCCTTCTCAGAAAGGAAAGCAGAAATAAGAGAAGAAATGTCTCACTTTGCACAAAACTTACATTTACAGATGGTTTCTATCAGGTTAATAAATCATCATTCAATGTTAGGATATCTGCAACACACTGATACTGACGTGCAAATAAACACAGACAAAATAAAGTGGCTTAGATGGTTACAAGCCATAGTTTTAAGCAGCCTCTTTACTTACCTAACAATCTAAAATAATTTATTAACTATCAAAACAGTTATAAATCATTTATTAGCTTTTGTAAGCTGCTTAGAAACTCATCCTTTACCTAAAAAATTCACTCCTGCACAAATGCTAGAGATGCCATAGAGATGTTTCTAGACATAACCAGCCCTAAAGTCTAGGAAATTCCAGGTATACTCTGTGGTAAGAGTCCCAGGCTGTTCTTTGCATGGCTTAGGTGAGACAGAAGGTTTGAATACACCTGGGTGTTTTTCTAGGCAGCTAAACTCCTTAGTTCTATGTATGCATAGATAACAAAATCAAAATGTAATTCAAGCACAGCATTAAGGAGAATTAAAGATACTATTGTTGTGATGGATTGTTCTGCCTTTATCAGGCCATAATGACTTCCCTGTCCTTGTCTGACTATTCCTATTGTCACACGTTCATTCATTCATTCACACTTCTTTGTTAGGTAAAAATAATTTTACATTTCCTACCCGCCCTGTGCTAGCCTTCAGATCTCTCCTATTGATTTGAAAGTTAATTACCTAAGAGAGTCTCACACTTCCCAGGATTTCCTTCCCTTATGGCAGGAGAGACACATGTTACAAGAAAAAGTAAAACTTTCTGTAAAAGAAGAAAACATATTATAGAAATATCTAATTTTCTCTCCCTCTCTGTAAATGCATTATGGGATACAGAAATCTAAGGGTCAATTTCTCCACTGCTAACAAACTATGTGGCTTTCACTCATGTCAGATGAATTCACCTTAGGATCTATCACCAAATAGTTTTCCAGCGTAGGATTAGTCCCATAAAATTCAGGCTTTTCTTTAACAAGCTGTACCTGCATTGGTATTGTTACTTTTATTGTGGCAAATGGCAGCAGCTGACCTTTCTGTCTCCTCTCTGTATGTTTGCTTCTCTCCTGAAGTCTCCACGCCCAATGAGACGCCCTGCACAAATATTAATGGGATCCCTTTACAGAGAAAACTCACATAGGGTTCATCAGCGAGCACTTACACTGTGGAAAAGCAGCAGCACCTGTTGTAGATCCATCCATCCATCCATCCATCCATCCATCCATCCATCCATCCGTCCGTCCATCCATCCATCCATCCATCCATCCATCCATCCATCCATCCATCCATCCATCCATCCATCTATGCCTCCATCCATCCATCCATCCATCCATCTATGCCTCCATCCATCCATCCATCCATCCATCCATCCATCCATCCATCCATCCACCCATCCATCCATCCATCCATCCATCCATCCATCCATCCATCCATCCATCCATCCATCCATCCATCTATGCATCCATCCATCCATCCATCCATCCATCAGTCAGTTCCCTAGAGCCCAAGCCCACCTGCCAAAAGGGTGCATCCAGCCTGGAGCTCAGTAAGGGTGGAAGCAAACTCCTGCTCACAATCACTTCCAACAGGGACTTCCAGCTCTGCTAGTAAAGACCTCTATCTCCCCCTCATCTTCCTCAGCAGATAAGAAAAGAGACAAACACAAATGGAGAGGGACTCAGGGACAGGCAGCTGAAAAGAAACTGGCCAGGGAAACAGGTCTGAGAAATGAAAACAATCCAGGAGATACGCCCTGAAAGACAGGCACGAAAGGAGATACAGGGACAGCGTGAGGGAGAGCGGGGAGAGGGAGCAGAGATAAAACTCAGCCAGCACTGAAGAAAACGAAAACTGAATACCAAAAAGGGATGCATTTCCTTGAGTAATGTGGGATGGAGACAACCCTTGTGTGTGCACAGGGACAGGCATCTGTTGAGAACTGCAAAATTACGGAGTATTGCCAGATACACTGGTGGCAGACAGTTTTGATTTTAAGAGAGATTGGCCACCAGAGGTAAAGGAATAAATGGAAAGTCAAGAAGAGCATGTCAGCAGCACCGAACGGGGTTGGGCTGGTGGATTCATATCTGTCGCTGACAGCTCTGAGCTGATAGGGAGCTTACTGTAACGTTACTGCAGCTGCTACAGAAAAATGTCTTCAGGCCACAGTAATGACTACAGAAAGGGAACTGAGGGGGGTAGTGAAGACACTGGTTATTTTTCTCTGTCTGGAGCAGACAGCACTGGTAAGGCTGTGTGACTCAATGCATTAATTGGGAGTTTAGTCATCCACACAAAATAAAAACCTTCACATATGACATAGTCTAAAACTTTACACTGATTAAGCAATTAGGAGCTATTAATTATCACTGCTTATGGCTGTTAGCACAGAGCAATATAAGTGAATTCCCCCCACTGTGATGGTGAATTAGTTCCAATCAGCATCAAATGCCTTCCTGAACATGCACACAGGGATGCTGAGCAAATGGGGAGACACAGCCAGAAGGCTAAAATGATAGGTCAAGTCATACCTGCTGCTTGGCAGGCTCATCAAGAACAACAAAGCCTCAGGAATCCTTCCGTTGTAATCATTATTGTTAAAAAAAAATCATCCGTAGGTAACTGCCCCTCCTCCCACAGTGCAGCAGGAGCAGAAGTGCAGCCTGGTCCCTGTCAACAGGGGTTTACACTGGGGTCAGAATAAAACACAGTCCCTCCAGTGGACCATCCCCAAAGCACAGAGATCACAACCCCAGGCCCCTTCAAAATACTGGAGTAGCTCTTATTTTCCCTTTCCTCTGTGGGGAAGGAGAGGGTGTTATTCCACTACCTGTATGTGAACCCTCACTCAGGGTGAGGAGCTCTGCATCTCATTCTCTCCTTTGCTTCCTGTGATGAAGGCTCTCTCCTCCTGGGTCAGCAAGAAACAGTCTGGGGACTGCTCCCCAGAAGAGGAGAGTACAGAGCTGGCAACCATCCCTCCCCAGCACAGCTCTCCTGACACGGGGAGCTCTTCAGCCCCAAAGAGAGAGAGCTTGGCACAGGACACAACCATTCCTGGGCTCACGCCCTGCAGCTCAGTGGCTGTAATCAGTGGTGAGCCACGGATCAGAGCACCCTTAGAACTATTTCTGTATTTAACTTAATGTTCACTTAATACTCAGAATTTTAACAGAAAAAGTAGAAAAGACCCCAGCTAAGACCAACCTGGGGCAGTTTCCACTGGGAGGTCAGAACCAGGATGTACAGATTTGAATGCCTTGATGCAAGGCAGGAAACTGAACCCTGCTCCCCCACACCCTGAAGAACTCCTGAGCTGAAAATGTGGATAAAAAGGGGAGAAAGTCCATCTTGTTGAGGAAGTTTGAGTGTGAGCAACAGACAGATCTGTGAGAGGAAGGCACTGCAGATTCCAGCAGACAGAGACTGTAGAAAGCCAACATCTTCTATACTTTATATTCACCTCAGCATTTCCCCCTGCATGGGGGTGTCTGGAAGTGCCTAGATTTCCTGTCTAAGCAGCAGTGACTGCGATGCCCAGCACTGACACCTGCATCCTTCCCTACCTGAGGTCACCGCCCAGTGGCTCTCAGTCCTGGCGCTTTTCTGGTGTGACAACACAGGAAATCCAAACCCACAAACAAACCAGCAGCAGAGGATCACATGGGCACCCACGGAAGTGCCTGGAATAAATCTGGAGCCAGGTCTCTGCCCATATGAGCAGCAGAACTTACTGCCTGATGGATAACTCGGCTGAGAATGGAAGGATGCAGATATAAGTTGCTTTTTTCGGGGACAAAATGTGCAGCACTGGGAGAAAAATTTCTGCACTGTTAGAGGAGATTTTCAAAGGAGGCTCTCAACAAACTCAAACACCCAGCTGGGAGTGTTCTTGCGTGGGTTTAGTAGCAGCTCCTCAAACAGATCAAGTCAGTCAATACCCTGTAAGTCAAAATACTGTCCCATTATAATGTTCCTCTAATGCAGCCAAAGCAGTAATAAAGTTTGAACAGAGGGACATACAGTTTTCATTTTTTAAACAAAGTAATAACCTCAAAGAAAGGAAATCGGAACTTGAAACTGAATTGGCTTTTAAAATTAATTTTATTATTTCTTGATGTCATGTAGTATTCCTAGAGTCTGGCTGGGTGTATTTAGAAGTGCTAATGTTTTAATCAACTTTTTGACTCAATTATATGTAAATACTAAAAAGGAATTCCTCATTCCCATGAAATCTGGAGTCCAGTTTTAGGCCAGTTTTTTAAGTTTGGATAGGCCTCTTAATGTGCTTATTCAAAAGGTATTTCTGGCTATTTGAACCAAAACTGATTATTACAAACCAATACTTGTACCACAGAAGCCCTTTTTCTGTTGGAAAACGATGGTTGGACGTATACTCTGATATTTAAATTTAGTGTTTGCTACACACAAAAATTTAATGAAAATAATCATACAAATTTCAAACTGCAATTTCCTGGACAATCTTTAGTTATCAGAGACCTGCTAGGAGGTGATGCTTTGGGCATGACGGTACTGTCATGTAGGTAAAATACTGCAGGAGGTGTGAAGAGACCAGAAGGAAGACCCTGAAGCTGTCCGGAGTTTGAGCAGACCTGTAGCCAGAGCCCTTTAGCCAGGCTGTCCACAGGACAGCAACTCTCGTGACAGTTCTGAGAGCTTCTGCCAGAACAGACAGACCTAACAAAATCCTTAAAAAACACAGATGTGATAGCAACAAAGGCTTAGGGTGGTTTTGTGTTTGATGAAGGGAGCAGAACAATGTGTTGAGAGAAGCCACCCGGGTGGTGCCAACACTGCACCCAGCCCTGTGAGGCACCAACCAAGCCCGTCTGAGTGGGGGGCTGGGACATGCAGGGTGGGAGGCACACAGCAGCTTCCAGGTCCTGCAGACACTATTCAGCAGCTGATTCTCTACTCTTTCTTTCCTTCCCCTTTCCCTACGCAGATCTTCGAAGGCAGGTTGTGAGAGCAGATGAAGCTTGCTGTGAGAGACCAATCCCACCCACCCACTCACTACAAATCTGGCAATCACCATGTAATTAGGCTGTTTTAAATATTCCCAGTATTTGGGGGTTGTTTCCTACTTTCAAGAAACACTGGTGCTTGTGATAAACAAGCTGCCTGTAATGGAGAGGAATACTTTCATTCAGCCTGAAAGTCTCTCCCTTGTGCAATACACGGCCTAAACACCAATCTGCTCATAAACAGGTGCTGTGCAGTAATACATTATACACACACAGGTTGCCATTAACAGCTAAGCGTTTGCCAACAGTTGCTACACACCACTATGTGGAGCCCTACTTCAGTGCTGTATCTACAGAACTACTGTAATATTTTATACATCAGCATGGTAACCTCTGCCACTGGGTGGGTGACTTTCACCCAGCAACTGCTAAAAGAAGGAAGGGAGATACTCGGTGAAACGGATCAGCACTTTGGCAGGGACAGGGTTGGTTCTGCAGTTGTGTATTTTTGTTTATATTTTTGCAAAATACATTTCTCAGCGCCAAGAGATACCCATGCCAGAGATTCTTCAGAAACTGTTAATGCTTGTTTTCTCCGTGCTCTCCTCTCTGGGCCCATGACTGCTAGAAATCCTCACCTGTGTAGCAGTTACTTTGCTAGGCTCTGGCAGCGTAAGTTCTGTCCCTCACAGCATTATTTATTCCTATTTGCATTAGTTACTTACTTTTTATTCAGTAACTCAACTGTGAGAGGCGTCCTATTTCCATTAGATGCCACGTCTGCTTGCCTTTCAAATCTGTTTCAAGGGCAGTCACCGATTGACAAATCCCTTCTGAAAATGCTTGCTGAAGGTATTTATTAGAAAGCTAAACTGATTCCCTTTATTTAAAACACACTGTTCTGGGTTGAGGAAAAAACATTACAGGCAACTTCAAGCAGTTCAGCTTGCCATTCTAATGCAAATCAAGTTCCTTGTACCACTAGATTTCATGTATTCCTCCATCCTCAGATATATCTGCTTGGCAAAAACTATTCTTTAAAATCAAATTTTTCTGTTACTGTATTTGTCTTTCAATTCCAGGTAAATAAATAAATTCTGTCTAGACTGAATAAATTCTCCTTCTTTAATGGAAGGAGAAGCAACTTCCATGTAGACTGAACAAAAGGCAGCTGAGGGACTTCCTCTCTGTCTGATAAATTTTTTTTTCCAACTGAGATGTCCATGAAACCATAACTGCTGCTGAAGTGCAGTGGTGTAAGCCTGTGAAGCGTGTGCCACATGGAAGGAGCTTTCACAAAACAGCTGAGGTGGTTGCAGCTTTTTCTGGAAAAGAACAGCTTCTCCTCCTGGCTTTGCCATGGTGATGCTGGCGGCAGGGAACACGTTCTGCACCCAAACCACCTGTCTGCCGAGGCCCCGTTTGCTGGTCGCCAAACATACATTTAAAATGTTAATTGAACTTCAAGTAATAACCTCAATGAAAGGCTATAATTTAACAAACTCTGCAATAACAAACGTCTTCACGGTACACTTTCTGCAATGCCATTTTCTCCCTAGGTAGTTTCCAATTTCGATGTACACCAAAAATGATACACTAGCTATTCTGAAAAGCGGCTTTAAGCATGAATTAGTCACTTCCCTCTTTTCTTTTCACCAGCATACATAAATATATTGCTGTTACTCTGGCCTTCTGCAGAGCAAAATCCTTGTGCTTGGAAAAACCACACAATACCTTGCAGGAATAACTGGATAAAATGTGGTTATCTCACCTGTGTCCTGGTTCTGAGGACTGGGGGGGGGTTGGTTTACAAATACTTATGATTTACATGTAATTGTCTCCTGTTACAGACGCATCCACTGGTCTGGAAGAATGCTTTCCTTGTACTTTTATTTTCACTGCATTCACCTCTCATCAGTCCTTACCAACCCATGGATTTTTTCACACCTGAGGGAAAGGACTCCATCCTTCTCCTGCTCTGACCCAAGTCTGACCCAAGACTCCGTATTTCACCAGTGTGGCTGTGGCTTCCCAAGGGCAGCAGGACTGGTCCTGTGCAGAAGTCTGGTTTGGGCAGCCCAGTTCAAAACATTAGTGTGGACATGAACAGCATTTTATACAGTTTAGCCACAGCACACCTGAGAACTGGTGTAAAGTCAGGACTTTTGGGGGAGATTGCAAGGATCTGACAAACTCCTATTCTTCACGGCTATCACATAATTACTTCAGAGTTAAACACCCAATGGTCTGACCTGAGCATAAATTTCCAGCCTAAGTGGCTTTGTGTAAAAACAATCCTTTTCTAATATTGCAACTACTGGTACAAAAGCTGAGCTACTGTGCTCTGTGAAGAATTACGAGGTCACTACTGAACATTAAATCAAGGGGCTGCCCACCTGTCAGGCCTTGTTCTGTATCTGCAATAAATGGCTGTGCGCAAATTCACCCACATCCCTTGCTGGCAACTCCAAACACAGACTCTTAATACCCAAGGGAGAATATAAAGCTTATCACTTATACAAAATTCCATGCACATATCAACTCATGCTTCCTGTGAAACACAGTACAAGAATATACTACATATGCTGAAAAGAATGTACCTATATCCACATGGCTGATTTTCTCCTACAACAATTAAGAAAAAAATGTAAGGAGCTTCTAGCCTTAAACTAGTTGGACATAAAGACATTTCTACTAAACTAAGTTTCTACCAGATTATTCCAATTTCTGTAATATTTTGAAGAAGTATATTTTAGAAAAGCTATTACTCCTTTTGCTAGCATGTGGAAAGCTGGCAGTAGAACATGGCCCAGCAAACGCTCAGTTATTGGGGCTGGTGGGGCAGGTTAATCTGAAAAAGCAACTCACAAAGACAGTGTGAGAGAAAAAATTAAGAAAGAAAAAAAATTAAAGAGCCAACACTGACTCCCATCAACCAAACACAGGGGTAAGTACGTCAAACTGAGCTGTAATGCTGCCAGAGACACCTGCTCCCAGGTAAGGTCACTGACAGCTTGGATTGCCAGGAGCGCAGAGGGCTGACTTCATAAGCAGCTACGCAGCTGGGAAGTCCATTTTTTGTTCCTTTAATTAAAATGCAAAGCACTGGCTAAATGGTAAACATTTAATTAGATTTGTCTCTATGTTTCAATATTAATAAAACACATGAAAAATGCATTAAGACCCAGCTAATTGGGGACTCTCCAAAAGTAGCTGTAAATGAGCAATTATAATACAATTGGGGTGTTGTTCCCTAGGGATCCCCAAGACTGGCACTTCTTAATATTCCAGACAAAGGTTTAGAAATTATTAAAATATCCCAGGCAATAAAGTGTACAAATGACAGGAAGAGTGAAATCCCAGCAAATTACAGTGAGGAGCAGCCAGTATCAGACAGTGAGCCAGGCTGGTGGGTAAGCTGGAGTCACTCACACCAAATGACTTTTATAGAGCCAAACATAAGATTGCATATTTCAGAATAGAACACACAGGCTGTATTTGCTGGGGAAAAAAAAGGGAGCCTCTAAAACACACAGACATCAGAACTTCCTGAACACCAGGCAGGTGTTCCTTGTGTGAAGCTGAAACACAAAGGATATATTTTTTACTTCTATTGGTTAGATCAGTAATAAAATGCCACGTGTGCTTTGGCTTCCACCTTCTAAAAGCAGACTGAAAAATACACAGTTTACATTGATGAGCAATTAAAATGACTCTGGGGCTGGAAAGAAATTCCTCCTTGTGAAAGATGGGAGAGCCTCTATCTGTCTAGCTTTTGGAACAAGATCAGGAGTGAGCTGATGATACACTACATGGGGAAAAAAGCTGTCTACAGGAGCTCTTTGAGCCAGCCAGAGAAAGTGGAAGATGCAACATCTGTGATTTAATATTGTTCTCAGATGAGAGACAAAGACAGCTGGTATTATTCCTTTTAATACTGGGAAGTAACCAACTTCTGGAGGGACAGCTGCACTTCTGCAAAGCTCCAGAGCAGTGCCAGGAGAGTGCACAGAGCACCAGAGTCCTGAGCTTGCCCATCCCACAGCCACTGGGACCTCAAAGCCAGGCTGGAAGATAAGCTGCGGTCAGGGAAGTTACTGAGCTCCACACCAGGCAAGCTGATGATATTTCAGGCCTCTGCATACAGGAAATAGAGCTAATGATACTTCAAGGCTCCTTTTGCCCTTGAAAAATCTATGAATCAATAGGCAAAAAAAGTGTGAAGTTTTGAAGAGCGGAGTTTTCAAGCAGTGTTTCCCTGGAATACACCATGGGATTTATTGAGTCACAGGTACACCAAGGGATTTATTCAGTCACAGGCACACCCCTGAAGACCAAGTCTTCTCTCCCTGTAACTCTGTAGCAGTGCTTCTGCACAGCTCAGAACTGGGGTGTTCTCACACCACAGGCTGCAATTAGATACAAAGCAATGAGAGGAGTACCACGCTGTGAAGAGCAAGGAACTGAAGCTGTTCTGCCTGAAAAAGTACCTTGCCAAAAATTATGGCTTTATTCACAGCTGACAGGCACTCAGTTGAAAAGCCAGGTCGACAAAGGGAATTTTTTTCCAGAGATCTCACTGCACTTCAGAGTCTGAGCACAAACTTTAGTTCAGGAAAATACTTTAAAATGGATTTAATTTTCACAGAGTTTATTTTACAGAACTCTAGGCACATGCGAACAGTCCTGGATTTTTTTTTTTTAATAAGTCCTTGAAAAGCAATTTTTTTTTTAAACTTGAAAATGGAGAATGATTTTTGCATCCATATTACCCGAACAGTTACCAGCTCTATCGTGAACATGAATCCATAGTTTCAGTACTTTTAAGAGCATGATTGACTGATTTGAACGTAGGCTATTGGCTATGGAAATGACCTCAATGCAACAATTCAAACTCTACAACTTTTTCTGTGAAACAAAAGCTCCAAGTAAAGTTCCTCTGAAAATTCTGATTTAATAATATGGTCTTTGTCAAATCCTGTAAAAGAGCTCACCTGACAAAATGTGAGGCTTGTCCAGTTGCTGCTAACAACAAAACTGAGGTGAACATTGAAGACACAGATCAAAGCAGACAGATTTTCACTGGACTCTCCCAAAAGCTGCTCAGAGGGCTCTACTAATCTTGTGGCATTTTAGGCAAGATGCCTAATTCTTTTTTCCTGTTTTATTGCACCATTGCTGGGAACTGCACCTGCTTCTACCTCTGAAGAGCAGAGCTCCAGCTCTTCAGTTAAGGGACTGAATCCAAAAAGTGGATGTGCTAACAGGGGAATAGGCTCTTGCAAAGCAAGGCTTCAGCATGCTTGGCCAGTGCTTGAATTCATGGCTGATTTTTGGAAGGAGAGAAAACAGATTTTAAGCGTTGCAGGAGCAATTTCAGTAACGTAAACCTAAACGGGAAAATTTAGTTCCTTGGAGAGTTCGGTGCTTTTGAGATTCCCACTGCGAGGTGCTCAGCCTAAAACCCCAGGCTGTCAGCAGGGAATTCAGGTAAACAGAAGAGAAGGCTGCTTTCAAAGCTTCAGCTACAAGATACCAGTATGGGAAGGCGGTGCAAGCAGTAAATATTTCAGTGTGTGAGTCAAAATGCCAGGCACAGCACAGCACAGAGGCTGTGTCCTGGGAGAGCTGAAGCTCGCACGGTCCCTGGTGCACGGTTTGTTTATCCGAGCGCTGTGCCGACAGCCACCGCCTCTGTGCATCTGAACGGTGACACCATGTCATTCAGAGGCCTCCAACACGAGCTTTTCTGCATGCATTTGATCAGAACTTGAAGAAAAAAGGAGAAGCAGCACTCAGGATTCACATGTCTGCAGTATTTCTGTCAGTGTTTAAGACACCATGGCCTTTTCAAGTGGCTCCTTAGCACTGATGTGACAACGAAAGCTGGCGAAGAAGGGAATCAGAGGAGCTTTATTCCCAGAGTTCACTCTGGCCATAGCCAAAGCCCAGAAAGCATGGGGGTCTTCTCTAAGGGTGGGCACTTGCTCTTTCAGACATGTAGACACCTCTGGGGAGGTTTTACGTCTTCTACTGATGGTTGGAAACGACGCCAGTGGTGCCAAAGCACCAAACTGTGTTTGAGGCTGTTCCTGCTGAAATGATGACGTACCAGATTCTGACACTCATGGCTGTTCACAGCCTCTGTCCCTGGAAGTATTCTCTGCCAAGGACCACTACTGAGGTGCTCTCACTGGAACAGCCCTCACAATTCCTGGGGCATAAACTACCCTCCAGTCCTGCCAGTCATGGCTAAACATGATGCTGCTAGCCAGGTCTTACAGGATCACACACTTCCACAGACTTCCCTAAATTACTGCTAGGATGGACTTTGCTGAGCTTCACACAGCAGGTTTGGTTGGTTCCCACTCCCTCCTTCAAAGGTTTATAGATAAACAGTAAAACCCAGTAGTTCTTTTTAAAATATTCTGACATTGGGATATTCTCAGTAATGCCAAGCAACGTGTACTTCTGTAGTTCCAGTGGATTTAGCCAAGATTTCCATTGGATAGGAGACACCTGAGACTTAAACAGTAAATACATACACATGCTGGATCCGGAAAAGCGTGAGTCACAGTTTGTGCAGAAAAGAACTTTGTAATGCACTGAGCATCATTTGCAGCAGTGGAGAAAAGCAAGGATGGGCACAGCAAGCACTCACGCTCCCTAGCAGGTTACGAAAACTGACATGTGAGCCAAAATTGAGAAGCATACACCTTATTTAATGACATTCTTCACCAATTTCCAGGGTTAAAATTCAATATTCATTTCTCCAAGTCCTATGTGTGTGCATAGTACATACATGCACCTACACACAGACAGGTATTTAATTACAGGCTATTTTAAATGGTGGTTTCTATACCTGAGTTCTTTGTTACCCAAAGACTTAGGACCTTTTTAAGCATTTCTTGGCTTTTTGTATAATGGGATTTATATTTTCACCTATGTAAGCTGTGAAGACAGAAATGGTTTGGATTAGCTAATTTAATCAAATTTCACAGGACTCATGAATTGTATTGAGATGGGATTGAGTTTCTCAGAGGAGAATTATGTTTATTAAATTAAATACAGTCCAGTTGTACACTACTACATCCCACGTAAGAAAAAATAGAGTAAAATTTGGGTGGCTGTCTACACGAAGCTACCAAGCTGCCTTGGTACATAACTCTCAGTCATCATTGAAATAATGCTGTTTATCTTATTTATCAAGCACAAATGACAAAGCACAAATTTTTCCTTCCCTATGTTTCAAAGCAACTCAAAAGGAATCAAAAAACATTTGAAGAAAACTGGACTTCGCTACACACATTCTTTCATCTAGCTGTGTGTGGGAGCTAATATTTGCCTTCTTTGCTTTCAGGGTGTGATTCTAAAAGTACTCAGAACAGATCTTGTTCCAGTTCCTCTGGAGTCACCAGTAAAACTTCTGTTAGCTCAGAAAGATAGTATTGATGTTGGTTGCTTTTTAAAAAGAGCAGAAGCATTTGTCTTGAAGAACTGGGAAAGGTTAAAAGAAAACCCAATAACAGAACAAAACAGAGTAAAAACCAAGTCTTTTTCTTGAAGCAATGACTCATAAAAGGGTACAGGCATTCCCTCACCTTCAAAGGTTTCATCACTTCTTCCTAGAACTGATCATCAGCAGTGATGAGGGTTTTTAAAATGCAAATAAGAGAGCTGGCTGCATTACAACTATGTCAGGTTTCCAGCCAGAAGGCAGAAGTGATGAGGCTCAGCTCAGGAGCTGGGATGTCGAGGAGCAGTGCAGCTTGGCAGGCTCCTGGAGGAAGCCTTATCTCAAGTACCTGTGCTCTGGTATTAAGGGGAGCAGATGAGCAAGTCAGCCTTCTATAAAATCTATTACACCACAAAGCATCTGGTTAAAAACAAGTTGCTGCTTAGAAATTATGGGGACTCACCAAATGGTCCCTACCCAGAGTCTCAACTTTTTTTTCCCCCTGAGTTCCCAACATACTACAGAAGAAATGAATTGATTCTTGGCTGTAGTGAAAGCTAGAGAGGCAATCAGTCATTTATACATCCTCAAGGGACACCTTCAGATATGGAAAGCATGTCCCTATATCTGGAATGCTCAGAACAACATGTCTACTGTGGTGCCACCTTTGACACCTGACACAAATCTTTTCCCAGCCTGTCTCTGAATTTCAATGTTGGTACGTCCTGAGGGTACTGTTTAATAGCACAGCATTCATTCTGAACGCACTTTACTCCATTATGGAATATTTTGCTAAGAACTCTGTATCCCTGTCACTACCATTCACTACAATTCGTTATTGCTGCAAGAATCGTAAGAATGATTCACTGAAGGTGAATAATTCTAGGGAAGGGAAATAGAGAAACTATAAGCACATAAGTATTTCAAGTTTCAAATGGAAACCATTAAAATAAAGAGAACGTAGTAAAAACCAGAGAATTATCAGTTATATTGTGAAGAACACCCCATCCTCTGCAAATTCTTTCTCTCTCTTCAGGGACATACACACAAGACAACATGATAACTATTTCTTTGAGGTTCACTTCTCGTCTAAAGTCAGAATATCCGTAAGCTTGTACCATAATTACTCCAGCAGCTAATTATGATGCCATAGACAGACCGTTGTGACTCAAGGACCAGCCTGAGCAGCAGGAACAAATGCAAAGCAAACAAGAACGTCTGTGCTTCCACAGCACCACAGTGGCTTTAGCAATAAAGAAGAAGAAAATGCAGAAGAGAGAAAGCAGATGAGAGAAAATTCAGAAAATCTATGATGTTCACAAGTATCCTCTACAGACACCGTTTTTTGAGAACAGACTAAGTGGTCCTCCCAACAGTAGACAAACTTAGAAAAATGCAGGGAACAATGAAAGGAAAATTTACCAATATAATTCTCCGTAACAGAGGATCAGGGAAAAGTTGTGGCCATATTTATCGTGTTTCATGCTGAGGGGATGACAAGGCTGAGAATAAAAACAGTACTTACATCCTGAGCTGCCATTCGTTGGAACCAGAGTGAAGTTGGAGGCCCAGGGGTTACGCACGATGTCTTGCCAATGAATGGTGTCTGCAAAGCAGAGAAATTTGTTCTGGCCAACATACACCCCTCCGTTCAGTATCTCTGTGCCGAAGAACAAGAGAATAACATACTTGTAAGACTTCAGACAGCTGATTAAATCTATTGCTAAATGTGTGTTGGAGAGAGGGCATGAAATTTATAAGCCAAAAAAAAACTTCACACTGTAATCTCATTTAATAATCTGAAAACTGGAGCACAAGCAGCTCATAATATTTGTAAACAGGAAGCCTTTGTTCACATGCAGAAGTAACCTGATGAAGACTGACACACAGTTGTTTACCTTTTGTTCCAGTGTGATCATGTATGGAACAGTTCTGTATTTTGTGGGTAGAATAACCTTCAACACTTAAATAACTTTAAAAACACAAGCAATCAATCATACTATACTGCATTTCATTAATTTGCAGAAACGCTTATAATAGAGAACCGTGCTGTGCTGAGCCCACAAGACATGAGAAGGGGCCCGTCAGCACAAGGTCTGGAGAAGATGTTAATTACAGCCTATGCTGCTGTAATACCATCACCCAAAACACCCAAATACTCCATAGCAATGATCCAAATCTCAGACACTATGACCCAAAACTCCTATTGACATGCCTTGCTGGAAGCTTTGTGTTAAAGGAAGATGGTTTTTAAGAAAGTGAAAGTTTTGGGGTTCTTCTTGGGTTGTGGGGCTTTTGCGTGTTTTGTTGGGGTTTTTTGGTTTTCTTTTTACTTTCGTATTTATAGCAGTTTGTTTAAAAAACCTGCTTCATTGCTCTGCCTCTAAAGACTTGATTTGTCAAATCTCAACAAGAAAAGGATCTTACAGTTGTTGGTTGTAGCACCAGGGTTTCCTCTGGAGCAAAAACTTATTTTTTTCTACCCTCTAAACCCTTGTTCAAATTCACAGTTCCTCTACTTAACCTGTCTCTTTTATTTCCAAAGCAGGAGACAATGCATGTGACTTTCATGAAAGTTAACAGGAGCTATGAGTCTAAAACCTTCAGTGTCAGAGACTCAAGCCTCAGCGGAGAAATGTTGAAGGTTAGTTACTAATGGCACCTTGGAACGACATTAAGTGGTGCTATAGAGCCAGGAGTGCCACACTTCTCACAGAGACATGGAGAGTAATTCCTGACTGTGGCAGTAGCAATGATTAAGGTGGTCTGATAGTCCTCACATGCCAGAAAAACCTTTAAAAGCTGTAGTGGGAATGCAAACATTTACACACACCAAGGAAGGAATTACTGCATTTTATTTCTTTTTTTAATTTCAGGGTTTACAGGCCACAGCATGTAAATGAGGCAGTCCCCAGTCAAGGAATGTATTAAATAAAGGATCATCTGTAAATATATCTTTCCACCATATTAATCAGTATTATTGTTTCTTAGAAACCTCTGGTTTAAAAGCTTGGCTTTTCATTGAAAAGGGGCTTATAAATGAAAACAATTATAATAATCTTATACAGAAGAAGAGTCCAGATTAGACATATAGCAATGATCTGTCTGTATGATATTCTTACGATCACAGAAAAAAACCACACAGCATCTGTTAACAATTTTGCTCTGGGGAGAAAGGGGGACTTAGAAGAACACTTGAAATCATGATTAGTGATGATTTCTCTGTGTTGTCCCAGCTACACTGGATTACCTAATCCATTATGGCCCAGATTTTGATTAAAAGAAACATAAAAACAATAAAAAAACCCTGTAAAATCTGCATTTATAGCTTCTTAAACACACACACAATTCTACATAGTTCCTCTATTAGTTGGCACACTGAACTGGCCTAATTTCTGTGTTTCAGAGCGTCCCCTCATGACAATACCTATCAAAGTTTCTTTCCTGCTAGGAAACTTCGATGCATTCTTGAATAGCAGGACCTCAATCTAAAAGTGATTCTAATAGTTTCAATTTGTGGAGAAAGACTTTTTTCCAGCAAAAAGGTAACCAGGAAGCATACTGAACGCTACACTTCAGGGAAGGCAACACCTCCCACTGTGATTTACTAAAAGTAACCACAAAAAATAATCTGATTTGCCTTATCACTGAATAGCAAGTGCTGTTTCTGCTGCTTTTTCCCAAAAATGGGATACAGTACCTTCATTTGCCCTGCACTCCACCATTTTTCACTGGTGACAGAATTAAAGTTTCCAGGTTATTGATGCGCTGAGGTGCAAATAAACCTGAGTAATATCAAAGGTGGGCTCTCGTGGATATTAAGTAACACAGAGTTCAGAGTTTAGTACAATCTTTAGAGCACTTGTATTTGACTCTTCCTGCTCTCTGGGACCCAGACTCATTTCCACTCCACCTTCCCAATCCAACCTGCTATCCTACTTTTCTTTACACCAAGTCCTCGGCGTCTGTAAATCAGCACAGATGCATTGGCTTCACTGACTTAAGCTCAAAATGCATTTTGCACTTCTTTGCCCTCTCTTAGCAAGAACAATGCCTGGGAAGAGCTAATAAACCCTGTTACATGTTAAGCAAATGAAGCACAACTGTAATCAATATACAATAGAGCTGCTGTATAATGAACTCATCATCATAAAGTCATCATCTCATTTTAATTTACAGCCCTGAAAGTGAGAGATAAAGTTAAACAATGAACAGGAGGAGAAAGGCAGGATCTCTGCCTGGGCAGGCGAGCTAGCAATGGAAGCCAGGCAAAAAGAGGTTTCTTCTTCTGTGTGCAACACCTGAGCTGCCTCTTTGCTGAACTCTTTCCAATGCTGGAGCAGAAGACACAATACCAAGTCCCTGAGTGAATTTTGTGAACAAAGAAGCCAGTTCCTGCCAAAGAAGCCCAAAACTGGACTGCTCAGAGTGAAACATATTTTAAATATCACTTGGGGGTGAGTACTTTCGTCTTCTAAAACAGTTTTTTGTGATGTTGGAAAACTGTTAGTCCAAGTATGACCCCGCTAGCAGCAAGTGCTACCCTTGGGCTTCCACCCTGCTCAGGGACATCAAGGTACAAAAGGGGATTTTGAAGCACAAGACCCACTTGCTTTCTCTGGGAAAAGAGTTCCTAGAGGTGTCAGACAACTTTGGACATCTTTCTGGAAGGTGTCACACTTTAGAGTACCACGATCTCCCATTTTGGCACCAGGGCTGCAGCCTGTGCCCTGAGCAAAGGAGTAGCACCAAGGGCTTTTGCCACTTGATTCTGAAGTGAATGACAAACCTTATCGTCTTCCTTATCAGACCTACTCTACTGGCCTTAAAGCAGTATAATTCTGCAACCAAAGTTATATGGAAATAAATCAGCATGTGTCCTTGCCACTGAGTTCTGTCATTATTTTGCTTATTACTGTCAAATGATTGTGGGGAACTTCTATCTGCATATTATTAAATTCTCTTAAATGGGTATTTACTCACGAAGCTAAATCAGAAATGTATTATCTGTTGCTATAGCTGCTATTTTCTTGCTTTCATTAGCCTAGTGAATCATTCCCATAGACTCTGGTAACCTATCATACAGTACTAATAGGAGAAATGGAAACGTACAGCTCTCTGGCAACCAAGAAACACAAGCATCTCACACTAAAGTGCCAGGAACACAGACATGTACATCACACACAGTTCAAACTTAATCTGCCAAGTTCAAAAAGGGACTCAGAGTTTGATTGGAGTCACTGAAAACACATTACCAGCCACCAGGAGCATACAATCACTGCAAATAAGGCAAAGGGACACTGGCTCTGCAAGGGTGGTGCCTGCTTAGACCAGAGAGGGAAACCACTTTTCTTCCATCTGTTAAAAGGGCATTTTATTGAGCTGACTTGTTTTTGTGTACAGTGTAATCCCTCATGGTCTGCTATCCAATTTCTAACGTGGGTTAAATTGGCAAAACATGTTCTCATCCTGTATTGTATCCTGGAGTGAAAGTTACTCATGTATGTTTATATGCAGTGGGGGTTGTAAACATCTATTTAGCTGTAGAATTGGTTTCTAAAATTGTTATAAAATTGGTTATAAAACGGCTATTGCTGTTCAAGGTTGCAAATTAAAAGCTCTTCTCTGGTGCTACAAAACCAGCTGGCACGATGAACTGGAAGATGGCATGATGAGAGGGAAAAGAACTAGCTCTGAAGTGCTCAGGGAAAGGGGAGGGAGTTAATTAGGAAAAACGGTGGGGCATGTGCACTCTAACCACTTCAAAAACAAACCAGAACATATCTCACACCTTTCAAGCTGACCGGCTATGAAGGAAGCAGCTGTCTTTTACACCACATCACATACAGGTATATTCTGCATGTACGCATTATATAACACATGTTGACAACACCTGAATTTCCAAGGTCAGCTTCACTGGAGCTGAAGCACCTTTGCAGGTTGACAGTGCTGCATCTTCACCATAAGCACCCCAGTGATGGGAATCTCTTCTCCTATTTCACCCAAGATGCTGAATGCATTATCTGAAAACAGCTTTGGCCTGGAAATTTCATGCCAAACCAAGTCTTTTGATCCCTCAGCACAGTTCATTGCTGATGACCCACTGGGAAAGCACTTCAGGTCCATCATTAATAAGCTCTGTCTTAAAGGGTAATGAGAACTGTGTGCTTTAGGAGACAATAGCTCATCCATCATCAATCAAGATCTGAAGTTTTTATACAGATGATTTAAGAAGAGTTGGACTGTGCAAAATTGAAATGTCACATTTGTATTGGGAGATGGGGGGAGTTTGGTAATGAAAATGAGAGTTTTAACCTTCTCCATTTCAGCTCAATGACCATACTGAAAAGCTCATGGATGTGGAATCTGTGTCCCAACTAGAAGCCCCAGACAGCCTTCGATCTCAATTATAAAATTTCAAGTACAGTTTATTTGGGTCATTAGCTGGCAGTCAGTTTCAAGGCTTGATGGTAACAGCAAGATATTCTTTATTTCTATCAAAAGCAATCAGTGTTATGTGCAGCCTGAGGGGTTGTACTTCCAACTGCTCAGTAACTAAGAACACTGGGTTGTAGAACCTGAGCATAAATCTTCTAATCCTAGCCACCTACTTTGCTGCCTAAATAAAAATGTATCATTTGATTACCTTTCCCTGAGTTGGATGGGGTAGTCTTCTCACCATAGAGGTGTGTGAAGATAGGCTCACAGGGTTCTTGCAACCATTTAGCTACTTCATTAGAGGACAACAGGCTCTGGGCCACTCTTTTTTAGCCATCTCCCCAAAGGTGACATCTGTTTCATGAACAGGTTCAACCAGAGAAGACATTTGTACTTGGATTATTCCTCTGTCTGTGCATGCCTTGAATTCTTCCTTCTCACAGCCTTATTAAAGTAAGATACCAATTCATTTACCTGGTTAACTCTATAAAAGGAAAAAATGCTGCAAAATATCCAGCCCTTTGGGACGAACACCCCAGAGTTACAAGGTATGCTCCATGATCCCCTTTTTCTTTGGGAAGTGCCTGTATGTGTGTGCAAGTCTCTGTCAGGCTACTGGATACTATTTCATCCTGTATCCTGAGGCCACTGGGCACAAGATGCAGACACATGGCCCCAAAGGGTTCAGTGCATGGCCAAAGTTATCCAAAATACTACAGAAGAGAGTAGCAACAGCTGAATCTAACGAGTAGCACAAAACCCCTACACCCGTCCAAATGGAAGAAAACACTTGGGTGTGAACTCGGTTTAAGATGTGCTTCTGCTCATCAGAAACAGTCCTGTTATGAAGTGTAACTGGCTTTTTACTCAATACACTTGGCTTGTGCTAAAGGAAATGGTCTCTGTCCCTAATCCTGCTAGATTCACTGATCTTAGTGGTTTCTCTGTTTAAGCCACCTTCCAGTGACCACAGCAGCTTCTGCCTACTTGGATCTTGAGTCTCTGAAGTACCCAGGCCCAGGTTTACATTTAAATTATTCCCTTCCCCTCCACTCTGGTGGAGGCTTTCTGCTCTGTAATAATTACTCTGCTTTGACAAGGGAGATTCAAATCAAGGTTACTTTTGTTAACCACACCCCTGTCATGAGCATTACATGTCCTTGATGTTAAATAACCAGGCAGACATAACACCGTCTGACCAGCCCCAGCTCTGCCATTTCCTTTGCAGATGGTAACTGTAGGAACAGCACTACCTGTTTACAGCTTTACCCACCTCATTCTTTTCCCATCATGAGCTTTTGAAAAGCTGTTTGACCCTGCTGACTTTGCAGGTGAGGAGCCTTCCTATAATATATTGGCTCTGTTACAGGGATATTAATTTTCAGGATGAGATGCTAATTGCCTCACTTTGTCCAGTCAAATTCTGAACCTGGTGTTAGAAGCCAAGTGCCTTGAGTTACTGTTTACTCAGTATAATTCATGGGGTTGACAGGTACATTAACAGATATAAACCTTACAACTGGAACAATCCAAGGGGCTTCCTGTGGGTTTCTCCAAGTCACGGAAAGAGGCAGAACAAGCCTAAAGAAGTGATGACTAAAGGAAGACTATAGAGGAACACAGACTCTTCTCAGAAGTGCCCAAGGACAAGAGGCAACAGCACCAGCTGCAACATGGGAAACACTGATTAGAATTCAAAAAAGTATTGTGCCCAGCAAGAGTGTGGTTGAGCACAGGAACACATAGATCAGAGAACTGGTGCTATCTCCATCTCTAGAGATTCTAATAAGCAATGAACAACCTGATCCTTGTCTGAAGTTACCTTGCTCTTAGCAGAAGATTGGACCACATGACCTCCAGATACTCGTTCCAACCCAAATTATTTTGTCCTTCTAAAATTATTAATCATCTACTACCACAGTACTCACAACACTCAATTAGCAATCCATTCTCTCAATATTTATGAAAGCATACTTCATTGTAAACTCTTATCTACTGGTAAGCCTTTGATGATACAAAACACCCACCTGGAAGATGACATATATTTAAAAGCACGTCATGTGCATGTATAAAGAAATGCTCCAGTATTTGAAATACAGAACCTATGTCACTGTCACTGTCCCCCATTTCATGCAAAGGGGACATCTGAACTAAGATGAATGATAAAACTGCTGCCCTTCAATTTTCTGATTTTTGGTAGCAAAAAGAAAATTGCATTCATTTAAGTCACTGCAGTGAATCAGTGATGAGTTTCAACTTACTCTCTAGGGAAAGAGTGACACATGGCTGGCTCACCCTGGAAGACACTCTTGAGCTCAGTAAGAGCAGTAATATGTCAACAGCCAGGAATGAGTGCTCATTTCATTCACAGCAGCCATGACTTGATCCTCAGGTATCCCACACCTCCCCGATGGGGATACCTGTGTCCCAGTTACAGATGCACACTCATGAAGAGGTGAGTTGGTTCTGCAGGGTACTGGTGTGTGCCTCTTCACAGTCCTTTGATGACACACCACTCCTGGGCAGTGCTTACCTTCCAGCTGTCCCAAAAAACACACCTCTGAGAATGGATTTCAGCCAGGATACCCTGCTGTGGACATCTGACTATTCAAGCGTCACTAAAACCTTCTGAATCTAAACCAAATCAAGTTTCCTCTGCCCTGTTCACAAAAGGAGCAGAAGGGGCGATGATGTGTTGTGCACTGGGTGCACCAACAGGGCAAAGTCTCTTTGGTGTCCCAACAGGCTCCAGAAAGCCTGGGGGCTCTGATGCATACCCCAGTACTGGAATTTTTTTCTTCTGTCTGGTTATCTTTAAGAGCGAGCTTCCTATCAGATATAATCTGGTGTAATGACCCAAAGCAGCTGTATCAGCACTTGCCTGTGTCTTTCACAACACAACCCTTGTTTTCTGCATCAGGCACCCTCCAGATTTGTTCAGTGAAGGCTGAACAGACCTCGGCGTCACTTTGTGTGCCCTCTTGAAATGCTACCTATGCCCTATAGTGTCACACTGATCAGGTGACACACAACCAAGCCACCCTTCCTGACTCACCATGGTTGTTTCACATTCATTTTTCCTCATAACTTCTCCAGAGCTTTTGCTGTGATTGAAATGTTTCTCCAGGTGAGTGGCTCCTGCTCCTGAGGGGCAGTGTGTTTATTTGCCAGCCCTACAACAACGTGAGTTACTGCCAGCAGAGCTTCCTAATGCCTCCACGTCATTTCCACCAGCTGCAGATTCCTCCACAAACTCTTCAGTGATCCACCAGTCAAGGTGTCCAGGGGGTAAGACTGCAGATACATCCTTCAACCACCCTCCTTCACTTCTGACCAGCTGTTCTGCTGCTCAGAGTGCTGGTATAAGACACAGGAACCTAAACCTTACTGTCTCTCTGCTCCAACAGGGACTCACCCTTCCTTCCCTGATGTCAAGGACAAGCAGACAACATTTAAGGGAATCTGAAGAAATATGGGGAAGCAGTGGAGAGAGAGTCCTACTCCAGGACAGAAAAAGTGGAAACTGCTGCTTGGGTTCACGTAATAGAGACGAGGTCCATTGAGCCAAACAGAACCCATAAAGAAATGACCTCTCCACTGAAGACTATCTTACATTCCACATCATCTCTGTGGGCCAAATTTGAGAAATGGCACTGAGAAAACTTAATTTTATTTTTTCCCCTGAAGTGTTCACAAAGTTCTCTCCTCACAGGATATTCTTCAGCCAGGATGAGGCTGTATTCTTTGACTGATTCACTTTTGTGTCGCCAAGACAGACCCAAGCAGTTTAAAAGCCTCTCCTTTGTCAGGACATTTGCTATATAGTATTTCGATCAAATGTTCATGTCATGTTTCATGTATGCTGGTGGCAGCTCTCAGTTTATCCCTTCCATCAGCTGAGATATGTAACTGTGAGACTGTGTTGGGGTTTTAGTTCTCCTTTGTTTTTCTCTTCAAGAATTTCCCCATACAATTACTGAGGGACTCAGCCATAGGGGGTGGAGTCTAGCTGGTTGTCCTTTTTGCCTGGGGTTTTTCCTCGTGTAGGGTGGAATCACCGCCAGATTTGAACTGGCAAAAAGGGACTGGGTACAGCCCCTAGTTTTTCCTGTTCCCCTGGTATTCAGGGAGGCAAGGAGCTGCCCTCGTCGTGAAGGGAATTCGCTGCCGCTGGAGGCTCCTGCCTTCTGTTGTTTTTTTCCCTCTACTGAAAAGCCCGGGGATCCCAAGCCCGCCTTCCCCTGCCTCACAGGGAGCCGGGCCGGGGCTGCCCTGCCTCCTCTGCCATTCCCTCACCACTGCTGCAAGCCTCCGCTACACTGTAGCGCCGCACCCCTGCCTGCCGAGACATCCAGGGGCTCTCCCTGCAGCTCCGGAGTTTGATACATCTCGTCTACCATCCGGGATTTGGTGTTGGTCGCTGCTGTTCCAGCCTGCTGTTCCCGAGGTCCGGCTGCCCAGGGGTTTGTGAGGCGAGTTTTTCATCCACCATTACCGCGTGTTGCTGAGCTCGCTCCGGAGCGCCCCCTGCAGCCGCGGGGGAACATCGCACCCGCCCCGCTCACCGGGAGCCGCCAGCGCCCCTGCCGGCTGTGAGCGGAACTGCACCGAGGGGAAAGGGGCTGAGAGCCGAGAGGGGTCACTGGGTTCTGGTTCTGTTTGGGATCACTGCCATAGTTACTGCTGTTTGTTTGCCTTGTTTTATATATATATATATAAGTAAAGAACTGTTATTCCATTTCCTCATATCATTGCCTGAAAGCCCCTTAATTTCAAAATTATAATAATTTGGAGGGAAGGGGGTTGCATCTTCTATTGCAAGGGAGGTTCCTGCCTTCCTTAACAGACACCTGTCTTTCAAACCAGTACAGACTGCTTTGTCCCTGTTCTGGCATCAGCTCTTTCTAAGAGAGTAAATGCTGCATGGCAGTTTTTCTGGCATTGCTGCTGCATCCAGGCTTGCTTTCCACATGGAAGTCAAGCAGCAGTAGGAACAGAAACCCCAGCAGGGCCAGGGGCATCTGAATGCAGCAGGACTTCCCTGCAACACCCCCAGGAGCTTCAACTCTGGCAGTATCTGGTGATAATGATAACTCTTTTCATACAGCTCCTGACAAACCAAGCAGGCTGCTTTCTATCCCAAGCACATCTGGCACTCAGGCCTTCAACTTGGCAAACAGACTGATGGCCTTCTGTCTTGGAGTGCAAGTGCCTCAAGTACATCCTGACTGGCATCAACATGCAGAAATTCCTTCTCTCTTTAGTCAAGATCTGGATGTAGTGGTACTTTCCGCCATTTTCTGAAAGGCTGTAAAAAAATACTGGCTCCATAGAGCCCCTCTCTTTCAAAACTGTCATAATGTGGCTTGGAATCATCCTGGAAGGGTGCCCAAACCCAGGTCCAGCTGCATCCTGAGTTTCAGTACAAGTATTTGCATACGGGCTTGTAATTGGCATGCAGCTGGTTTTATGCCAGCTCCAGCAATTGCATAACCCAACTAATCTTTTCTCTGGGCTCAAAAGAGGAGTCTGTGTCTGCTGAGCTTAAAATTTCTGGATGGGATCTGTTTAAGTATGCTCTCACATTTCTATGCCATGCTGTTAACCTCTCCTGAGATACAGTGCCAACTCTTCAAAGAGGAATTTTAATTGAAATTGTCTGAGGTAGGAAGTGCCTCTGCATTTCCCTGGCTCTCCTGTGCTGAAACTGGGCGAAAGACATGAAATTCCTCCTCCTGCACAGATGAATGTGGAGGAACTCTTCCTTGGCTCCTACAATCTGTAAGACCTTGGATTGCACTTGTCCTCCCGGTGCTGTGGCTGGGGACAGCCAGATAACCAAAAGAAGGCCTGTAAACTGAGGAACATGCATGTTAATCACAGTAATCAGTAAGGCCTTCTTTGTAAATTCATGGGTTTGAGAAGGTCGGAGCCTCTACTATCCCAACTCCTATTTTTTCCCCTTCAACTGTTATAATTGCTAAGAGGTCACTGTCAGTCCTGCTTCTTGCTTTTGAATGCACATTTCAATGAGGTTTCAGATCGGATGCGGTGTCAGGGAGCCTGTCCATGCTGCTGAGCCACAGACCCTGATGTAACACAGGTAATGTGTTCCTGCTAACAGTTCTCCATTCCCAAAACTCACACGCTTTCTGTGATGGTCATATTTCACCACACCTTTTTGACCTTATTATGGCCATTTTCTGCGCATCTGTCATAAGGTAATAGTGAACCCACTAAAACGTGGCTGCTATGTAAAAGAAATCCAGAATTCAGGCCAATTTTCTTTCAACTATTAACCTTGAACCAGATACTCAGGTGAGGCAAATAAACACATGTGAATTAATGCCAAAATAACCCCTTTGGATACAGGGAGCTAAAACAATGGGTGACAAAGTCCTAAGCAGAAGAGATAGTTCAGGGTGAGTTCATTCACTGTTTTAAGACCACCATCATTCTCCTCAAGTGTTCCCTCGTTCTTCTGCCTGCTCTTAAATAGGAGCCCTTCTCATCTTCCACCAATTCTAATTTTAACGACATCTCACCTTCATTTCTGGCTTTTTAAAAGCAACAATGAAAACCCTCTTCTTTCTTTCCTTCCAACAATATTTTGATGTTTACAAACATTCTCCCAAGACACCCCTTTCTTCCCCCAGCAGAGGAAGGGCAGTGAACCCAAACTGCTCTCAGTGATGCTGCAGTAGATCAGGAGAGCTGCTGTGGCCTGTTGTGACACGGAAGTAAAACTGCAGTGAGATCTATGTCTCCACTAACAGGATATACTCAGTTCTCAGTAGCGGCATTTTCTGACCCATTCCTGCTCTGTATCCAGGAGCGTGGGTTGCCTTCCTGGTCATATTTGATAGCAGAATATATATTCTTCCTGGCAAAAGGGTCAGTTTGCTTCCAGTGTTTTACCGCAGTTAAACCAGCCCAAACAGTCTCTTTCTACAGGCAGCAAATTTGTGGTTTGTCCTTGTCTACAGTCCTGCTAAACTGCAGCTGGCACTGATTGATGGTGTTTGTTTCAGCGAGATCATTTTTAATAATGTAGACAACAGGAGGGAAGATCAAGTGCCCTGACCCACCAATTCTGCTGTACTAACTGCTATCCTTAGCAATAAGGACAAGTCTTCATAAATGTTTTGCCAAAGGCCTTCCCAAATATCCCTAGGCAAGAGAGTGTGAGCAGTGGAACAGCCCACTGGGTGTGAGCAGAGTCGCTGAGGGGGAACCAAAGCAACTCCTCTCCCAGCCTCAGGGCTCTGCTAAGTCAGGTTCAAGCCTGAATCTCTTCTCCCACACTGCCCAAGGTTACATTTGTGGCTTCTCTTACCACGGCCTTTAAGATCACAAATTATAAACAAATAAATAATTCTACGAGATCTCCTGAATGATAATTTCATTCTCAGACGATGGAGCACCATGCCCAGAACTTTAAAAATGTTGGTAAAGAGATGGGAATATTCATCCAATCCAATACAGGGACGGATGGTGTTCTTCAACTATTGTAATTCTTTATCTGTCTTTAATAACCTATCTTTCTCTTCAGCTTCAGATGTCCTTGTTCAAATTGCATAGGCAGTGTAAGGCTACAGAAGTTATAAACCTGACTATGCCTGGTCTTCAAAGGCTACAAAACATCTGTTGGCTGGCAAGAGCAATTAATTAACAAAACTGAAAAGATGGTTCCTTTTTACAAAGGCTTGGATAAAGCAGGGGAGGGGGAGGTAACTCTAGGAAAGTGAAGCCTAGTGAAGGCCTGTAATCTGTGTGCCTCTGGGCAAATTCCCAAGCCTGAAATCTCAAGGAATTTAATGCTTCTTAATTCCACAGGATCTTTAATTACAGCCAAGAGAAAGCAATGAGATGTGATGTCAATGTTTAAACGAAAATAAAGATAATAAAAAGCCTGTCAAATTTACCAGCCAGTCTCCCAGACACAGTCCCACACATGCTGAGCACCTGGATGGGTGCTCAGAGAAAATAACCAATTCCATGAACACAGTGAGAGGATAAGGAAAAAAAAAAAGGCTCCTAAATCACCCTCCCCACACCTTCTTAGAGGCTGTCTCCTCATTTTGTTTGAGTGATCTCTGGAAACGACGATGCTGGTACATGTGCATTTTGGAAAGAGCTCATACTCTCATATGAATTGGACCAACATCCACTTAAAAACCATCCTAGTAATTATGGACTTAATTACAGGTTTGGGGATTCGTAAGACACTTTTTTTTTTTTGAAAGCAAAGCTAACCCTTCTAGCTTAATAGTCCTCAACGGTTCAACAAAACTCCCACTGGGGCACTGCACAGGGTGCATGTGTGTTGCCAGCTCCTGTCTGCAGTTTTCAGATGTTTGTTTATTTTTCACCCAAAAACTGCCAGGTACTTTCCAGAAGAGCTTGGGATTGCTGAGGAATTTTTGCAAATAACAAGCAATATTCGTCCTCTGCCTTTCCCAAGGTCAGAGAAGCAGCACTTTCTTTGGGATGGAGCCCAGTGCTCAGGCCCAGCACAGGTCACAACCAAAGCAGGGCCCCAGCTGAGGATGTGTAAGAGCAGAAAAGCACAAGCTCCTACTGTATCCGTCTCTCCTGTGAATTTGCCTAGTGTGAAACTGTTTGGGAAGGGGTAGGCTGGTTCACCGGGGAAGAATTGGGTGACAGCAAGAATTTGGATAAGCAAACTTAGCTCAGGCTCCTCTCCCTGCCCAAGCCCTTCCACTGGCAGGAGTGTCAGCTCAGCCCAAGCCAGCTCCAGCCTTGCCCCTTCCTGTAATGTGAGCAAAGGAGAAAATGTCCTTGACTGCATGTCAGCACTTGGCACAAGAGGGACAAAGTGCCCAGGGCTCCAGCATCCACTCTGAGATCTCTGGATTCACACATTTACCAGTCTGGGATGCAAAATATTATCTCTGGGCAGCTCTAAAGAGTGCCCTGGCAGCATTGCCAGGATCCAACAGATCGTGCCACAGGTGCTGACACCTCTCTTGCAGTTGCTCTTCTGCACCTGCTCCTGAGTTACGGAAGAGGTGCTTTAACTCCAAGCAAGTTTGAACCTGAACTTTGAGTTTAGGTGCCTAACTCTGACACAGAGATGATAGCTGGTCCAGCAGAGGAATGCAAGCACCAGACACCAGCTGCTTCTGAGCACAGCAGTGCCAGCAGCCACAGTAGCACCCTCACTGTAAATTAAAATTAAACCTGCCAGATGCATATTAGGGACTCAGAGGGATCTAAAGAAATCTCAGTTAAGAAAAAAACCCCATAAAGATACTCACTGCACTCTTTTACAATAAGACAGAAGAAGAATATGGCCACACATCAAATACACAGGACAACAACCTTATGATGATAAACAGCCACCTAGAATTAAAAATTAAGGATTTTTTTCTTCAGTGATTTTGATTTCTTTTCAGAAACAATTAACCTTTCCTAGCATATGAAATGTTTCTGCCAGACAAGAATAAACAGAAGACTAAATATGTCTCAAGGCTGAAAAAATAATCAGATTTTCTGTACAGTCATGGGGTTGCTGTACATTTTCCCTTTAAACGCGTAACTCAGTTTTATATTTACTTTGTTAATTAAAACTGAGATTTATTAAATTTGTATCTTAAAAACCCAATAAAGAAGAAGCCACCATAGGCAAAAGCATTTCCCTTGGTACTGCTTTTATATGGGCTATCAATCAGCCATGAACACATACACAACTGACTGCGCCCATCAGAAAATGATAAACCCACATCCCACTGATAGAGGGAAGTTTTGCTTATCAGCAGCATGTGCCACTATCCCACAAAATACAGAACTATGTTCCATACAGGCAACTTCAAGATTATTTTTTTCCCTCTGAGGTATACTACGCTTTATTATTATTATTATTATTATTAATATTATTATTATTCCTCCAGCAATACCTAGCTCAGATATTAATTCAGTGCAAGTATCCTGGATGCAGAGAAGGTGGAGAGTAGATAGGGCTCTATAAATAAGGGATACCAAAAACATGCTGTTCTTTCCTTCAGAATTTTTTCCAATAATTTTGAACTGTTCATTAAATATCCAATACTCTTTGCCTGAGCAAGCAAGACACTGAATTAAAAAGCAGACCTGTCCTGAGAGCTTTCATGTGCTTCCCCTGGCTGGGGGTTATGCTGAGCTTTACTCAGGGTGAATTCATTGCCTGGCTCTTGTGAAGAGCCTGTTGGGTCAGACAGGAGGCACGGCAGAAAATGGATGGTGTGTCAACACGAGCTTCTTCTGTGCTTCTCTCTCACTGCTTGAAAAATACATATTAAAGAGAGCAGAGTCTTTAGCTTTTAATTTGGCTCTGGATTTGCAGAAAGATGTACTGACTTGAGAAGTTTCTGTTTGTTTCTTGATATATTGTGCAATTAATCTTGTGCTTTGCACTGATGAATTGCTAAAAACCGCTGTGTATGTGTCAGCATCCTTTTAAATAAAACACATCCACTCTTCTTATATGGTACTTTACAAACAACCAAAGCCTGGCCTAATTACGCAAATTATTACAGTCAATATTTTGGCCTGAGTGTGGCTTTTGGTGGTGCCAAATAGGTGTAATATGTAAGGGGTGAAACTTGTAATGAAAAATTAACTCTAGGCTTTGAGTTTCTTCACTCTCCATGCAAGTGAGATTTTTCAAAGACTGCAAACATATTTTGCTGTTGCTCTCAAACGTTTTCATGTATTTGCTGTGATTGTTTGCATATGTGAATTCCTTATGTATCACTTAAAACCAGAAAAATCCATGTGGATGACCTGAAATGTCTCTCTTATTTTGGCCTATGAGAGTTTCCACCAAGGACCAAAAATAAATGCCATGAGCAGCACAAGCAGCCACCATGCCCTTCGAATAACAACTAGATTTAATTCCACTGCAATGGTTTTATCATCACCTTCTGCAGAAATACCTATTGTGTTAATTTGACCGAATTGCTCTTTAAAATATTTTCATTTGAAACAAATATAAAATAATCCTGGGTAACTTGAAAATATTTCTATTACTACTGAACTTTTTATGTGCTGAAAATCAGTGCTCATGTATATTATTAATATATTACTTACTAGTACAAAATGGAGTGACCCATTTAAAGGCCAATCAAATGCTCAAAAAGGCAAATAAAAATACAAGAGACTCATGTGGATTTTAAAATAACCAAGGCCTTTAGAAAAACTAATTAATACCCAAAAAATTGTCATTCCTGAACTGTTTCTTGGCCAAGATACTGTAGTTATCAGCTCCCAGCCTGGCAATTAGGAACTGGAAAACTACTTGATTGATACAATAACAGTACTTAAATTAATGAAGTAGATAACGCCTATAATCAAGGAGAAAAACCTAGAAAGGGTCTAGGTGGCATGTTATTATACCACAAAAGAGTGAGTTTCTTTGGATTTCAGTTTGTTTCAGTTTACTAAGTGTAGCTCCTTTATAAGGGTTTCATCTCTTTATACACACAACAGTTGAAATGCCAGATGATCAATCCCAGAGAGTTTGCAAGTTTATGGGACACAAAACTTACAGAAAAATTTCAGCTGCCTCTCCCTAAAAGCTGCTGGTGACTATTTAGTGGCAATCAGTTGGCAAACCAGAATTTCAGAACTGCTCACATCTGGGGCAGATGGAGAATGCACTGGTGGGTTTAGATGTCAAAATGAGGTCACTGGAAAGTGTCCCCTCTTCTCAGTGAATTCAAATTCTCTTTTCTGACCACTCTGCACACCCACAATCCTACGGAAGCATGCATTATTTTTATTTCCGACAGATTTTAGGCCACACCTGCTGACGCACTACCCTGGTGACTCTTCTCAGGGGTGGGAGCTTTCACTCATTAGGGAATATTCCAGGGCTTACTGCAATTGGCTGTTAGCCAGCTTCCCACAGAGAAAGCCAGAGTAACTGGAAGATATTTCATCATACTCTGACACTCCATATTTCTCCATCACCGACATGACCGTCATCCTTCAGAAGTCCATTTCCAACTCAGCTGTCTGAGAAGAATGAAAAATCATTCCTCTAAAAAGTCTAAGCAAGGGGGGAAAAAAAAGATAAATAGATTGGACCTCATTTAAAAGTTGCTGGGAATGGAAAATGACATGAGAACATACAGGCACTAGTTTATTTAGGACAACAGCCTCTGGCATGGGCTTGAATGCCCATTTTTGTTTAAGGCAGGCAAGTGGTCTTTTCCAAAGCTTTACTTCTCTAAGGGATTCATATTGTAGAGATAACCTTGGTACAGATATGATGTCCTTTGCTCTAGCACCTGTCACATACCCCCTTTCTTGTCTTGCCAAGCTCTCAGGGGCCATGACTGCTCTCTGGAGTAGAAAACAGAAGGCATCTGTCAGAGTGCCAGAGGTTGTCATTAAAAACAAATGGAGAAATAACAACAAAATAAAGAAACACCCAGTGCTTGGGAACCTCTGCCAAAACCTCTCCAGTCTAAGATGTCACTATTGCTGTAACAAAAGGACTGGATGAAATGCACTTACACATGCCAGTGTTGCTACCTTCATAGATTGTTTGACGGGCTGTATGAACAATTTTGTGCTCTGCTTTATTCCAAGAGTAAATACCACTCCTCAAAAAAACCCCACAACCCAAAACGTCATAAGCTCTGCTAAAAGTGTATTGTCCAAAGGATGCAAGCCCACGCCTTCTATCAAATATGTAAATCAAATATGACACCTTAGAAGTCTTTCAAATCAATTGTTCCACTTTCCTTTGGTTTATTTTTATCAACAAACAGAAAGAGCAACTCACACCTACCAGAACAGAAAGAGGGAGAGAAAAGGGCAGTTATGCAGAGAACTCGGAGTTCTAAAATACTCTGCATTTATATAGCATAGACAGGGAAAACCCACAGGATGCAGTTCCAGAATGAAGCTCACATTGATTCCTACTTCCTACAGACTGCTGGGTCAAATACCATACCCATTATTTATGACTGGATGTTTTTAGGTAATAAAAACCCCATAAAACATCCCATTTTTTTCTTCTCCCTTGTATATACACTCATTTTGCAAAAGCAGTGTATTCTCACTTCAGCCCAGGGCAATCTGCAATCCATCCTATTACCACCCAAGACAGCACATTTAAACCAGGAAAGCTACAACTACAGTATATGACACTCCAAGGCTTTTTGCTTAATACTGCTTTTGGCACACCTGTGAGGTTTCTAGGCCAGAAACCAACACTGGTAGCAATCTGCTCATGATATTTCTGGTGCAAAGGCCACAAAGGAAAGGCATTTGGCAATAAGAACCAATCCAAGGCAAGGTCTAGTGCCACCAGCTCTCTCAGCATTCTTTTCATTGCATAATACGCAATGATGAAAAATGAAAGAAGGCAGAGATCATGAGAAAACACTCAAAATCTACAAAAAGTAGCTTCTACACAGGATTTCCCTTCTTCCTCTTAAAATTCAGATTGAATTTTATATTCCAAAGCAATTAAAATAGCCTCTTGAAATGTCAGCAGTGCCATGAATATGTGGGGGGCGTACAGCCAGGAACACATGTCATCAAAGCAAGGCTCTTGGAAAGTTCTCCCAACAGCTGAGGTACAGCATTTTCCTGATGTTATAACTGACTGAATGAAGTAAAGCTGATTGTTACTTGTAAGATTCAATTTCTTGACAAATCGCAGGCATAAGTAGTTATGGATTGCACACTGATTTTAGCCTTTCGTCAGGACTATGTATAAGAGGTGGCAACATGAGAAATGAGCAACTTACTGCAGCTCAGAAAGAGGTGAAACAGCTGATGCATTCAAGGAACCAGATGTTCTTGTGAGTACTTGCAAAACTGAGTTGAAGCCATCTGGCCTCAATGCTTTGCCACTTGGAAGACATGATACTGCATTCTCAATTTCCTCTGTTGATATTGCTGATTCTAATTGAGGTTTCTTTTCCTCTGATGGTCATGGTGTTTGTAAGTTTCTCCCAGAAATTACACCCGGATTCAAAAGTGACACTTTCCAATGTAAAAGGAAGTTTAAATAAAAAAAAATAAAGGCCCCGTCCCTTATTCATTCCCCAAATGCCCCAAGCATTGGAAAGGGGTCATCAAGTATCAGTAACAGACTGACTTTTTCTCCAAACCTCAGTCTGCCTTTGCACTTCAGTTACAGGTGACACTTCATGGTCTTGACACCATGAGGCTGGGGAGCAATGAGCTTTGGCTTGCAAAGCCCAGGGAGCTATTTTAAGACCTTCTGCTCTGTCTAGGGTGCCCTTAAACACTTGTGCTGCCAGGGCTGTCCCACGGAGGGTATTATCTCACACCAGATGCCTGTTTCACAGGGATTCCTCAGGTGGTGCAACGCTCCCAGGGCAGCCCTACCCTTCATCTTTCCATACGCTCACCAAGGGTTATCACCGGGTAAAAGGGCTGTGGAGACAGCTCTGGTGGCTCACTAGGGTTTGGCTACACCTGGCCCACTGGAGGTCAGCAACGTGCGGCTTAAATAAGAGCACCTTTGAAACCAGAAGCATGTGAGTGCCCTTACTTTATCAGTGCTGAGGACTTAGCACGGCACTCCAGCCTGAGGAGCTGTGCCTTATTTACAGCATTTACAAATCCTGCCCTACATCTTCAGCTTTGCCCTTCAGGCATGTTATTTCTGCCTTTCAATGTACTTGCCCTTCTCTGCGAGAGGTCACAAGTCACCACTCAGGAGAAAGATGCTCCATCAGGATAAATGCCAACTGCCCTTTAGGGATACTTGCAGCAAAGCTGCTTTCGTGCTGGATGGTCCCGGCCATTCCTTCTGGAAGTGGTCTCTGCTGCAGGACTGCCTGATGCCACACCTGGGCACAGAGGCACTGTGAACACATGGACTGTTTTCAATACACTCTGCTCGGAACAGAGCTTTTGATTTCTGGGTCTTGGGGTTTTTTTTAGAATCAAATGGGCTACATAAAGTAAGTGTCAACTTAATGGTTCATGAAAGCACTTTCCTGGAGAACAAACATTAACTGTTCAGCATAACTGAACATAACATTTTCTGCTCTGGAACAGGCTATGTATGCAAGCTTGCACAGAAAGGCCATCTAGAAGATGGAGCTGGCATAACACTGACACCTGCAAAACAGTCTGAACAGTCCCTTCCCCAATTGCTTTCTCTGGGCAAATTCAAGTAAATAGGGACAAAGAATTTTTGACACTTCTGAAGTCTGAAGCATTATTATTGGAAAAATGTTCTTACCAAAATTTTTCTGTGCCCAGTTCATTCTGTTACTTCTAGTAATAACCCATTCCCCATATCTGGGCTTTATCTTTCAGAATTAAAGCAAAGAAAGAAGTTAGGCTTTTGTTGCTGCAGCATTCACAGCCCTCCTCCACAGTGTTTCCTGCAAAACTGAAGACCTTCCAAATCTGGATTCTTTCTTACTTGGAAAAATCCTACCAACAGGAAGCAGTTACTAATATTCCCTGCTGCCACCTGATTTCTGTAATGGCAGGTTGCTTGCTTTGTAGTTCCTTATAACAAGGCAGAACAAACTCCACAGCACGTCAGCACTAGAACTGTGCCCATGTACTGGGAACATGCTGCTGTTCCCATGTGAGTGCATATTGTTTCAAGAGAGCTTTGATGACATGGTGTCAGAAATAAACCAGAAGAGAGATTGCTCCTGTCAAGTAATCACAAACACCCAGTTTTAGTGCTGCAGGATGTTTCAGCTCTAACAAGGACCAAGCAGAGGGAAAGCTGTGCCCATGCAGTCTCCATCCCTGCGAAGCTCAGGAAGAACAAGGTGAAATCTGAGGTGAACTGAGGCTGCTGGTGTCTGAGACTGAAATGTTAGAATTCATGGCTTAAATATCTTCATTAAGGACTTTTGCCTGTTGTAGCAAAACTGTATAAAAGCTGCAGAGAAAACCACCAAAATCCTGACTGGGGTCCTGGACTGCACATTGATAAGATAAAGTGACTCAGGTCTGGGCTGGGGGGAGAAGAATCCATTCACTGAGGGATCAAGCTTAGCACCTTTGGAGTGGAGACCACAGCGCCGGGGCTATCAGCTGTGAGGCTGGAACAGATCCTCACACCAAAGGGTGGGGGGAGGAGAGGTTTTGGGTGTGTAGTGAAAGTTTTGAGTGCCTCTCTGGTGAGAGGCAGTGAGCAGCCATCCTCCTCTGTGCAGAGCAGCTCAGCTGTGGGGCTCCCTCACCTCAGGGAAAGCCGCACCCATGAGAAGGACAGAGGGGTGTCATGGCCCATCAAAGGCCCCCCCAAAGGGATCCCCAGACCCTGCGCCAGAGCACTGCACATGATGCAGCAGATCCACAGCAGTGCAAAGGACAGTGTAAAAACTTGCCCTCCCCAGGGAAGGCGTGCGGGTGTTCTGTTCTCACCTGGCCCAAACGTATATTAATTCACTGAATTCTATACTTTTTGGCAACAGGGCGGCAGGGGTCCCTCACCACGAAGAGACCAGATGGAGGGGAGCAATGAAACATTGTTGGGACCCTAGAAAGGGTGATATGTTTCTACCTAACCCCTGTCACTCTCTCCCTGTCCCCCCATCCACGCACACCTCTTTTTCTTTCTTTTCTTTCTCTTTCTTCCTTTCTCTTTCTTTTTCTTTCTTTCTTTCTCTTTCTCTCTTTCTTTCTTTCTTTCTCTTTCTTTCTTTCTCTTTTATCTTTCTTTCTCTCTCTCTCTTTCTTTCTTTCTCTCTCTCTCTCTTTTTTTTTTCTCTTCCTTTCTCTTTACTTCTTTTACTATTAAATAAAATATATCAAGTTTTTTGGTACCAATATCTAACCTCGTTTGGTTTTCATCATGTTTTTTCGGGTGTATTTCAAACCTTTCTGGGTTCGACCCATTTTATTCACAGAGGCTTAGTTTCCTTTGGTCTTCTGTGTTAATTTGGATCGTAACAGCTGGTAGGAGGGGTCTGTGCAGAGTGCCAGAGTTTTGTCCTCTTTAGAGTCAAAAACACTGCTAAGCACGCCTTGAGAATGCCATGTATTGTGCCCAACTGCAGCTTCCTCTGGGAAAGTGAGTTGGGGAGGTCATGGTAGAAGTCAAGGGCTTGGCACTAAGAAAATGCTTTTCTTGAGTGCCTGTGGAATTTAGCAGAATCCTGCTAAAGCATTGGGAGATGCAGGCTTGGATCTGATGGTCTGTCCAAGGCCTGCCCAGACTCCAGCTCTGCACCTTGTGCTGCAGACCCCAGTGGAAGGGGAGGTGTCACCGTCACAGCGCACTCCGTGTTCTCACTTCTCACGACGGAAGAAGCACATTATTCATTAACTCTTTTTTTCAAAGTGACATCACAGAAGACTCAAATCCAACAAATCACTCCAAAGACAAGCCACCTTGAGATGACTAATTCCTGAAATCAATTATAACACTGGGAAGAGAAAAAAAATTATGTAGGAAATTTGAAACTCTCTTAGAAGAGAACGTCTCTCCTAAACCAAAAAATGGAGGCAGATATGACAGCATTTGCAGGGACTCCCAGGCTGGCCACTCCAGCAAGAAATATGGGTTATTTGTTAGTTATACTACCACTAGCACAGTGTAACTACCCAGGGCTCACCTGATTTAAAAATAGGAGATACTGTTTTTTAGCCAAAGCCCCAACAAACTTCAATGGTGCAGTATGAGGACCACAGCCCCAAAGGAACGGGAGATTTTATCATTATTATGTATTTACAAGCTCTTCTGCAAATCCTGCTGCATCCAGAGAGTGCCAAAATAGCTATGTTAGTTCTGATGGCCCAACACTGTTTTCTGCACTGACTGGTTTGGCCAATGAAATATCTCCACTGCACAGCACCAAATTGCTGCAGGAGAGAGATAAATTTGTAAGTGATATTTTGATTTGGGATTAAATAATTAGTATTTTGTGGCCTAGTTTCCTGAAACAGTAAGTGAAGACATGTAGATGAGAAAATAATCCAGCTGTAGAGCTGCTACAGAGAGAAAACATGGGAAATAATAGTTTCATAACCATATTAGGTGAAGACCTGTTTTCAGGAGATTGGAAAATCTGAAGTCTGACTTCATTGTCTTTTAAGCTGAAAGTCAAAAATTTAAATTCCTCTGGCAGAAAGAGATCCCTTTTTCAGATCACTTGAAGCATTTCATTTCAGCAAATGTAAATATTTCCTTTTGATTTGCCCTCAGAAAATTTTAATATATATTACAAAGGAAAATATTCAAAGCAAAACGTATTTTTAAAATAAAAAGCTGAGACAGTGCATCAGCAGAACTGTCCTGGGAGAGTTAGGAAATCCCCAAAGTAACTTCTGCTGAAACAGCCTCCCCTACAAAATCATTCCAGTTCTGAGAGAAGCACATATTGCCACTGAACATGATTCACTTGCAGCTTTGCCAGGGTCCCACTTAGACAGTCTCATGCCCCAAAAAAAGCCCACAGGACAAGCCCTGAAATGATCTGTCCTTCCACCAATTAGGCTCAAAACATTCTCTAGGGCATAATGAAGAACAGAAGAACATGTTCCCAGCTGGGAGTGAGAAAAAGGGATAACCTCTAAAACAGGAGTATTACTGCAAAGGGAATATTTAGTATATTACTTAATTAGAAGAGTATTTTCTGCTCTTTCTTGCTAGTTTTCAGTACTCAAAATGTCTTGCAAAAAATGGAGTGCATGAAAACCGAAACAAATAGGTTTTGCACTTTCATCATGCTCAGAACTAACTCTAATTAAGATCTTTTCCAAAATACACAGAATCTAAAAAGAAAATGTGCATTATCTTGGGAAACTAAAAATATGCTTCCCCAGGCAATAGTAAGGTTGTCCTGTCAGAAAGCTCCCTCCTGCCTTGAAATCTTGACAGGAGAATGTGATGATAACGAGATATTAGCAGTTGCACAAAACTAGCAGAGAGGACTGAAATAAAACATACTATGAGAGAGTCAACTGCTTTTTCACATTATCATTTTGATTAGAAATGCATAAAAAGCCAAGAAATGTTTTCCTCATTACCTTTTCACAAGAGAGGTCATGAAAGGGCTTCCTGGTGTCTTTAAGACAAGGGATGACAGCACCGTCTGATAAATACTCATTTTCATGATATTTGCCTGAAACTTTCACATCTTTAGGAAGTTTGGCGTGTTCACTCTGAGTGAATTCCAAGCCACTTGTTACAGATAATACACAATAATTTTACACAGTGAGCTTTCAAGTTTTCAAGGAGACAGACAAAATAGCTGTCAGGACAGCTAAGAAAAGTTCCTAATGTAATGATGCCTTTTTGGCCCTAACAACTTAGAGAGTAATTTGTTCTTACTATCACTGAATTCACCTCCATTTTTACTAGAAGAACAACAGCTGGAGCCACCTGAGACAGCTGAGTCACCTGAGACATTTGGTGGTACCTCCTGCTCCCTGTGTGGGCAACTGCAACACTTCTGCCAAAGCAGGGTAATGGGTAACAGGCTTCCTGGTGGACTGTGGAATGGATAAGCATTTACACAGAAAATCAGAAAACTTTCAGGATTCTAAGCAGCTTCAGTCTCTTTCCCAGTGTAAAACAAATGCCTCACAAAGAAAATGCTATGGGCGGTGGTGCATAAATTTGCAACACGAACTGAATGTGAATTGGGCACTTGTGGAAAGTGTCCAATGTGTCTATTAACTACCAGAAATGTCCAGCTGGGACATGCCAGTGGCCTGGCAGTCCAGTCTATATGGCAAATGCACTGGTCCTTAGGGAGAGGAGGTAGCCTGGCTTCTCTTTCAACATCCCCCTCTACCCACAGGTGTTGCTTTGGGGATGTCAGGTCCCTTTCTAACCATTTATGAACCAGTCCTCCACTGAGCTTGGCCAAACCCTTTTGAGCCTGCTGGCAGTACCTGTCTTTCCAGACTCACAAGGCAGCGAGTCCCAGGTGTTCACCACCTCCTGTGCAAATAAATCCTTTCTTTTATCTCCTTCAAATCAATCTTGTACTTATTTCACTGAGTGCCCCTTGCTCTACCATTGCAGCATTTAGTGATCAGTAATTCTAAATTCAACTCATCCATCGCCTTCCTGATTTTTCAAATGATAATCACACAGCCTTTGGCTCCCCAAAGTGAAGTCTCAGCCTTTTTAGACACTCCTTATAAAGCAGCAGATCCATGCACCTGGATCATTTGAGTTGCCTTTCTTAGTACTTGCTGTAATTCTACAACAGCCTTCTTCGGATGTAAGACCAGAAATGTAAGTTTGCTTCTTAATTATAGCTCTGAATGGTTCAGCTGAACTAACTTGCCTTTGAAAAAGTACTGCACAAAGTGTATCATGGAGCATCTCTCAAAGGGAAATAGATACATGTTTCCTGCATTCCTGGTCTTCATCCACTAAAGCCAAACCATCTCTGATCTTTACCTGATAAAGAGAACCCCATTTCCCAGGTTAAAACCCCAGTTTTTCCAGAAGCCCTGTCATTTATTATTGACTCCTAGGTGTCTTGTGGGTTTTTTTAAATTTACTTTACCACACACCTCATAATACAGTAACTTTGGACACCATGGTACAACAGGAGAGGAGAGCTATAATTCTGAGAGCAGAATTTCTTGGTGGCTGGAGCAAGATCTGGGACCCAGAAAACCCAGGCGTAATTTTCTTGCTATGCCACAAAATTTTCTGCTCCCTTGGGCAGGTTATCCCTATCCTGGCCTCCACTGGCACTACAGACACAGCAGCAAGTCTCTGACTCCTGAGGGTGCTGCACAGCTACAGACAATGACAACCTGAGATCCTCTGTCAGCCAAAAGCAGCAAATAGAAAAATAACAGCTACATCATCAGGCAAGCAGGGGAAGTCTTGAAGGCTCCCATTTTAAACCATTTGTCAAAGGCTCCCCGGGGCCAGGAGAACAAAGAACATTATCTTAACCTCAAATCATAAGGTGCTCCTTTACATTCTGGCTGGGGAAAGGCTGTTCTGCAGGCTACTGTGGAGCTGGAAGAAGAAAAATTCTTCGCCCTGTGTGCGATGGTGGGGGGGGAACAAAAATCCATCTCCTGTTCTCTGAGAAGCACTTGGAGATCTGTGCAAGAACCACCCAGTAATTATTTATTGTTCCCATTCTGGATGTGCACGTCATGGCAGCTCTGGGGAGGATCTTTCATCTTCCTGCTGTCTGCTCTTCCGAGGGACGGGGCTCCAGCACCGCCGTGCCTCGAGACCTTGGGCCTCCCACACTGCAGCAGAGGTTCGGCTCTAAAACAGAATTATTAAGTGGTTTTATTAACTTGCAAGTTTGCTCATTGGCTAAACAGCTAATATGCACCTTGGCTCCTTGCCCTGGGAGGGATCTTGCTGTCTTCAGCTCCCTAAGAAACTGGTTTATGTATACCCACATTGTCCTGTGAAAGCAAATGTGATTGCTTTTAATATAACATTAATGTTTTGAAGTTTTGATTAAAGCTAGCTACCAGTATGGGAAAATCAGAGGTTGTTTGGTTTTTTTTAATATGTTGATTACTCATCTGTGTGCACAGCCTATGAAGAACGTAACAGCAGGACATTTTCAAAAATAAATACGTATTTACTCTTGGTATTGGTTTATCAAATCTTAAAAATCAAAGGAGAAAAAGCCGTCATCTTCTTTCAAAAAAAAAAAAAAAAAAAAGTTACCAGAAAGCAGCAGACACAGCTCTTTCCCAATACCAGAAGTGAGAAATAATGCACGACTTGCACTTTCAGTTAACAAGCAATGTCCCCTTTAGCTTCCTCCACCAAAGAGACACTCAGTGTTGCACAGTCTTTCTCAAAAGCTGATTTCCACCTCAAAGTAGGCTGCAATCCAATACATGCATAAACATTTGGTTTCTGAAGACTTTTGTACAAGACGTGGAGAAATGCAGGAGTATTTACTGGAGCAAGAGGTAATGGAATAAAAATACACATGAAAATATTATTTTTATAAAGTTGGGTTTAAATTAGAGCTGCTATGTTTATAGTATTCCCTGCTCCTTTCTACATTTAACATGTTTTTTTCCTTGAAGCTTTTGAGCTCTTTTATTTAAAAATAAATTTTAAAAGAATGATGACTCTGATATCCCACTTCAATGAATCGGTCCAAAAAATACTGAAACTTCTCTTGGGAATCTCAAAATTTTTTCTTCTTATATTGAAGACAATATTCTGTAGCTATCCTAGGGGCTAGAGTTTGAAATTGATGCTTTTGGCTTTTTTTCTCCACTTCTCACAGAAGAAATGAACCAACACCCTTAACAGTGTACATCTAAAGTGTTTTTGTTAGTATTTATTCGTATGCCTGCAAAAGAAGAAAGAAACAAAAAGTCCTATATTGGTGTAACCTTCAAATAAAAACTGTTAAACTTACCGTTAGTGAGCTAAACCAGAATTTGGAAATGCAGGAATGACTTTCAGACAGGTAGGAACAGAGCACTTGACTAAGAAATGGAAACTGCTCATTCAACACATGTATTATTAATAACATTATTGACTTGCCAATCTGCAATTAAATCCTACTGTTTTGATCATTTTAACTCAGCTGCTGTATACACAAAATCCTCTGCTGTTTTTTCAGAAAACCAAGAATAAACACAAACAGAAAATTGAAAAAAACCTCCTCAAAACGAGAGGAAAGAAAAGCTATACAAACTTGAAAAAAAGGGGTAGGGTGGATTTTTCCCCTTGAAAGGGAAAAGCCTCTGCAGTGAAGGCTGGTCATCAGATCAATGTGTTTCAACATCAGGCAAGGGAAGGCAAGGCAGGAAGTGCTGGAGGCTCCAGAAGAATTCCTTGACCCAGGAGAGTCACCTCTCCATCACGGCTCTCCTGCACCATCCCCCCCAGCACACATTCACACGGTCAGAGAAAAAAGGTTCACCAGCACCTGCCTAGAAGCAATGGTCACCCTGGTTCCCAAATCAGGGACATGATGCCACAGACATTGAAATTACTGGTCCAAGGATGAAAAAAAAAAAAAAAGAAAAAAGAAAAGGAGTAATTGTGTTCTACACAAATAAACCATTTTAGATGGCAGTTGCAGGGCATAGAAAGACTCGAGGCAGCAAACTGTAGCTAATGGCTGATCTGCATCACTACCTCCCAGTTTCATTGTTCAGCAGCTCCCAGAGTACGTTGTTTCCTTTAACCTGCTGTTGACAAATAAGACTTTTCATACACAGGATTAAGCATTGAGAAAAATCCATGGCTCTTGGAATGGGCTGTTTTTTTCTCAAACTATTCCGACCCTTCCAAATGAAAACTGCCCACCTCTCCTTCCACCTGCTCAGCACAACACTCTGCTTTTAACCTCTGTCCATGCTGGGGTGGGTTCTGCTCCAAGCCCCATGTTATGGGCCATGCAACTGAACTTTAGGAGTCAGAGACTCTCAAGATCACAGACTGTGTCCAATAGCAATACAGAGACCTACAGTGTCTGTGGAAACCCCATAGTGCAGGATGTATCACAAAAAGTGACCAAAGGACAGACTTCAGAGGGTAACAGTTCAATGTCAACAAGGCAAAGGGACACAGCACCCAGCCATGTGGGAGCCACAATTCCAATATCATTATCTGGAAATGTTTGTCAGCTGGGATGTACTGGAAAAGGGCAGTGTAAATTTAGAGGCCTACTTCAGACCTCTCAGTGGGGCTGGAGCCTCATGGGGAAATACTATACTTTGTTCCTCTAAAGAAATGCAGCACTGATAACTTCCTCACCAAAGTAAGCAAAGACTTGGCAAAAGCAGGAATTTCACAGATCCAATATTTTCAGCTGCAAACATTTTCTTCTAATAGTAATACCCAGATGGTAGAGTTAGCATTGCACCATCCACACCCAAATGGCCCATTTTTTTTTACAAGGAGTAAGTGCAGTAACAGCCTGATGCCTCTCTGTGCTCACACAGCCTGAGGTACCACTTCGAACGCAGAGCCAGCATCTTGATTTTCTGATAGACACTACAGCCTTGTGAGGTTGGCCAGTCTTTCATTTTGTGTTTCTTAACCTTCTGTATGACACAAATTTTTACTCTGGAGAAGAAGCCACCATGTGAAAAAACATTAGGTGGGTTTATGCTGCCCTGAGTGCTGCAGCCTGGACCTAATACTCACAGAGGGCAGGGGTGCCTCACAGCTCTCAGCACAGTCCCTTTGGAGAAGCCTGGTGTCCAGCTCCATGTGTCCCTCCCCACACCTCCCAACACCTGCAGCTTGACTTTTCACACAGACCCAAACGTGAGCTCATTTTGAGGAGCAGCAGGTCTGTCCAATCCCACTCGCCATCTCAATTAGAATGTCTGCTCTGTGGGAGATCAGTAGCGCCGGTCTGGAATCCACGACACACTCCCTTCTCCAGACCTGATTAAAACATTTCTGTTCTCTGCAGGTGCCTGTGGGAAGAGCTGCTGTGCCTGGAGCGCTGCCTCCCACCAGCCAGAGCAGCAGGAGAGTGTGGAACATCACAGGGGTGCTCACCTCAGGAGCCCCTGGCTTACTGCAGAAGGCCAACACTTCAAAAAAACCTAACATCTTTTTAGCAAATACACATTCTTCTACTCGAGATGGAACATTACGTTGTCCTGCCTAATATTCTTATACGCAAACTATGGAAAGCTGGTCTTGGGAAAACTTTAGGGGTGGGTGGAAGCTGGATGAGTAGCTGAGTGCAGGGAACAGCTTCTGATGTCTTGAGGTCAAAATGGAGCCCTACGAAGAGCCTTACTCTGATTCTCTCCAACTGCAGCCTGAGGGACAGACAAGAACATATGCTCATATGTTTTCAGACAATGTCAAGGTGTAAAAACCCCTCAAATATACAGGGGAATAAAATTAGAATTCAAATGGTCCTGACATATCAAAAAAATAGTCTGAAAAGAACAAAATTCACAGGGACAAGTGCCAAGGACTATCCTTAAACAGAAATAATCCACTGTACAAACACTGAATGAGAAAGAGGAGAGAGAGAGAGTTCTTCAGGAAAGCATTTTGATCCTCAGCCCTAAGATATCATCACGAGCTGTGACACCTTGTCACAAGAAGAGGTGAACACCCCTCTGCAGTGTGCAGAAAGGCATGGAGGCTGCAGTGGCTGAGGTAATCCTCTCACACTGCTCAGCTGTGGCAAGTTGGCAGCTGAGTTTGAGCACTGCACTTCAAAACAAGGGGAACCCATGGAGAAAACCCAGAGAGAAAAAAAATCAGGTGAGCAGGGACCTACAAAGGCAGGTAGAAATGGGGTTGCTTGGTCTAAGGAAAAGAGGATGGAAGAGGAAAGTGATAAAAGTCATTCCTGCATAGAGAGAGGGAATAATCTCTTTCCCTGACCATGGTGAACAGACATGGAGTAACAAGCTGCAGCAGAAGGAGGAAGGGGTCCTTAATTAGTGCTAAGGTTTCAAAAGAATTCTTATTTTTGTCAGTGGGCCAAGCTTTTTCTGGAGCAATAAATGGTACCAGAAGGGGGTAAGTCGACATACTGAGAAGGGGTCTCATTTCTAGTGGGGAAAATAGCCACTGCTCTTGAAAACACAAGCTACTTTGAGGAATGTCAACTGTGACCTCCAAAAATTGAAGTACCTGATGAAAACAGAAGCCCAAAATAGGTCACTGTGTTAAGCTATTTTCTGTCTGTTAAACATTTTCTGTTTTGTGACAGCAGAGGTTTGCGGAACGTTTCTGAAGAGAGTAACTGTTATTTATAAGCTTAAACAAGACAGGAAATATCCTACAACCTGGCTGCTATCCTGAACGAAGAACAGCTGATATTCCAGGTCTAACAATTTGAAAATCACATTTTGGCAATCATGCCTTTAAACAAGCAACCTCAGGGTAAGTGGGCCACAGCCTACAGCATAAAGCAATATCACAATGTGATTGAGGGAGAGTAATTAAAGCAAATAATACCGAATTTTTTACCCACAAGTATTTGCTTTTTAACAGTTTGCAATGAACCCTTTTAGGGGATCAAGGCTATACCTGCAAAAAATGTGGGCTCAGCTCCAAAACCTCCTCTCCCTGTAGCAGGGTTTTATCCTTCCTGCAAACTGAATTACAAGTAGGACCAAAATATACTACTTGTGAAGATCTTACAAGCCCATTTTGCATTAAGGCAAGCTATCATAGTAGCAAAAGGAACATGAACAGAAGATATCTGATTAATCATATCTATGTGAAGAAGCAAAACCTTTAAAAGAGAAACAGTTTCCTGTAAAACAGTGACTGAGACTCTTAAAATATTCTGATTCCTGGACATTAATTATTTCCAGTAATTAAATGCTTTTCCTTCTTTTCACCCTAACTGTATTATAACTTGTGACATAAAAAGGACAAATGCTGTGCTGCCTCCCACAGCTGAGGAGTAGGAAAGTTGGAGAAAGGTTGTTTTGCAAAGCTGACATTTTGAAAAATTCAGACTACATTTGAGGGTAGGCATCAAATCTGCAGAGAACTGATAGGCACAGCTACCTCCTCCCTTCCTAGAGAGGCCATGGCTCCCGTCCCTTTTCCTACGGAGCTTCTCCTCTGGCCTGCTTCATTTCCCCCTTTCCTGCTGAACAAGATAAGCCCAGGGAGCAGCAACATCCATTAACAGGGTTAGCAAGGCCAAGCTTAACTCTTCAGTGTAAAAGGCCCCCAAACTCCCATGAATGGTTCAAAAATTTGAAGGGTTTGGCTTTGTTCTTTTCTGTCTTTTCACTGAAGATAGAGTCTGTTTCTTGTCTAGTTTTTGAGCCTTTGAGATATTTGCTGTTCTGTTCCTTCTGTACCACAAAGCCTTCTCTTTCTTTTCATCCAAGAGCTGAGCATCATCACTTGAGCCCCACAGCTTCAGTGAAGCCCCCTGGGCTTCACTGACCAGCCCCCCATTTTATACTTGTGTAAAATCACAGGGTCCAGGCAACAAGTAAGGGGGGACTGCTTTCACAAGCATTTTGAGACCCCACTCCACAGTTGTTTTACAGCACACTTGGACTTGAATATATATCACAGTGTTTTAAAACTGCATTATTTGGGCACCCTTCCCATGCTGTTTGCCTGACCTCTAAGTTTCCATGTGAAATTAATAAAGTGCATTCACTGACTTCAGTGATCTGTGACCCCAAATTATACATCAGGTTTACTTCTTGGTTTAACACAAACATCTAATTATATTTAGAAAATGTATAACATTAGAACATTAGCCTGGGCAGATCTTGGCTTTTAATAAGATGTCACAGTGCTCACTGTGCATTCTGAACTATTAATGATTATTCCACACAGCAATAATATCTACAGTAGGATCAGCAGCTTTATTTTGAATGGAAAAACAGTTAATTTGATCACTAGATGTTGTAAATTGCTTATGACCAGCAGACCGATGCTGGGGGAATTGGTAATTTCAAAAGCAAACATGTCTGACCCATCAGAATTTGGCCATTAGCTGGTTTCTGTTTGCTCCATGCCACTGCTGCAGAGTGAAGTCAAGGAGCAGCTTCGGCCCTTGGGAAGGGGATCCCTAAGCTGGCTTTGCTCTGAGCATGACAGGGACAGCTTGGTTCACTCATTCTGACTGCCCAGTGTGAAGCAACACACTCAGTCGTCTCCCATTCCTGCCCTTTCCTTCCCATCACAGCAGAGCAGAGGTCAGGGAAGCACAAAAAGCTCGCTATAAAACTACTGCCAAAGGACCTGGGTGATTTCCTTTTGTGACTTCTGCTAGCAGCGAAGGGATGGCAGGATTAATGTAATTTTTTTCCGGGAAAAAATAACTATGATCCTGTATTATTTCATCCTTTAGCTCCTATGAATTACATGAGTTCATTTCAATACATGGGGCTTAAGGATCTTTTTCTTCTAACAAAAAGAAAAGATGCTAAGCTCCATTTCCATAAGCATTATAATCGTAAGCAAAGCAATGACAGACACAAGCAAATCCAACTAGGAATTATTAGAGCCTAGCAGAGGGCTGTGGCTATTCTCAATTGCATTCCCAATGACTTGTAGAGCTTTGACTGCAAACTGCCCTATCTTTGCTAATTGGTAAGTAAAAAACAGCTTCACCCCTCTGTTGGAAGGAGGATGTATAATGGGGAGGAAAAAAAGTAATGAAAGAAACTACCACTTTTTTCTATCATTTTTTTTCCCCTTCTTTTAAAAACTTTGCCCCATTTGGCCATAGGAAAGACTCATGCAGGAGACTACAAGGGTTTATCCAGGGGCTACCACTGCACCTGGAATGGATGGAATGGCATTTTTCCCAGTTGTTGTCCTTTACATGTGACAGCCAAAGTTTTCAGAGCTGTTTGCTTCCATCCATCAACAACCTCAAAAAAGAAGACCATAAATGTACCCAGAGTGCTGCTGGAACTGGACCCTCCTGCACATCCAAATGGGAACAAAGAGGGTCGAGATGGCAGAAATGTGATTAGAAGGTGGCACCTCTTAGGCCATCAGCTGTGGGTGAGACTGGCACAAGAGCCAGGCCTTTTTATTCCTGCCATTTGATGCAGGGTTTGCTGCGAGGAGTTTTAAAGGCATCCAGCACTCTCAGCTGTATATAGATAAAAGAACAAAATCCAAGTGGCAGTGCACTTTATCAAACCAAAGTGATCTGGTTAGGCATAACCACACCCAAAACACATTCACAGCACACACAGAAAACCATTTTACATTCCTGCATTTGGCTTGGTAAAGTTCACTGAAACCAAGAGTGCCACATGATTAGAGAACATCATATTCCAGTTACAACCAAAGTAGGCTGTTCCTTTTCTCAGGGCATGTCTATCTTTCTGCTGCCAGAAAATGACAAACAAGCCTCCAAGGATGAAAAAAAAAAAAAGCATTTGCCCAAAGGCAAGTATATATGGAATGACTACTTCAGATATCTCCACTATGCAGTCCAAATTTCAACCCTAAACACCTCACAGGATTTTTAAAAAAAACCTGGTGGAACAGACATGAACCTGCAACTCTGGTTACAGGTTTTGCCCAACGCGAACTGTGTGAAAGACTCAAAATGCTTCACTTCAGTTTGGTTTTAAACTAAGCCAGAGGTTTCACCAAGGCATCAGTTTTCCCCTTGAAATGTTTCACTGCTCTCTAGGTCTAAAGCAGATTTTTACCCCTGCCCTCATGCCTAAGGGGTTTCTTTGTCCCAAACAAAATCACTTGGGACTTCACAATGTTCTCAGGGGATTTATCTGCCTCCAATTGATTTGGAAATTTTAGAAATATCTGCAAACCTCATCCACCTACTCCAGACTTGGAGAAAAAGCCTCCCCCCAGCCCCATGTTCTGTGTCTAATCAAAAGCATTAGACAGAAGAAATTAAAAAGTTCTTTCCCTAAGCATTTTTTTTTCCAATGCTCCTTTTGTTGTTCAGCTCTTTAGTTCTGTCCTCACTTTCAATGTTTTGTGAAGCTTTGATTGGCACAGAAATTACACTAAGCATATTTTAAAGTGGTGCTACCAATAAAATATGAAACCTACAGTTTTGGAACACTTAAAATAATATTGCTTGTATCATTTCAGAGCAACAAAACTATGACACTTTATTTTGTTAACGAATTTCGGCTGCAACAGATGTGGTGATCTCTCGCTCTCACAGATCAAAAACCACCAGCCAAAAGCTATTCCCCATCAGCACTGCTGAGTTTGCCTTTTGCTTATTGCGTGCCCTGATCAGGCTTCTTAAGATTCGCTTTGAGGTTTTGTTCAGCTAGGAGCAGATTTCGAGAGGCAGCCAGCACTTGCTATAACACACCATAGATTTGGGAGAGCCCACTAAAGCCTGGAAGTCCTCCCTGGATCTCACAGTGCGTGGTAGGATTTTATTTGTCCTTGGGAGATGATGACTTTGCTCCTGTGTGCGGCCAAATCAAAGTAGCTTATTTGCTTTATTTTTTACATGCACATGCAATGGCCATTCAGATGTAATAATTAGCAGTGTTTTGCACAAGCAGATGATGAGTTTCCTGGTCAGTACCAGAGTTTCACAGCTCCCCATAGCTCTGTGTGTATGTATAAAACAAAGCCACTTTGCGCTCTGCCTGCCTAAAGATAAAATCTGACCCGAAAAGGCTTTAATCACTTCCTCTGGGTAAACCTGTCACTTACTCTCTGTGATGAAGGTGCTTGCTGAGGCCCTACCTGTTGCTGAAACCCCTTTTTTAAAAGCAATTGTTGTCTCAGGAACCTTACTTCTAGGGGTTAAAGGTTCCAGCACGTTGCCCACACACCCTGCCACTAAGAGAAAACAGAAATGAGTAACTCTCATAAACTGGGTGTAGTGCTCACTCTTTCCACCTCATCAGAAAATTAGAGAGAAAAAAAGAAAAGCCTCATCCTCCCCCATAATCATTTCAGATGAGTTCTTATTTCAGTTACAGCACTGTTTTGTTCCAGCTCTTGCTAATACCCTGCAGTTTGTTCACCTGTAGAAGCAATCGTCCCTTACAGCTCTTCTTCCTTGTCCCCCTTCCCCTGGGCTATTTGGGGTTGCTAGAATAGAAAGTATTATTATAGCTTTCCCACCAAATTTAGGCAAGAATATTCAGATGCTTTAGCAGCTGCCTTGGCTTCTTAAGAACTCGGTAATCCTTTAATCTCCAGACACTTTTTTTTCCCCATAAAAGATTCACAAGCAAAACAAATGCAATATGGATCAAAAATTCAATCAGAATGCTTAAAATGCAATTACATTCATCAGGGTGTTCTGTTAGGTCGGGTATTAAATCTGGGGTTTATTCAATATCCTCCTTTTATTATAAGGCAGTATTTTTCCACTCTGTAAATCATCTGATCCCTAGGCTAAAGTCCTCTTTGCCCAAAACATACACAAAACATGGTGGGAGATAGCTGGTTAGAAATTCCTGCACAAGATCACTCCTGTGGAGACATAAGGAAAGAAAAATAAGACAGGGAGCAAACACATTTCTACTGGAGCAGGGAAGCTAATTTCAGAATTGAAGATTCCGCAGTTATGGCTTTAATAAGTACTTGTCATACTAGTTCCTTCTTGAATTCCATTTCCAAAGCAAATCTGTGTGTCTGCCTGCACCTCTCTGTGAGCATTTCCCCCCATCTTGCAGTTTTAAAGGAGTTCTGAAATTTAATCACATTGTTTTGCACCAGAGCGCTCTGGAAATTTTTGAATCCAATGGATGTTTCTTGGGAATGCCAACCTGTTTAAACCAGAACTTCTTGAGAAAATGCATCTTTTTGGGGGGGTAAGGGGCAGTAACACACCCCCTTTGCTCCCCCCACCTCTCCCATCCCTCCTGTTTTCAGGACTGGCTTGGACAGCATCAAGCAGAGCATGAGTGTGAGAGCATCCCCCTGCAAATCCATGAAGAAGTCCATGATGATTTGGGTTGCTCTGTGGTCCAGGGGTGATAACTTGCCAAGCCTTCATAGCTCCATACACTGCCCTCCCCACCCTTTCTTTGGAAATTAAGCTGTGACACTAAGACGGCTTTAAATTTGCTGTCTTTCATGCTAATTGGGCACAATTCTGTACTGCTACAGGCAGCAGTGTACAGTGGCATTCTGCCAGCTGACACCCAGCTGAGTTTGACTGACAGCTGTCACAATCCAGTGTCTGGAATACTGCAGCTTGGCAGTGTGGAAGGGAGCGGGATCTGTGTGAAGCAGCTGTGTCTGGGCACCAAAATGCTTCCATTCCAGCAGTGTTCCTCCCTCCTGTTTGCAGGCACGGACTGTCAGCATCCTTAAAGGCTCTTGGTGTCCTTCAAGGGTCTTCAAAACCTGCAGAGTCAGATTTTCAACTCCTCAGAGGCCCACTGATGCACCCTCTTCCAGCTGAGACAACTGCACATCTCTTCTTGGGCTGTCTATTACAACACACTACCAACTGGGAATACTGAAAGAGAGATTTCTGAAGATTTTAGAGCTTTCCCAAAAATACATATTAATGGGGTTAAAGCCAACTGGAAGATCAATTTTGAAGTAATTATTTTTGAAATAATGATACCAAGTGTTTTGTTAACTTGAATTGAGAGTATTGGCATTTCCATTCTATCTACTAGAACAATGTATTTGAAAATAAAGGTAAGTTTGAGTGACGTTCATTTTCTTAATTTAAAATATTTGTTGACAGTGATTCAATTCCCTCAATTAAATGAAAGAAATCCATCAACATCAGCCCCAGATGACATAAAATTTTGATTTGATGACACTGACAATTTTTGAGGAGGTGCAGGGACCACTGTGGCACCCTATTCCCAGACACATTTCTCTCCTGGCTGCAGGGAAGGGACATACAGGAGCCAGCCCAGCCCAGAGCTGCCCTGAAGCCCTGTGAGATCTGGGCTTTCTCGTCAGCTCTTCTCATTAGAAGGATGAGAGCATTCTGCACAAGGGAATTGTGACTATCATTTCCAAATGAGCAATAAACTATAAAAAGGTGTCAACATAGCCAGATGGAATAATTGGTACATTGCTTCCAGTTAAAGAAACTACTGCTGTTCTGTAATTCTCTTGTTTTTCTTTTCCTTTTGTTTGTTCCAGAAGATGCAAAGACACTGAATCAGAAGGAGAACTTAGGTCTTCAAGCAAATAGCACTACAAGGAGCTTAATAAAACCACTTTTCTCATTTCATAGCTGAAATAATACATGGAGAAGATGGAGAATGTTTGCTTTCTGACACAGATGTATTAGTGATCAGCAGCAAGTGAAAGCAAAATGCAGGAAAAATCTGTATTAAAAAACCTATATATATATTCCTGCATGTTGATAAGTGTAAAACATAACATATATAAAATCTGCTAAATTTAGAAGGAGTTCTTTGATAAACTGGTTCCATATGGCTAAAACCAATAGCTCAGAGCCTGACCTCCTTCTCCATGATGAAAATTTTAGCATTTTCAGCCAATAGGTTATTACTGTAGCACATGGAAAGGGCTATTGCTGGTTTATAGACACAGGAAAGTACTTCTTACTTCTGAAAATTCCCTTGCAAAAATAGTGAAATTGGTTTTTAATTAAACAATTAAAATATCTCATGAAGTTAACTGAAGAAGGTTATAGACTTTTGAAAACCATATGTAAAGGAGTCTGTCAGAAACATGAAAATCTCATTAGGGCTCTTCGATTAGGTTGGTGGATCACTTGTATAGCACAAGTGATTTCAAATATTTGTTAAATTTTTCAGGGAAATAAGTTCCCTGCCAGCCAAAATCACTGAATGAGAAGCAGGAGAGTAGTACTCAAGTCAGACGAGTTGTTCAGGCCACAAAGTCCAGGTGAGAAAGGTGGTTCTGCCATGTCCTTGGAAGCTGGTCTCCAACAGCCCCATTTCCCTGGCAGAGATGTTTACACAACTCAGAGGTATCATATAGACAAAATGGGTCATGCAAAATAGCCTCGGTGTTAATAACAGTTGTACTCGTTAAGTTCAGTAAGCAGATGAAGAATGAAATCAGATGCTTCCAGGAAAAACTACTTGCTTAGATTTCACCTTCTGTGGCATCCAATTTACAAAAGCTTCCTTTATACTATGTTTCATTTTCACATTCCTTGCTTTCTCCTGCCTGGTTCTTTCTCTTCATTTCTGTCAGGGTCATTGCTGAATTCCAATTAAATCGTAAAGATGAGTGAGAACAAAGAGAAGAGCAACACAACCAAAGCAGACCTGAGCAGGTGACAATTGCACACTGCTGCTCTCACAGAAGGTTGTTTAGAAGTATCATGTCAAACAAATGAACTAATTACAATATGTCTTCAGCGAACCCTTGATAGGATTTCATGGCAGAAAAACTCTATGTCTAACATAAATCTAAAGACAGGAGAATAGCTTGTACCCAAAACACTGCTCCTGCAGCTATATCTGGAAAACAACCCAGGCTATATCTGAAAAACAACCCGGCTTCAGTCAAAGGGGCACTCTGAGAGCTTAAACTCAAGCAAATGCAAAAGCTTTAATCACAAAGCTTTTGTGTAACGGTAAGCAGTAACGGACCATGGAAATAGTCAACAAAGCTCAGACTAGGTTTCCTTTTATGTCCTTCCCTCTTCTGTTGTTACACAATGTTGGAAAGAAGTGCCTGATTTTAAGGGAAATGGATTCCTGCCAACAGGGAGTTGCAGCAGATTCATGCTCAGAAGAGCACTATAGAGTTGAAAGCACCAACATTACTCAGGCCTGCTACACTCCTGACAGCAGCAGGGAGTTCCACAGACCAGCCAGCAGTTTACAAATGTATTTATTGCTCTTTGTTTCATGCTTGTGGTGTTAGTCTTTCTCATCTGTGTGATGAAAACCTGTGAGAGGGGAGTTACAGTGAGCATTAGTCTGTCCGCTCACATGTACCATGAATAAATCGACCAACCAACCCAGTACTCACTGGAAACCTCCCACAGCACCTTTTCACCTTTTTCTTGGCTCTGCTCAGTTTATAGCACATAAGGGAATAAAATACAAATCTTAAGTGTCTATGCCAAGATTTGTATTGGGTGCCTGGGACAACACACTATTCCAGGGAGGAGTGAGCATTTTGGGATGGTACAACTGTTGCACAGCACTGTGAACAGCTTGTTCATGGAGGAGGGGCAGTACTTTCTAAACTATTTCAATAGTTCTTCCTTGTACACATCTCTATATACTTCTTAAAACAGCTTGAGGAAAAAAAAACCAGATGTCTTCAGTGAATTGTTGATCCTTTGATAACAAAGCAAGCAATTTCTGGAACAGCCTGAGGGAAATTCACATTGGTTTTTAAGCAATAAAGCAAATTAGCACCATAGCTTGAAAGGTTAACAGACAATAATCCCATGTAATAGTAGGGTAAGAAGATGAAATGATTAAAAAAATCAATTTGTTGCTATCTTGTGATGTTGTTTATTATCAATGATAGCATAAATTCACCTCCTCTGCATTCCATAAAGAATTCCTGCACACAGAGTATGCATGACAGCCTCTGTCCTGGGCAGGTGGTACAGAGGATGGACAAGGCAGGTGAAATAAAAGCATGGAGACACAAAAGGCAGTGAATTAGAGAGGCTTTGGGAACACCCCAGCCAGAGCCACAGCCTTTGGATGCACCACAGCCTTTGGATGCACCACAGCCTTTAGAAGCACGATGTGAGGCCTTAACCCATGACCCACGGAGCCTCTCAAAGACACCCAGCAAAACACGGCTGAACCCTCCCCCAAATGCCCATCTCAGGCATCTGCAGAGAGAAGTGATGTGCAGACCAAAGGCTTTTGCTCCATCACACAACATTAGAAAGGATTCCTTGGTCCCCAAGCACGGAAACCCCTTCTTCTCCCAAGGGCTGGTGGCCAAGGGGAAGGGACCAGCTCGTGGATGCTGTAAGCTGGCAAGCTGTCACACACACACAGAGATACCAAATGGGGTAATTTACTGTGCTGCACAGCTGGGCTGTGCTTGCTAGCTAAGCTGACTCATTTTGATCTAGTTAGGTGCCTTTCTAAAGAGGTACTACTCTCATACAGGTAAGCAAGCCTTATCCATGCTCCGAGTGCCCCAAGATCTCTGTATGTGCTTCGACAAGTGCTAGACCTGGGCTAATGTATTCTGACACGGGGTGTTACTGAACACAGACAGCTCAGACTCAGCTGTGGGCATGAGCAGAGCAAGCTCAAACAGACCTGCCAAAGGCTGAAGACATAACTCCAGCCACCCTGCAGTTAGCAGTGTAAGCACATCTCCTCCAGAGTCACGTCTGATTAATCCTCCGTCACTCCTTCACTGAAACACCAGGCAGAAAATGAGACGGAGCTATTCTTCTCTGAAAACCATGTAACACCCCACCATTACTCAAAACACCTTCAGAGTATCACCTCCCACTTCCTGTCACCACAGCCTTTCAGAAGATAAGGCACATGCACAAGAACAAAAAAGCAGGAAATCTCCATTTTCCCCAGAGCCCATCAAATACACCCTAGAGCAGACCCCTTCCATCTTCCCACCACAGCTCACAGGGGTTCTCTGACTGTCAACACAACACTGAATTCACACCACCTTTCCCTCCAGGCCCCTGAATCTTCCTCCCCAACAAGCACTTGAAAGGACGATGGGCACAGCCACCACAAACACTTTCCCTCTACTACTTCCTGTGTGGCTCAGCTGAGCCACCTTTCCTTGGGAGCTTTGGGCAACCAGGATGAAGATAGAACAGAGGCTGTCCTGTCTTCCTGCTGTCACTGTGGGGACCCTCACCCAGCACCCTGCCATGCCTGGCACTGCCCAGTAGCTCCGTGTGCCCTGACCACGCTTCAGCTCACTGGACTTGGGGGCTGGGGGCCACAGCTTCAGCTCCTCTGTGCCACAATGCTTCCAAGATACCAGCTCAGTTGCTTAAGAAATTTCCACCCATGCTGATTTATTTCAGTCCCTTGGTAAGCAGCTGCAGTTCAAATAATAGAGAAAATCTTAATCACGCACCTCTGTGACACAATGGCCCTTTAAGACAACACGTTGATGTATCTTTGCCTTCAGTCAAACAACTGGTGGTGACAGAAATACTGGATATTTACTGGTCTCCATGCCAGGATTTGAAAAGCTATCTTGTCTGGAACATTTAACAGTTCGGATTTCCACATAGATGATTTTACCATATCTGAAACTACTTGATCCATCATCCCACAGCAGCTTGCAAGTTGCAGTGTGAAAGTTATTCTCTTTCCTTAATGGATAAAATATGCTTGCCCTGAAGAATATGTTTGTGTAACACGAAGTCTCAAAACATGAAGGTTTTTTTTCCTTTTTTGGATTTATTTTTTAGAATGAAAAGACTAAAAGCATTGCCTAATATGATGGAAAGAGGAAAGAATTTAAAAAGGGAAGCAAAGAGTACAGAAAACTCCACAGATGGGAGAAAATGTTTCTTTTGGCAAAACCAAGACTAAATGCAAATAACGACAAAAAGATGAATGACACATCTCACAGTGTGACATAATAGGCATGGTGACACAGTTTATAGACATTGGCAGCTTTAGAAATGGGAATCTGCCAAGAGTTTTGTCCAGTTCCACACCTGAGAATAAAGAGTTTGAAGGCTCACAGGTGGTTGTGGGGGCCGGACCATCCTCTCTCAGGCCCCTGTTGTGCCTGTGATGTTCACAGCTGCACTGGACAGGTAGGTAGGGGGTCTCAGAAAGAGAGAAAGCCTTGAACAAAACAGTGCAGGGATAGTTTTAACCCTGCCTCTTCCCCTCCTTTCCCCTCCTTGCTTTGAGCACCAGGCTGAGGCACTGGGCAGAAGAGACCAAGGGTGAGCCCATGGCAGCTGAGTCTCATCCAAGGGACTGTGTTGCCCTGAAATGGCTCTTACTTGGACCAGGACCACCAGCCAGCCTGCTGAGAGCAGTGCCCCAGCCTCTATTCTGTCCTGGTTGTACTGGGGCCAGTTTGGGATCTCACCATTCCTTATTTCTTTACCTTAAAGCTGTTTGTAATGAGACTTGCATATTTAGTACTCTTCTGTGGTGGGATCCTGCATGAAAGTACATGGTTTTGTGACTACCTGTTCCCCTAGCACATCTTCAAAGCCTTCCACATCAAAAGGTGGAGGAAGGTCTGTTCTGAACAGGGGCTATGAGGCAAACTAGCTTTGTGCACCACCACCTGCATTTTCATTTCAGCTCCTGTGTGGAGTACAAAGAAACCAAGCAGCAGTTGGGTTCCTCGGCACTCTGAACTCAGTGGAGCTGAATGTCTTCCTTGCACTCCCAGTTTGTTACGGAAAGACAACATTGTGATTTCTAGCATGGAAATGAAGGTAAGGCCTTCCCAGGTGAGAAACCATGTCTTTGATAAATCTGCAACAAAGAGCCGTGCTAAGTGCTGGTCTAGTGCTTTTGTTTTAACGTGGAACAAGCAAAGGTGTTAGAAACTAAAACACTATAGGAATAGTGCAACATTGCTAAGCTATCTTTTTGCCATCTGTCAAGTTTGCAATATTTTCAAACTGCTCCCAAGCGAATCACTAAATCATCACATCTCTCTTCCCATGATATAATCAAATAGAATACAATTGCTAATGCAGTACATTTAACCTCTATCAGGAGTTTGTACATTTGTGCAGAACCATAAACCAGTTGTCAGCGTGTGCCAGAAGACTTCTGGCAGCCTTCCTAACGATTTGTCAAAAACCAATTAGGATCCCTCTTGCAGCTAATGTGGAGCCACAGGCTGACTGGTGCTGGACATCACAACTCTGTCACCAACAGCCTTTGCAGATAGTAAGAATCCAGAGCTGGGGGATTTATTGCTGCGGACAAAAGCATTGTGTCTTTCTTTTCCCAGCATCTTTGTTACTTGATGAGTATCATGCTTTTTTTCCTCACTACCCAAATTGCCTCCTGGCCATTTGGCTGGGTGCTGATTGCTTTAGAGACACCAGGCAATGTTCTGATTCAGAGAGTCCTAGCGAGGCCTGAATCACAGAATCAAAAAATCAGCTGGGTTGGAAAAGACCTTTGAGGTCATTGAGTCCAACCTATGACCCAAGACCAGCCTGTCAACCAGACCATGGCACTGAGTGCCACGTCCAGGCTGTCCTTAAACACCTCCAGGGACAGTGATTCCACCACCTCCCTGGCAGCCAGTTCCAATGCCCAATCACCCTCTCTGGGAAGAACTTTTTCCATCTCGAATGCAGGAATTAAGCAGGAAGAAACAGCTGAGCTCATCACCTTTTGTTTTCTCTCTTCTGCATGAAACCAATGGAACCAGTTTATTTGTTTCCTACTTTCAATTAAAAAAATATTATTCTTTTTAAGTGTTAAGAAAGCAAACGTGAAATGAGCCACCCACCCTGCGGATTTTACAGTCCTACCCATCTTAGAGAAATAATTAACTAACTCTTCTATTCTGTAAGCTCTTCACACATCTTAGTCTGCAATTTTCTGCTTTTCTGCCCCCTTGCTGATACAATTTTATTTTACAGGTTTATTGACAGTAAATATCACAAATTTTTATCTTCTCAGAAGAAAACTCTGGTGCTTTGGACCCTGCTAAAGCTGTGGTTCTTCAGGACGACATAAGCTTTGCATAATAAGATACTACTGAATATTAACAACTGAAATATTAATAATTGAAAGAATGCTATACAATAGCATTTTCCAGATTATGGCCACCCATGGATCACCACCAGATAGAAAGAGGTTTGAGCAGAAGCTTGGACCTAAGCAAAGCTTGGAAAATAAAAAGGGTGGAGAAGTTAAGAAGGGAGGAAAAATTGCTTTGAGGTAATAGAAGAAAAATCTGTGTGATCGAAGGAGAACCACAAGAGCTGATTTGATACAAAGCATGCTTCAGTTCTGTTTGAAACACTCCAAACCATAAGGGCAGGCCTTCTTTTGGTACACCCCCAAAAACTTTATTTCTCACAGAAAGAGTAACTGCAATATATTGCATGTTACGGTTTTAACTAAGACATGTTGGACTGACAGGTCAAAACCACCTCTGACCACTGGACTATTGCAACAACCAAGACTGTTCCATCAGAGAGATCAAGAAGAGATGAAAATAAATCTTGCCCTAAAGGTTGGCTACAGCCAAAACAGAGAAGAGCTGGAAACTGAAGCAGCACTGTCTTTATTGAAAAACTGGCAGAGGCTAAGATTAGCTAGTTTGAGGAGTAGGAGATGGGCAGGAGGCTCCTGAGGATCAAAGCCAGGCCTGATAATCAGAGAAAAAAATAAAAATGGTCAAGCCAGCAATAGAAAAACAGTGGCTACCACGGGTGTCAATCATAGTCCAATGGTTTTAGTAAAGTGCTGCTTTTATCAGTTAAGGGTCTGCTTCTGAATTTTGGGGTACAGAATCAAAATAGCCAAATTCATTCCCACCCACAGTGCTAAAGGGCATTCCACAGTATGGAATGTTCCACAGTAACATCACCTTAGCATTTCAAAACCTATTCGTGCATGTGAATATCAATATGTGAATATCACCACCCGTGTCATAAAGCAGCTTTTTGGTCCCTGGTGAGCTCAGGAGCTTCACACTCCTCATCCAGAAGAAGAGTCCACACTGTCTCTGTTTTACGAGGACAGCCAGCAAGGCACAGTGAAACAACCAAGAAAAAGGTCACTTGTTCAAAGAAAACTGCTTTACATGGACTGACAAAACCCCAAAGCACAGCAAACAAATTTCCATTGCTCCTGAGCTCTTCAAAAAGCTTTTTTAATGCACTTCAGGGCTCTGATAGATTAAAACCACAATTTTTTTCAAAAAGCATTCAGCCTGTCACATCACACATGGAGTGAAACTCACAGGATAGATGTCATGGCACCAGAGGGGCTAAAACCAGAAATGCAGAGGTAACGTTTAATCCTTCAGCAGCAAAGGGGAGTTTTGCAATGGAATTTCAGTGGATGTGGAACTAACATTTGCAAGAGTGCATTTGGGAGCTTCACCCCTGGGGCCCAAATGAGAAAAAAAAAAAACCCAAAGAACACTTTGTTTCTGAAGAAGGCCAATAGATTTTGTGTGTGTTAATGTCTGTGGGCTTCTGGGCTCCTGAACTCATTACCAACTCCGTCGTTAAATCACACTACCTGCTTGCTGCTCCCTCACCAACAAAATTTTTGTATTTCAAAAAGGAAAAACAAAAGCCAATTAATAAACAAGAGCAACTCTAACTTGTAATGCTTCACTATTCCAGCTAAATGCCTGTAGTGCTACTCACTGCCACTTTTCCCACATTTTTTAATGAGTTCCAGGAAGAAATGAGTCCCAGGCAGGATGGAGCATATGAGACACAAGCTGAGGAGCAGAAGATGCCACCGCTGCCTCTACAGTGACTTGTCTGGTTCTTCCAAGCCACAAAAGGTGTTGGTGGTGGCAGCCTGAACACAAGTGATGACAGCAGGTACCTTCCTGCAGGAGCAAATTCTAATGGGAGGTTTGGCTGAATGGGGCAGTAAAGGTGTAGGGCACCAGCACTGATGTCCTGCTCCTGCTCACCTGGGGTGAACGTGGCATAGCTTCTAGAAATAAACAGCTCTCTTACATTTCCTTTGGTTTCTAAATGCCTTTAAAAAAAAAAAAAAAATTGTGGGCTGCATCCTCAGCAGACAGGTATTTGCATAGCTCCCTTATAACCAGTGAACCATGTCTATTTACATTTGATGAACATCTAATCCTACACTTTCGATGTCTTTCCCGTTTTAGATGGGCTGGAAAATTAAGATTTCTCAGTTTTGAATGCATTCCTGAACTTCTCTTCTTTCTAATGTGTCTACCCTCTCCTCTTTCTCCTTTCCATTTTAACCCACAATTTTTCAGGTCATTTAGTTCAGAATGCAAACACAGATGAGTTATTAGGAGTTGAACATTGCCAACTGTGCATGTAATGTGACTTTGTTTCACAGGGAGTAATAACCATATCCACACTAACAAAAAATAAGGACTTGCAGCTCAGGAAGACATGATACAACTGGAGAGGCCTCAGTAAGTGCTCTTCTGCCTAAAAACTTGTGGGAACTTTTTCAAGTACTTTTGAGCTAAGGATATAAGCTGAGGGTAGCAGAAAGGACAGTGGAATAAGCTATAATTTTATGTACAACCAGCACTACATCAATCGGATGGAGGAAAAAAAAAAGGATCATCTAGAGGGGAAAGGGTAATAATGAGTGCTCTTCAACATGTCAAATACAAAACACTACAGAAATATTGAGGTCTGGAAAAGGTCTAGGCTAAAAGGGAAAGGGCCATGGTCACACAGGATTGGAGAAAGTAAGAGCTGACCCCTAAAAAAAGTGTCATTTTTTTTTAGACAAGCTGGTCCTCTAGGCTCAGAATTTAACTTGGTTTTACTGCTGTTTTGTTTTTCCATTTTGCCATGACAGGTTAATGATTTTTGCAAAAATGTAACATAACAAATCTGCCCCTGCAGGTGGTTTTACACGCACTACATTCATGAAAGACTTTGATCTCTCTTCTCTTTTTAGTTTTTCTCCTCATGTTGTGTTTTCAGGGTTTTGTTTCTTTTCTTTCCAAAGAAAGAGTAAAGGAGAGAAATACAGACACTGAGAACTAGTAGGTAGAACATCGTCCAACACTGTCCCCCCGAACCAAGAGATGCAAGGCTAAAGGAAGGTTTGCAGTTGATTTCCCTCTTATTCCACCTTTTTTTAACTGCAACTTTATTACTCTGGATCGCATTCCCTCGTATAATTACTACCTGATACCTGTGAATGGGAGTAACAACAGCTGTTGCACAGAGGCCAGGAAGAGAAGATGGGGGGTGAGATGGACTTCATAAACACTTATAACTTCTGAAGATTATTCCTTTTGAAGCTAGACATACATTTTAATCAGCTACTTTCATCGTTATTCATGAATGAATTATTAATTAGTCCTCTTGACTAAAAATATAATTTCCAACTCGCTGCAAAAATACACACACACACACACACACACACACAGAGAAACATAAAAAAATAATACAAGAAAAGGAAGATATTGCACATCATTAGCACCAGAGTGAAGGCTGAGTATTTGATCTCAGTTTAATTATGAATGCCTGGTTTGAAAGAACATTTCCACATCAGCAGTCACTAACACTGCTGTGTGCACTTGGGTGTAAGACAAATGAAGAGGCCATAAGCTGGCAACAGCTTATTTTTCAGCATTTTCACTCCCTGTGCTACTGGGGGTGTGTGCATAAGTACCTGCACAAATATATCCCTTGCTAAAATACCATTTGTCTTGTGGCTTCATATTCAAAAGTAAGAAAAACCCAAAAACTCAACCTTGAGTCTAGTTCTGGTTACAGGGCAACCCAAGGCTTCAGCCACCACAGGAAACTCAAGGGAGGGACAGCCTTTGACCCCAAACTTGTGTGGGCACAAGGAAAAGAAAAGGGAAATCCAAAGAGGAGTACCACCGCTGAAAAAGAAAAGGGAAATCCTAAAAGGATTACTGCTGGTTTGCTTTACAGATGGAGAAACAAGGTAAGAGCAGTAAACATAACTCACCCATGTCAGAAGTAAGGTGTGAGCCCAAGATCTCCCAAGGAAAACCTATTAGGCTGCATGACTCCTTTCACTTCCTTATTTATCTACCCATCTAGCAGGGAAAAACCCTCAAGAACATGCACATTCATTCCTTCTCTGACCTCTCCTTTCCTCACACTGTCACCTACAGGTAATCTGGCCAGCTGGAAGTGAAGTTTTTCCATCACGGAACCCGAGATGGCTCTGTAGTGACCAATGCCATGTTTCCTATCGTGCACCACCATCCAACAAGGAAGCATCTCCATGGTGCCCCTTGCTCACAGAGCTGCTAGGAAGGGAGGGTGGGAAGGACAGAAGGCAGTGTCTGGGAGCCAGCAGCTATGGAGGACTCTGATCAGCTTGCAGGGTCTTTTTCTTCCCCAGAACAACAGACGCAACGAACAATTGTACTTTTTTGTTATCTGAATTGGTTTCCTTGATGAGCACATCCCTTCAGAACCCGCAATGTAAATTTCTGAAATGATCAAAAAGCTTCTAAACTAAGGATATGCTGCACACTCAGGGAAAGAGGAGAAGGGTTCAGAGGAATTAGAAATGACTTGTTATTCTTCAAAAATCTGGGCCATCCTCCCAATGCTGTTATTTTTAAACAGTTTGTGTTTTAAGTACATGGAGGTACATAAAGAGTTGCAGAGCTAATAAGGTTGAATGATTCCAAAAAGCTCTTGTTTTGCCAGAGGCCTTGCAAAAAATTTTAACTAGCAAGTTTCACAAGCCCTGTTTGGGCTATTTTAACTGTTACTGTATTACACCTCTGCCTCAAGCCTGCTCCAGGAAAGCTGCAGTTTCTTTACACGTGCTTCTCACGAGTGGGGCAAACTAAGGTTACCAATGGAAAAGAACTCCAAGACACAGCTTTCACATCAACTTACCAGAAGAGGCCAAAGTCAAAAATGTCCTGTGATAAATACACTAGGGAAGGGGGATTTGGCACTTATTTCAGAACAGCAACTCTTCTCCTGCACAGCAACAGGGGATGGATTTTTTAAAAAATCAGGGAAGGTGCTCACAGGGGTATCTGCTGCACTGGGATGCTTCTGTCATCTCAGGACTAAGATGGGCTTCTCTGTCACTTTCTCTTCTCTGCCAGATTCTCTTGGAATCAGGTTTACAGCTCTGTCCCGTTTCTTTGCCTCCAGACCTCCACGGAGATTTTGTTCCCTTAGGTCCAATCTTGTCGGGCGTGCTTTTTTAGCTCATTTTTAGCCTTTTCTGCTCAGCAGGTTTGTGGATCTTGCTTCACTGCCCGCCTGTGACTCTGATTTACCTGTGGATCCCTACCTGCTCACCCAGGAGTATCCTGGGGACACTGGGCTCACAGCAGGCTCTGTGCTGACTTTCCTGCTCACGGAGCACAGCGAGTGCAGAGCGCATTCAGGTCAGGCTTCTTCAGAGTGGAATCATGCACACATCGCTTTGGTTGTTATTAATATTTCATTAATTTGCCAGCTACAGTAGTTTTCCCTTGAGAGATCATTAATAAAATACCACCCAAATAAGCAGGATAACAGGCAAAGTGACCAAACTACAAAACAAGTTTAATTACCTTGGTGATATACCTTTGCAAGCGCCAGCTTTAAATTGGAGAATTCTATAAAGTAAAGCTTTGATGATGCTGAGGTCTATTGCTTCCTATGTCTTGCCATTTTAATTACTTCTCTGATTTCCCACACACACTTCCTCTATTTTGTTTGGAAGACAAATGTAAGTGCCTGTGGGTGTTAATGGAAGGTTGCTGGGAGGATTTGAGCAAAACTTCTCCAGCACAAATCACTGTGGTGGAATCACCTGGCCAATATGCAAACCTCATCTTGAATTCAATGCTACACAAAGTGGTAACTCTTCCATGGATAAACAAAAAGATGAGATTATTCAATTAGCTGAATTCAATTTCTTCTGAAGATAAAATAAAATTTTTTCAATAGCTAGCATATGAGACTTAAACTAACTCAAATATGAAAAGCAGCAAATCACATTTCAAATGAGATCTACCCATCACTAAAGAAATGCATTTCTTGCTTTTACACTGAACACTTTTAAACTTAAATAGGACTTCTTGTAAGTATCCATAGGAGTACATGCCATGTATGTGCGTGTCTGGGTGCATATGAAGTTTATTTTACAGACATTTCTATTGAAACTACAACAGAAATAAACATATAATGCTGAGGCAAATTCATGCCTTCCCTAATTCTCACCAAAAAAAAAAAAAAAAAGTGCATACACAGATATATATCTCTTAAAATTTCTTTCCTGTTGAAAGTGTTCTCAGTTTCAGACTTGAAATTAATTACTGCACAGTAGGCCCTACCGAACTGTACTCTTTTTAAGCCTAACAAAAGGAAAATGAAGTAGATTTGTCATATAGAGAAGAAGCTGAAAGGTAAGCACTTCTTCTGCCAAGACAGAAAGTCAGTCAATAACTGATTCTTCGACGGTTCACTAAAAAAGCTGAATCTTTAGTGACAGAACAGTGAAACCATTTTGAAAACGTACAGATTTAAAATAAGACAGCCTAGAACAAGGAACAATAAGAGACTGACACATGAAATAAAGAAATAATTGTTGTAGTCTGCTCTAAATGCTTAGTGTGACTTTGATCATATTTAGTAACTCTTGTTATGCACAGCAAAATCAGTTCCAGAGCTTCTCCATAGTGCTCATGATGCATTTCTTGAGTCACATCAATTTCCTGAGGCACTGACCAAGTATACAGACACCTGCATGGAGCCCTCTCTGCCCTCCTGCCAAAACTACACTAAACTTGGGCATAATCAAAAGAAAGAACAACTTATAGGGCTTCCAAGTGCTGAACCCCACCTGAAGAGCCAACACAACCTCTAAGATGGTTCAGGGAATAGTTTCAAAAATGCCTGGACTGTCAAAGCGTCAAGAAGGAGGGCTCTGTGCAAAGGGGGCTCTTAGCATGGCTACCCCATGCAGCACCCTGGAGTGCTGTGTCTGGTTTTAGTGACAAAATCTGAATAAAATGAACTGAATAAGGTTCAGAAATGAGCCATAATGACTGGAAATCAAAATTTATTGTGAAAGGCTGCTGAATCTCCATCCATTCTCTTTTCTGAAATAGAGCTAAGTGCTGGCCTGATCACAATCCACCCATACCAACACAGGGAAGAGACTCTGGGTAGGAAAAGGCTCATCATTCTAGCAGACAAATCTGCTGGACATGACCAGTAACACCACAGGAATTCAGGAAGAATACTCCATGTGGTCTGAATGGGAAAAGGTACCAGCCAGTCTAGCAAATGGCCAGGGCTGAGGCAAAGCTCCTTTGTGGAAGCCTTCCTTCGAAAACCAGACAGGCATTGCCAGTTCACACAGATCAGTGGCCATTTTTGGGCTGTTTCATGTGTAGGAGATACAACCACATAAATCATACCCTTCCCAGCCTTCACAGTGAGATGATCTTTGGAAACTGTGGGGTCACATGAGGCTTAGCCCTCTAAGAGCCCGAGCATTTGAAACTAAAATATGCAAACAACAACACTGAAGTCTATGGACTGCTTCTAGAGGAAACTCTTGACTACACTGTGCTCCTACCCTGCAGGGCTCTGGGGTCAGAACCTCTGCAGCCCCACTCTGTGTACTTTCAGCAGGGATCTGGGGAGATTTTCATCAAGGACTTCAGTGACGCAAAATCCTGCCAGAACACCACCAACACCGACTGGTTTGGAAAATCCTGCCCTACGTGCATGAGCATTCATTTGTTTCATCCCACTTTTACTATGTAACATGCCTTAACACATTGCCTTGGGGAGACTGAAAATGTATTAAAGTGATTACACATAAATTTATGCAAATTGCTATGGTAATTTTGAAATTACTTAATTCTATAAAATGCCTGCAGTTTTTAGTGTCCTGTTCCAAGCTGGCTCCTGAAACAATCCTTCAGAGGTGTGAACAAGCAAAGGTGGAATAACTGTCTTTCAGAAAATGCCACAGAAGGACAAGGGAAGGAGACACACCTTCAAAGAATCCCAAAGTGTTTCCAGAGGACAGGAGGCAGTATCTGCTCATTAGGGCCCAGAAGTACTTGAGAAATGAAGAGGGAAACACACAGGGCTCAGTGACTGCTGCCCTCACATGACCTTCCCCTCAGCTGCATCTCTAACAGCAGGAATTTCTTTTTCTGCATCTCCTTCCATTAATTTCCTATCTCCTCTGGAGAACCAAATTCACCATTTCCTAATTTGGACTAGAAGTCAGTGAATAACAGAAGTTTTCTCCTCTACTTTCCTCAAACCAGGTTTCATGGCCAACTCCACAACAGGTACCCTAGGAGCAGGTGTGTAGGAAATTGGTTTATACAATGCAATGGGATCTACCTGCACAAAAGCTATTGCCATTTCTGATATGGAATATTTCCTGTTTACATATCACAATTCCCATCCCTGGACATCCTGTCAAGGGTTCCTCCTGCTTTCAGACACGTTTGCTGTTAGCCATTGTTCATCCAAAGGCGGCCTGTTCTTGGAGAGTGGTGAAGCAGGATGGAAAGAGGCTAAGAGTCCTTGCTGCAGCACACAGAAGCCATGGAAATCCTAAGGGAATGCCACTCACTCCGAGAGGAGGGAAAATGCTTGACTGCTTTCAGGGAAGGAGGAGGAGGAATGAGTGAGGATCCCCCAGTCTGCTGCAATTCTGAATGACAGGTCTTAATAACTGGGGGAGGCTCCACACCCAGTAGCTAGAGTCCAGTGGACATAGCAATTCCCTCTGGCCTGAATTTCTATGAAGTCCAAATTCTGACTAACAGTGGCTAAATGATGAACTCGCCATTTATGATTACTTAGTCATGATTGTCTTGATGGAAAAGAATCTAAGAAACATTTACATGTTTTGAATAAATCAATTAAGGAACAGAGATTTTATTGAGCAGCACATTAAAGCAGGTGGGCACAGTGGAATAAGCTTCCAGCCTTAATTAGTAAGGAAAACAGTGACCTGCTTTCAATTTAAAAAGTATACCCAGTAATAATTTACAGGACACAGAGCATCCTGTGGCCTCAGTAAACTCCAGGTCTGGCTGACTGTGAACCACCAGTTCAGTATGTCTTGCTAATGCTCAGAATATGCTTTTAATATGCTAAATGTATCTCTAAAAGGATACTAAAAGCTTTACATTAGCATATTCTGGATGATCTTTGAATATACGAGCAGCGCAAGAGAGGCAGAGATTCACTGTCATGGCCTAATTAAAAACAGATAGTGTAGCATATTGACCTAACAAAAGTAATTTTTTCATCTCAACTTACTTCTCCCGTCCTTGTTTAGTCCTTTGGCTAGAGCCAGAAAATAGTGGAACTGAACTCCCTTTAACAGCCTTTGGAGTGCCAGTTTTTCATCTCAATCTACATTCTTGGCAAAAACTTCTTTTGGGTTCTATCTATCTATCTATCTATCTATCTATCTATCTATCTATCTATCTATCAATTGAGAAGTAAATCATTACATAATTTATACCTTTCTATTGCCACAATTAGAATTTTTAAGTACTTTCTCTCCATTTTTCTTCTCTTGTACTTTTTCAACATGCAGACACCCACTGTCATCTTCATTACACACCTGTGGTTTAAATTCCTGCCCTCAAGAGAACAGTGGCAGGGTTGTGTATTTTGTTTTTCTTAAACAGAGCCTCAATGCAGAGGTGCATTACACTCATAGATGTCATATCAGTCCCTGGCACTTCCCATAACCTTGTTTTGAAGTCCAGTTCCTTTGAAGGTCAGTCTTTTCACTCGTATCTAGTGATTAAGAAAAACCCATTGCAATGAATGCTGACAGGCAACATAAGGGAAAAACATGCTGTCACAAACTCATCATTAAATTACTATTATGTACTAGTCTGCTTAATCAAAAGCAAGTCATCACTTTGCAAAGTGACTTCTTTACCTTCCTGCTAAGAACAGTGCTGGTAAACGCTGGTGTGTCCCACAAGCTGTGTAATTCAGGTCTGGCTGTACCTCCTGAACTGCTCACAAGGTGCTGCAACTTTGGTGTTAACTTTCAGGGATATTCTAAAACAGATCCCAGGATTCTCACATATCAGAGCTGGCTGAGAATGAACTGTTCCCTTCACAGCTCAGAACTATCAGACACAGAAATCAGAGGCAGCTATAATCTACAACCCCTGGCACAGAAGACCACATTTTGAATTCCTGCTTAAAGTACTACTTCCTGCTGGTATGCCAGAAATGTCTCTGGTAAATGACAGTGGCTTGCCTACACTGAGCTGCTTTCTGTTCTATTTTAAAATAGTAATTTTCCAGTTTCCAGTGGGAAAATAACACCTCAAAGGGCTCTATCCTGCTCAAGTAAGGCAAAATGTACATTGGATTCAGCAAGTCAAGAACGTGCCTGTAATGTTCAGGTTTATATTCTACTTGGGGATCTATAGATGGGTACCTTAGCTTTTTTGCAGTCTGAAGCCTGAAAACCTGCCAGGCTCCCTGAATGCTGTACAAACACACCCTTCAGTTCCACTAACGGGTGTTCCAGTTACACTCGAGCACCTTCCCGTACATACACGGTTTTACAAAGACAGCTGATTCCACTTTCAGACGCAACCCCAAACCTAATCCAGCCTTGCAGGCATAAAAAGGTCTCTGGGCTGCCTTAAATTAGAGGTCCAGAGCTCAGCTTCCTGGGCACAGTGGGACACTGACACAGGAATAGAGAAGACAAGAAGTGTGGCTCTTCCCTCCGTGCTAGGCAGCTATTGCAAGCAGTGGGCAGATGCACTGCCCATCACAGGCACTGACCAAGGGAACCAGGCCTTTGCTGACTTACACATTTTCCAGAGGCTATTTCTGATGCTTGCACGTAATGCAGCAGCACTCAACATGAAATATAAAAAATAACCCAATACATGTGATGAGGAATAGGGAAGGCAGATGGCAAATGCCATGCACCCCCCAAAGAACGAACTGCTTTGAAGCAGGGGGAAGAAAGCTGGGGAAGTCTTATAATTGTGGAGATTTTTTTCCCTTCTCCCTGACATAATGAGTGTGGCCTGGTTGGTTTGAACTTAACAGGAGCTGCCACTGAAGTACAAATCTGCTGTTCACACTAGAATTGCCTGGTAAGTGATTAGGCTCAGCATGAGTGATAAGATGCAGACACAAACTACAAGCAAGACGCACACTCCATGGTGGCAGGGATGTCCACACAGCGACACCATCCTGGACTGGCTCCAGTTGGCCTTGGGGGAACTCCCTGTCCTGGCCTGCACAGACCTTGGGTTTTGTGAGCGTGGGTTTGTGCTGTCCCCTTCTGGAGCTATTGTGGAGCCACCTGTGCTCCAGAAAGTGCTGCTCTCGCCCGCTCCGGCAGCACCAGGGTCACCGAGCTGACCACCAGCAGCCACAAGTGTCCTTGGGCTGAAAGTGATCTCCTAACGAAACGCCTGTGAAGAGTGGGAATTCCTGAAAAAGGCTCTTCTCTTTGCTTAGAGTTCTTGTTAAGTGGTGTCTATTTCTGGACAGATTACAAACACTGAAGACAGTTGTTGCCACATTTTAAAATAGCCCTGGAGGAAGGCTTAACTGTTCCCTGACCAGCAGCAAATTGTAACTGCTATTCCTAGATCAAAAAAGGTAATTATTTTGCAAATTCTATAAAGGAATGAAAGGATCAGGAATATCTCCATGTGGCATGATTTCAGAAGTGTTGCCCCTGCCCAGCTGAGTCTGCACCCGAGCAGTGTTGGAGTCCCAGAATCAAATCCCCAATTTATTACAATGCCTTAGCAACACCAGCTGCAGTGGTCCACCACTCACTTATAAACCCATGAGAGTAGCAGGAAAATGTCCTTGTGTTTGAAGCCCCCGGGAACTTCCATTCACCCCGTACTGAACTTCGCAGCTCATTTAAGCTGTGGCTCCTCACACCAGGCATTTGTTTGTAATCCGTGTTTACAAGCAGAAGGCGTTTTCTGCTTTAAAAACTAACGCTCAGCGGAGCTGCACTACAGAGAATTCAGCAAGGGCAGCATCCTGTATAAGCAAGGGCTTATACACACATGTTGTGATAGCACCAACTAAGGAGTGGATTTAAGGTGGTGCAGTCAGACCACATCAGCATCTCTGGGGATAGTCTTGCACAGGTATGGATGTAGTGTCTTTCACTGCATACTTGAGAAACCAGAAAAAGTTTCTGTCTGTTAAATAAACTCTCCTACTGAAATTTAAATGATGATACGAGCCTTATACGAGCCTTATACGAGTCTTTAAATCTTCAATGATTTAAAAGCTTATCCAAGTCATGCTGGTTGCTGTTCTGAGAAATTTCACTTCCGAGCTCAGTGTCAAGCCCTGGGATCACTTTTCCAGCTGAGCTGCTCCATGTGTACAGTTACACACACGTGTGCATCCACCCAAGGTGGGAACCAAAAGGAAGCATCTCCCAGCCTCATGCTCTCAGAATTCCTGTCAGACTCACATGGTGCCACTTGGCCAAACAGTTAAACCCAACTCCCTTCAGTTTGTTGTGAGAGCAACCCTAGCCTATGACTACAACACTCCATCTTCTCTGCCCTCCTGGCTCTTCATATTAAATATAATGGAACCGTATGCTTAGGGACTATTTAAAATACCTTTCCAGGAATAGCCTCAAATAAATGCTTCCCCTCCTACGATCAGATTTTACAAAGGCCTTTTTGAACTATGGGGTTTGCAAGCTTAGTCCTGCCTAACACCAGGGGAGGCACAGCTTCATGGCATGCGGGGTGGCTGGCAGGAGCATAGTGCTGGTGCCACATGCATTCCCAGATACATCCCACCCAACAGCTCCCACCCCAGCCCTGTACAGCACCCAGAAAACCAGGGGAAACAGCTTCCTCATGGGAGATTTGATGAAAAATATAGCAGCAAGAAAAAGTGATGGGTAGCTGTGGGGCACTTCAGCTTTGGAAACTTCAGGTAGAAGTTTCTGAGTAGGTCTTTATCTTGCATGCGACATACCTGTGGCTTTCAGAAAAAATTCCAGGGGATGTACTGCCTATAAAGCATACATATGCTTTTAATATATACACATTTTTAAATTTAAGTATGATCAGTAAGAAAAAAGAGTTTTAAAGCAAACCCTGTGCCTTAAGGTTGTGTGTGCAGGCACATAGACAAAAACCTTTCTTTTGGGCAAATGTTCATCTAACCTGATTCATGCTGTAATAATGCACAATTTTCTTGGAGCCAAGCACCGAAGGATGTGATATTGCATAAGGAAATCCCTCATCTTCACTTTAAATCATTCTTTTGTCATGGGAAATGACAATTTAAAAATTAAAATATATCACAGACTAATGATGAAAGGTCTCATCCAAAACCAGAGGAAAAAGCCAACTGATTTCATTTTATTTTGGCTTTATCTCAGGCATGACTGATTCAGGACAAACTGCCTTGCCAGGAACAAAAGACCAGAGGGCGGGGCAGCACTGGGGCAACCGGCCCAGCCCATGTCTCATGGAAGGGATTTCCAACTGGATTCAGGCAATTCCTGCTGTCAAGGGAGCAGGTTCCTGACAGAAAACCTGACGCAGCTCAGACTGGTTTCTCTAAAGGAAGGCAACTGTAAGCACAGCAACCTGTAAGGTAAGGAGCTCATATGTAAGTCAGGACATAGTCCCAAAGACTGTAGGAACATAAAGAACCCTATAAAAGCAGGGGGAAGTTTAAAGTAATAGATGCAAGGAATCTTGAAAGCAAGGAAGTCCTTTGAACACAGAAGTGCTGTGAGCAACCAAATACAGATTTACTACATTAAACAAAGGAACAGTCTGTCTTTAGACAGTATCAGAAGAAAATCATATCTGTGACCACAAAACCACTCCTTTCCTTCTCAATATCAACACAGTGCCAGGCTGGAAGTGTGCAAGCCGTCTGCTTTATACCGACTGAAATCTGAAAAGCAAGCTCTTCTTGAACATGAATTCTGTAATCAGTAATGATAATGAAATACTGGGGTGGGACTCAATTCCTTATCCACTCCTTATCCCAGAAATACTGTCAGGGACTGCCACTGCCTACCTCTTCCCACAGCCAGGACAACATTCCACTCCAGGGGATCAGGAGTGAGGAGCTGCCTTTCCAGAGAAGAGGAGGAAAAAGAAATGGTAAGGACAGGGCTACAGGTGTCTGGAACTGCAACACAAGCAAGAGACTTAAATTTCTTCTGAGCAGCTTCAGTGCTATTCTGGGACACAGTGAACTGCTCGGCGCTGGTGACATGCAGGAAATGACTCCATGGCAGTAATCTGAGCAGACTATTTGAGTACAGATGCCAGTTTTGTTCCTCTTTTGAAGATAAGTCTATACTCTGAGATACCAGCATCAAAATACATTAGGCAGGGCCACAGGGCAGCACTGGACTGAACTAGTTTGAGGGCCATTTGTGAATTTGTAATCCCTTTGAGACTGCAGTATTTATTTTCTTCATGCTGCTTTGGTAATTGATTAATGAACGTGCTTGCAGGAATAAGCATAGCAGTATGAGTTTAGGAGAACTTAAAGGAAACGTATCACTGTCATTAAATACTTGCCCTGCAGGAGAGTGGGCAGGGCCTACAAGAGTCTGGTACCCTCTTTGTCTTAGGTACCCCCAAGGAAACTTGCTTTTGGCGACTTGTAGGCTAAATTTATTCTGCTGGCCAAACAAGGGTGGACAGCACAATAAAGAGGTGCAACTTGCCAAAGGTCATTCAGGAATGGGGTGCCTGAACCTGCAGCTGCATTTCCAGGGCCTCAGGGCAGCGTCTGCCACCCGGAAGATGCTCCCTGCCACATTTGATCGCAACCCTCTGCACAATTTTTGACTGCAGGTGAGACGAATTGGCACAGCACTCTGAAGTGGCTACAAGCATATATTCAGGCTTATTGAGGCATAAATCCAGGAAGCCATGTGTTCAGGTGATTTCCAAGTTAACCTGAGCTTTATGAAACCTATTTTTTAGCCAAACAACTGTAAATGAGAAGTGCCTGGTGACATTTTATTACATTTTCCCTTATTATGCCTTAGTGGTAAATTGTTCTCGCCAATCAGTGTCGCAGTATCAGAGAGACTCTTAGAGAGAAACACCTAAAGAAACCAGAGATAAGAGATTTGACTGTCTGTCTCTGTAAAATGGGCTTCTTTTCATTTTTCAGTGCAGCTCAGAGACCAGATTGAAATAATAAACCAACACAATGATCAATTAAGAGAGTGGAGAAGCAGGTATTCTGTCAAGACTAGCAACCATCCTATAGGAATAATCAAAGTAACAGCAGCACTAAGTAAGGAGCAGTTTACACTCAATGTTACACCAAGTACTGTTGAGAATCATGTTTTACAATGGTTCTATTAAGCATATTTACATCACACTAATGAGGAAGAGCACACCATCAAGGATTTTTCTTTTCCGATTACATTCAACAGAACATGAATACTTGATATATTAATTTACAATTACCCCACTATGACAGAAGAGTATCCGCCCATGGAAACACCCATTTTCTTATGGTGCTGTTAATGAACAGCACATGCATAAAGTTTTCAAAGGCTGATGAAGAAAACAGGAGCTTAAAACCACAGATGTTTACATCTCCCTCCCATACATTTTGGTTAAGACTGTTGTGAGTATAACTCACCAAGAGCCAGTCAGAGGAATACACCTTTTATTTCAATTTCTGAAAGATTATTGAGGGCTCATCCACTTTGCCATTTGGGATTTCTGGGGGTTTGCTTAAAGAATACCAGAAACCTCTTGTTGTGTCCTCTTCCTCTCCCATACATCCCTTAGGAGCTGGCAGGCACCATTCACCATTTGGAAAGCAGGCCTGGCGTGAGGGTGGCAGCTCATTAAATGCTGTTCCTCGGAGCTAATAAACTCCCATTAGCTGAATCCTACATTGCAAGTGACTGGCAAAGCTCAGACCTCCCTGCTGCATTCCCTGGCCATCACACAGCACCGTGCACTTCAGCAATTAACAGGAAAAATCATGCTAATTCTGTTGATATTTGATATAGAGCAGCATTGCCTCAGAGTGGTTGTCAAAACCCTGTTTGCTGATAATAAAGAGCTCCTATGCAAGTGAATGAGGCAGCCTGCAGCCTTAGTGTTTATTATATTACAGTGTTAGGGGCTCCCAACTCTGAATATTCATGGTGGGGAATTAAGCCCTAATTTTCAGATGCCAACAGTAGCTGAGGTTTAGGGTCACTGGGTTTCGGTAGAGCTTTAGGTTGTACGAGAAATAAAAAGCTAGACATACAAACCCTCAACGAGTAGCAGCTGAAAGAAAGGCTCTTAAAAGGGCACATTTAGGCATCAAAATGAAAGATACATTCAAACAACGGCATACTTGGAGGGTTTAGAAGCAAACAAAACACTCTAGGCCCTAATTCTGCAAATGTTTGTACATATGCTTCTTTGACTGGGAAATCAGTATTTTACTAATTTACTAATTACTATCTTATGTCAGTGCTTCACTTTCATCATTTTTCTAAATTTAATGCTCAAAGCCTCTTGAAACACTCCTAAGCAAATAACAAAACAACGGTAAGCTAGTTACTCTGGGGATGGGTCTATGCCCTGTGAACAAACCAAAAGGTCCACCTTCTTCCAGCTTCTGTTTGTTAAATGTTTTTAAAAGCCTCACTCAGAGTTTTCAACAAACTGTGAAAAAGATGAACAGATTTGATGCCTGAAACATCCATCTGGGACAGAGTCACCAGGGAGAAGGATGGCACACAGAGCTGCAGTTCTTTACAGTGGTCAGAAGCACATGAGGGGAGGAGAGTTCTGGGAGAGGGGCTTTCCCACCTCTCTAGAACATCTGACAGAACAAAATCAGTGAGGGGCTGCTGACTGCCCCAACATCCTCTGAACACACGATGTGCCTTCACAGAGGCTTGGTCTGTTTTTGTCAGTCACTAGATAAGAGCACAAGTGGCACAGCCATGGAGTAGCAGAAGGCAGCACAGACCTTGAAAAGCCTGGAAGAAAAGGCACAAAAGGCAGAAAGTCTGCTGTGCATTTTATGTGCTCCATCAGTTCACTAACTTGTATGCTCTTCTTCCACTACGCCCTAAAAGGAGCTAAAATATCATTCTTTACCAATAGCCAGACAGTTATGAAAAGTAGGAAACCGAAGCTTTTCATAAAGCAGGCTCTTGGAAGTCTATCCTATCTCATCTTGTTCTTCTCCCTGGTCCTCAATAACTAGTCCTGAACACAGTCCTGCTTTGCAGAACATGTTGTTCTGGTGTTACCCCAAAGTAATCAGTCTGTGGCTTTCAGGTGCTCTGTGATTTTTAAACGTGATCATGCAGTCCTTTCTGGCATTCTTGTGTTGCTATGGAATGTGTAGCTCCTATCCCAAGCTGAAGTTTCTCGCCACAATCCTATATTCCCTTGGACGAACACATTAATTAAAATGTCACTGTGCCATTTCTTTCTGCATGAGACCATGGGTTTTTCATTTTAAGAATGCAGCAACAAGGTGGGAGAAATGCAAAAGTGGGCTGTGGGAAGATAAGAGCATTACTAATTACATCCTCCACCTGCCTGCAGTCCTGAGATACTAATGAAATGTAAGAGTGAGATCCAAGGCAAGCAACAGGCTGCAAATGGGATCCTGGGCACTGCCCAGCTCCCACAGAACCAGTCTGGATGATTTTAATAATTGTTCATGCTTTTCAGCTCTCAGTCACCAGGCTTGGACAAAAGACAAAAATTGATTTAACGGAGAGTGAATGCAATGCTTCGCAAGTAGCTTAGACTGCACCAATTAATCAATTACCCAAGTACATTCCACTTTAACACATTTATTACTATTCCAATCTTTAATCAGCTGCTTGTTCCACATACAGTGAGGTTCCTACATTTCTGCGTAAGGAACAATATTCACTTTGAAACAGAAAAACACCACTTCCAGTGCCAAACATGAAAAATCAGAAGTGTGTTGATGGCTGTATGATGTGAACAATCCTGTAACTGGCCTACAGGTCGTGCTGGCACTTGCTGTGGCTTTGTTTGATACACCCATAAAAAATATGTATTGGATTAGGAGCAGAAACTGATCTGAGGGATGTTTTTGCCTTCGTGTCTCAGTTTGGCACATGCAACTGAAAAAAGCAGGAATACACTTTGAAAACTGTGTGCAGCACCTGCAAGCCGTCAGCTGTTTTGCCTCCCTTGCCCCCTCTTCTGGCTCTAGCACAGGGCAACTCTGTTGCCAAGAGAAATGGCCCCTTTAAAGCTGCAAAACCTCTCCCCTGATTTTAACGAGTGTCAGAGTATGTCCATAACAATTTTTTTGTTGATTTTTTGATTCACTTGATCTGTAAAATGGGCAAGCTGGATGAGAGTGCTCCAAGTCTATCAGTCCCTTCAACCCTACAGAAATTTCACCTATTTGTTCCCACAGGGGAGAGTTTTTGCCAGAAACAGCTCTGAACCCCCACCACCAGTCATGAGCTCCGGAAGGTCTTTCCTCCTCATCAGTGACGAGTCCTGGTGACAGGGGACCAGAGTGTCGGGTGGAAGAGGAAAGGTGCGATCTCAGATTGAAGGTAAAAGTGGATCAAAAACTATCTGCAGGAGCGAGAAAAATGTGTTTGTTGATAACAAGTGTGGTGTTTGATGTGCCGACGTACTTCACTATCTAGCCTTTCATCAAGAGCCAGAGGATTTATCCTTCAGGCATGAGAGATGGAACAGCTTAAAATGGTTAGTGACCACAGAAAGGATTAGTACATTATTATCTTTTTAATCCACAACATTTATTTTTCAGCATTTATTGGAGCTAATACAAAAGTGATTGGTGTTCTGGTTTTGCCAAAGTAAGAGGTTGTTTATGACTCCATTCCCACACATGGCCTGTAATAAACAGATAGTGTGGGCTGGAAAGTGGCCAGCAACAGAAAGTTTCATCTTCTACACTGTATTCACAGAAATAGAAATTACTTGTACAATTGCCAGTAAGTCCCAACGAGGACCTTCTAAAAGTAAAGCAAAAGTATGTTACTTTATCTCATCCTGCAAGCCCACAATAAAAGGTGGTTTGGAAAGTTCTTCAGCTTTTTTGCATTTGCTAGACGTGCTATCTTTACAAAAGTAGGATAAACCAGCCCCCAGCATTCCAGAATCTTGGCCAGCCCACGAGACATCATGACTAAAAAATGCTGAGATGTTAAAAATAATCAATGTTATTTTTTGTATGTGCAGTCCAGCTTATCAGAATTTAGGATTCATATTTTTCACTTTTGCTCTGCCGTTGTGATGTCTGGAAATGGATTTATTTGTTTTTAAATGGAAACTGAAATTCTCAGGATCACAAAATTGGAGCACCTAAGGTTTTCAGAAGAATCCTCAAACTGACTTTCACAAACCTGTCTATGTAACTTAAGATGTTCAATCTCTTTTTCAGAATAGCACAGGAACTTGAGACTCCAGGATCGTGGCCTACCCTTTCCAAACTGGACTTGTGTTCCTAGAGTGCATACCAGTTTAAAAGGTTCTTAGATGGCTAACTCCTACTAATGTGAGTTACATGCTTCTCTATTTTTAAATATGTGGCCATCATCACTTTTTGAAAACAGGGATTATTATTTTATATCTTTGGCTTTTGAAAGTGAATCTTATAATATTGCCACAAGAAGACAACTAGTAAGCTGAAGGGATAGACAGACAGATGTGCAGAGAAGTAACAAAGCAGAAAACTTTATTTTTCCCATCTTATTCCTCTGCAATGAGTATCTCTACTGAATCTCTCCAGCATGTAAATGCTCCTTTAGGAAGAAAGATGCTAAAATTGAAGGAGAAGATATCTAATTGTGGGTTGATTCCGTTAGTTCTTCATTCACTGTGAGGCTGAAGGGACAACAGCCAAGATTGTGAGGAGAGCTTTCTTTTCTTCTTCTTGGTTTGGACAGCAGATCAAATGTGCATTGCTGCAGAACTCTGGATCAGGTCAGGGTTTCAGAATGTCTGTTCTCCCTTAAAGGTTATGCCTGTGTTGCAATCATGGTATCTCAAGTGGATGTTCTGGGCTGGCTTCAGGCCACTCAGCTCTTGCCCTGTGAACAGTGTGACTTTGGTAGCATGGGGAACACTCCTGGCCTGCAGCCCAAATGTTTGCTCAGTGCCTGGGGAAGCCTTTGTGGCCCATGCCGGGTTCCCTCACTCCACCTCCAAGGGCAGCTGAGCCAGGAGGCAGCTGGGATTTCCATCCCTGGGCTCTGTGCACAAGGCAGAGCTCACAGCCACCCTGCACCCTCAGGCTGCAGAATTACCAAATACTTCATGTGCTGAGGTTGCCACTTCCACCTTTCCCCTGGCCTGGTGCTTTGTGACACTTGTGCCAGGTTCAACCCCCTGTGCCAGGCCAGAGCACCCCAGAGGAGCTAGGGAAATGCTGGAGCTGCTTCTTTACATCTACGTGTCATGAAAGTTATAAAGAATTTAAACTGTAGTTTAAATTAGTTACCATTCTCCTTCCATTCCCTGTATTCATTTCATACCCACATCTCCGTTTCCATTAGGATTGTTTCTTGCAGAGCAAGGCTTTTAAAACAATACTGGGAAAACTCCCACAAGGATTCAGGTAATATACTTCCCAATCACATGCTAGACAGGTGGAAAACATGAAAGGAAAACAGTCAATAGCTGCTTGCTATCTCACCCCCTCTGAACTGCAAAAATTTCTTAGGGAGCTGTGAATTGTTCCCCTATTGTTCTTGCTACATTATTATTTTGAAGTGGCTCACGCCTGTGCTATTCGACTGCCTGCTTTGTTTGCCTTATCAGTTTGCTGGGTGATGTATAATTAAAAAAGCCCTGTTTTACCACCTCATTCACAGATCTCTTTAGATAATACAGCAAGTGTGATAGCAAGAAAAACACAATGTAAACTTCAACCACTGCAGCTTCCTTGTGCATTTATTGAAACCCTCCCATCTGGGATCCACGTCTCTCATTCGGAATGGGCCTGTGCTACAAAAGCCAGTATTTGTTTCCTGGTGACATCTGTGAGCATGACAGTGTGTTGACATAAGAAAGCACAGCCTCCAGCGGCAGGGGAGGCTGGACAATCCTCCCCAGCTGCTCAGCATCCACCATTCCTGACAAAATCTCCCAGGAGGTAGTCGGAGATAACACCTGGAGATAGCAATTGCAGATTAGAGCTAGACAGTACATTTCTAAGTGCCAGGTGGATATTCCACAACTGTTTGTCACAGAGAACAAACTCAGCACCTCCTTCAGCCCCAGACAATGCCACCTGCAGCCCTTTTTCCTTTCACCTCTTCTTCAGTCTCTATGTGACGCATTTATGCCACCTCTGTTCTCTCTAACACAGCCTTTTTTTTTTTCTAACACTGAATCCTCAGCTCCTGTCCAGGCTCTTCTCCTGTCTTGATGACAGCATCTCTCCTTTAGGAGGCAATTTCACTCTTCTCTGTTTCCTTCTGAATTCCACTGTGTGACTACTTCCCTAGCTCACCACTCAAAACAATCTTTTTTCTTCTCCCTGCATCTCATGTCTCCTCATCACATCAAATAAAAGCAAATTTTATTCACTTTCAGGATCTTCCAGAGCCTATCATTGTCTCATACACTATTTATGCGTTCTCCCACCTTCCATAGGACTGTCATGCCACCTTTCATCAAACACCAGATACATTTTCAAACATCTTTTGTTCTTTCTTCTATGCTGTATCTCAAAGATGCGGACATCCAGCAAGTTATCGCATTGACCTTTCAAATCCTTCCTGTCAAACCACCTTTGCCTTCAAACAGAAATGAAACTTGGCTGTCTTGGGAGCTCTGGATGTGCAGAACTGATGTTCCATGAGAAGCTGCTCTGTCTCCCCATCCTTGCTTTGCCCACCTCCCTGGGTCCACTGGTGGCCTCCTGTCTTGATCACATTGAGCTATTTAGCACAGGGGCTGGTTTTTTCAGTCTTCTCCTATGAGTTTCTGAGCTACAACTGGGATGTGCTGCTTACAGATGAGTCTGCTGTAAACTGCTGACCCTTATGTTCTAGAGAGGAGTAGCTCAGGTCTGTACATTACCATTTACAGACGTTTGTATTTACTTGTGAAATCGTGACCTAAGAAAGGAACACAGCCCCTAATTTTGAAATGTCTATGCAGAAACATTCTTCATAACAAGTAAAAGAAAGCTCAGTGTTTGTTGAGGAGATTTTGCTGCTGCTGTTTAATACTGTCTCACCATATAAACCTTGGTAATAGGTCCAGTAAACCTATGTAAAAATCAGGCAAACCACATTCCTTTAATCCATTTAGGGTGCAAAGAGCTTATACAGCACCAGCTATCACAGCTCAACTGCTGAGTGACAATTTATGAACAAACAACTCACAAACCTGTGGTATCTGATGGCACACCTGAGCCATCTCCCACATCCCGTCTTCGCAAGGAATGAAGAGAAACCATGGCCCTCACTGCCATGTTCAGCACTATGATTGGTTAGGCTTCAATTCCTTTCCACACTGTCAAGTGAAGCAGAGGTTTGGCCACCAGTGTCAGTTTGGGCACTTCAGATTAGCTCTAGGTGGCTGAGATAAAAAGAGCCTGTCAGCTTAGTGGTTGAAGGGACTCTGGTACGTGGCACAAAGAGACACCAAACTCAGCCAAAGCTGAGAGACACTGTCTGAAAATGGAAAGAAACCTTTGCTTGAGGGCTCCTAACTGTTCTTGTTTGGCTGGGGGCATTAGGCTGGATGGTAGAGAAGTAGGTCTGCAAGCCTTTTGTTTCTCTTCCCTTCTCCAAATACCAGGGGACAGAGCACCTTGGAAAAGAAAAGGATTAAACGGGCTTTTTCAAACAGCTGCCTTGCAGAAGGAAGGCTGCTACTAAGATGTTTAAGCAATGGTACTATCACTTCAAAGTCAAATTTAGAGGCAGAGTTAGTAGGGCACCCCAGCATTACAGTTAACAGGGCAAAGACACCTTTCCCCCAAGGTGTCACACACAGCTTGCACTGGTTTAACTGAAATCAGTTTTGAAGTCAAGTCAGTTGGGCAGGTATGAAATCCCAAGAGAATGTACTTAACTTAGTGCACAGACATCAATTTAGCTCATCTGAGTTACTGAAGTAGGCTAAATCAATACAAGGCACTTGTAAATGGATTTAAAAGAACATTCATATGGGGTTTGTTTCAATTTAACAAGTCATGTTAAGGAGCAATTTTATTCAAACTTGAGCAAGGTTTCTTTGTTGGCTATCCTTAAACCCTAGATTACAACTCTAATTACCCACCTAAGCAAGTAGAGAGGAAAGCATCCTTTCCGTGCATCTCTGAGGGAAAGTCCCCTGAGCAGAGAAACAGGCAGCACTGCCACTTCTTCCTCAGAAGCAAAGCAGTAAGGTTGGAGAGGTCCACTGATAAAACAGTTTTTTCTATTTATACCAAAGGGTAAATTAGCAGATTAATATTTACTTCCAGCCACTGCTACCAGCCTGAAGGGGAAATGGAGCAGAATGAGGCCAGCAGAGGTCATAGCTCATTCAACCCATCAGTATCATCAAATTTGCTCAGCAGAGCTATGATTACTTTTCCAAACTTCAAGGCTGGTTTGTGGTAAGACATTTTTCTAGAAAGGGAGGAATAGAAGGCTAAAACTAAGGCCATGTTAACATATTAATAAATCTCTCAACTAGCAAAACTATTATCTTTATTTGGGAAGCTGAATGCTTCTGAATATTAAATCAAAACCACTAGTTCTGAACATCTACAAGTCTTGTTCCTGGATGAGGTGGGGGCTGCAGTGAGATTTATGGAGCTGGCACAGGGCTAACTGCACAGCCCATGGGATTATGCTGTTATGCATTCACAGTCATTAAAATATCCCTCTCAGCTCTTCTTTGACACACAGAGAGGAGGATGCTGCCCTTGCAACCTCACCCTGTGCATATTTTAGCTCCATGCCTGCTTTTAAGACATCAAGCCTCACTCATACACCAGCACTCTCTAAAGCAGGAGAGCCTTTGAGTCTGGCTGTTGCTGAAGTGTTTCGGGACTGTCACCTTCACCTGACAGCAGCCCTACAGAGCACACATGGATCAGCACTTCAGAGAGTACCTTACTGTGCACAAACACCAGCCAGAGGCAACCCGTGGAATGGGGGCTTTGACATCCAACTGAAGAATGGCATGGAGCGGGGCGGGGGGAATTTAAAAATTAGAGAGCATGGTATCACCATTTCAGAACAAAACACAATTAATTCTGCTCGGTCCTGGTGAGACTGGCAGGACATATCCATGGTACGTATACTCCAGGCTTTGGATGTCTGCCAATGCCAATCAATGTCCAACTCTCCCAAAACACAGCTTGTAGCTATTGATTCAACATGAAGGAAAATCTTTTATCAGCCCTTATGGGCTCCTTCCACAGCCTAGGACACATTCAGCTGTGTCCAGCCCAGCTTCCACATTTGGGACAGGGTGCTTTGCCTTTATCCTCCCTGTATTTGCCTTACCCTTTTCTGCACTATGACTTTTTTGTTGTTATTATTAATGGTTGACTCACTTCTGCATTACATTTTTCATTAGTGTTTGCAATACTGTGCTCAGGATAATGGATCTTTAAAGAATATTAGGGGAAGATGACTATTTCATGGAAAAGAAACTCAGTTAACTCCATCAGATATAAGAAAGCCATCTCCTGGGCTACACATCCACTCTGCTTCCTGTACAATGCTAGTAAAGAGTAATTTCAGCAGTATTTGGCCTGAGCCCTCAAGCCAGGGAATGAACTCAGTCACGACCTAAAGTTCACCACTAGTTCAGATGCACGTATTGGATGTTGCTTTGGCTTAACAAAAAGGAACCAGCATGCTTTTATAAAAAAAAATCAGTCTAAAATAGATTCAATTATTACTGTTCAATTAACATAATTTTTTGATCGAAAATATAAGTTAATTTTTAGGAGAAAGCATGAAAAACTCTTAAATAAGCCATACCTTTTCAATTTTAAATGAAAGGTGGTGCCTGGCACTTTCAGCACTTCCCCCTAGTTCTTCCAACTATTCCTTTCTCACAGAAGGCTTCCCTGTCAGACATTTTTCAATTTTAAAAAAGTTCGCTAAGAATCTTCTACTAGCCCTGACTGAAGTCTACACACATGAGACTGGAGGGGAAAAGCAGCAGTTTAGGCAAGATAATCTTGAACCTCCCCACATAAACTCATCTTGCCCTTGGGTATGACCCCAGAGTCATTTCGGAAGGTGACTGACCTTCCTTGTGATGGAACCAGCACCCAAAGTTTTCACAGCCCGTAGCATCAATCTGAATGCACATCCAGCTGACCAGTTAAAAAACACCAACAGAAAAAAAAGCCCCAAAGCAACACCACAATCTCCTCTCTCCAGTGTGGCAGACAGGGATGTCTTTGATGCTGCCCTTCCTTCTGTGCCCCCGCCCCGAGTCAAGAGTACCCGTGGTTTCAAACCCAAAGCACGTGGCTCTGCTATTTCTGACGGGCAGAAGCAGAAGTCAGCTCCCTGAGGAATTCCAACGTGAGCACTGCGTTTGTTCAAGGGCTGGACGGATGGATGTGCTTTCACTTCTAAGCCTTAAAGAAACGAGAGTACATCTATGAAAGTTTCACCAAGGAGAAAAAAAAAAATAGAAAAGAAGAAAAAAAAAAGCAAGGCAAAGGGGTTTCAGAGAAGACAGCCCCTTGAGCGATTTCCAAACATCAAAGAAAAAGGCCTCCAGCGTGTTCTCCTCATCTGATACCTTTGTTCCCCCACTCCATGCCTGCAGGCATGTTCCTAGTGATGCACAAAAGGCTCCTGCAGGCCCCGGACAGCTCCGTGTCCACACACATTACCTGTCTCCAGCTCTGACTCCCTCATGCTGGCCCTTCACACTAATCACAGCTCATTTTCCGTGGCTGAAGCCAGGTGGGACTGACTAGGGAGTCTGGAGTCCCAGAGAACTCCAGCAGGTCTGTATCCAACAGCCTGACTGCTCCTTCACCCTCCATGCAGGTACAGTCCAGGCGAGCCCTGCTGTTCCGCCATTCCTCGTGGAGCAGCTGCTTGGCTGTTTCCCACTCCCCCACCTCTGTTCACTCTGACTTGCCTTCTGCAGGGCTGCACTTCTGTTTTCTTCTTTCTATTCTCTTTCCGTTTTCTCTTTCTATTTGCCCTAGAGGTTATTTTTTCCTGCCCGTCTCTGGTTTGCCTTGGCGTCTTTGCAGAGGTGCAGGGCAGATGCCTCCTGTATTTTCCGTGTTTACAGAGCACACTCACGCCCAGCTGCCTGGAACTGCTGCCCTTGGATGCATCCCGGGCAGCACCTCCACTCCCCTGGGGCAGGGAGTGGGGAGCACATGAGTCAGGTCACAAAGGGTCGATTGCAATTGTCAGTCAATTGACAATTATTATTGTCAGTTCCCTTTACTTTCCCCAATCACAGAAAGAAGCTCCGGACAGCAAACCCCTTGCTCCCCAGCAGCGACTGCTGTTATCTGCATGCAAATTTGGAAGCTACCAAGAGTTTTCCTCACCCTGGACACTGCAGGCAGGACTTGTCAGTGCAGCACTGCAGAGGGGTTCAGTCTGTTGAACTTCTTTCACAGACCAACACCCAACACATCCTTGTGACAGCATTGGTTCCCTTTCATATCCAGTGGACAAAGCTTGTGTGATCAAACTCAGTTTCAGATAATCTCACTGCTAGCCCTGCACTGCCGCACATCTCGAGGCCGCTGCAGACCAACTCAAGCTGCAAATACCCCCGGGGGCTTTGATGAGACTCATCCCTGTGCTGGGCAGGCTGAAACTTCGTGACACTGCAGAAAACAGGCTCGTGTGCAGCCAAGGAACAAGCAGGCTGTGCTGGAGCTTTGCCTCTGTCAGCCTACGTGACACTCACCCCTGTGCCGAGTGTTTAAGGGGTGCTCTGTCTCCCCTGTCTGCAGGGGCTTTCGTGGAGCTAAAGGCAGCAAAGGAAAGTTTTTGGTTCATTGCCTCTCCAGTCCCTCCATATAGGGTTTCTACGGAATTTCTCTCTGCAGCAAATGACATGAAAATGAACAAGCATGAAAATATCCTAGGGACACCAACTACTTCCAATATGTAAACCTAGGGATCTGATCCAACCTTCTTTGAACTCAGTGGGACTTCTTTTTTTTCGCAATGAATGGTGACCTGAACCCCAACTCATTATTTCTATAGGCTGGCAAGAAAAGCTAGAAAAAGGAGCTCACTCTTGGACTTGGGTTTAAATGCAGGTCTGTGAGCATATGCTGTTTTCCAGACCTGTGTGCAAGGTCACTGAAATGCCTCTGCTGAGCTTTAAGTTAAGGCACTGAATTGACACCTCATCCCTAGAGTTTCGTGCCATTTTGAGCCCTAGAAGGCAGCAGCTCCACAGGGCTGGAGGCTGGTCCCTCTGTTCCACCAGTGGCTCACAGCTCGTGTCCCCACTGTGGATGGTGACAACTGGACTATCCTGCTCAGCAACTTGCCTTTGGCCAGGGAGTGCTGATAAATTACATTCCCCATGTAACACAAGACTTTAATTACTTTACAAAAGCACAGAATTCCTTGTCAGCTGTAGCCTGTCAGAAGGAAATGAGAAAATCAGTGAATTCAGAAGACTGTAGAAAGAAAGGAGGAAAAACATAAAAAAATTTAAAAAAACAAACCAAACAACAAACACTGCAAGTAATGCTTCTTTCATTCATCTGAAGAAGATATACTACTGGAGCAGCAAGGATTTAAATGTCTCGAACACCCCCAGTCAAGACTTAGCCTAGGCAGGGGAAAACAATCCAGCTGTTCCTTTCTTTCCCAGGCTGGTGGGAAGCTGGGGTATCTATTTGTTCAGCAGTGCTGTCACTATAAACTGTACAATCCTTCCTGACCGTAATGCTTACTGCATTTTACGTAAGTTATAGTGCAGCTCAGCACAGATCTGTCTGCCAAAGTTGGATATTTTGGAATGTCTCCCATTCCTGACCCGCGTGATTGAAATGGAGGGATTACTCTGTTCAGATGTTTAACTCCCTGTGAAGCATGCAGACAGAGAAATCCCCATGCTGCTGAAGCTCTCGAGTCATGGAAGCCGGGCAAAACTACTCCATTACCACAAGGCTTCAGTGTTACTGGATTTATCTCGATTGCCGACATTTCCAGAAAGCTAAAGGGTGTTTCACACCTCCAGAACATGGAGAATTTCTTGCTTCATAATTGAAAAATGCACAGATACAGAGAACTACTGCAGAGAGGTGAAAGGGAGAAATTGCCAAGGAAAAACAGAATGAGTGGTGTTATTATTTTACATGGTATTATCAGGTAACAATGGCAACATATCTGCATGCATTTTTTAATGACATTTAAACTAACGTTTGACAGTGTTAAAGTTGAATCCCACATCACACCAGATCCTCTCTGAAAAGCATTTTCAATTACACCCTCAAAATTGGTCTAATTAAAGCAGGCAAGCATTATTGGCTCTGTTGTAGAAGTGGTATGATTCACAAAATAGAGCAGCAGATTCACAAAATAAAGCAGCAGATGTGGAGATTACTGCAGGGCTAGGAAGGATTTCCTCCATCTACTCTAGACCCAATTCTTTACCTGCAGACCCTTCTTTACCCAGCAGCCACATAATTAAGACTCTGAAACCCCAGGAAAACGTGCTTCTGTTTGCAGAGACCATCGTTAAGACAGGAATGATCTGCTGGGTTATTCAGCGCAAGCACAGGGCCCAAGTGGTGTGGTCAACGCTGCTCCCAAAGCCAGCGAGGCTGGATGCTGGCTCAAGGATCCCTGGCCAGAGCTCCCAGTGCAGACATGCCCTGAGTCAGCTGTCATTAGCTGGTATTAATCCTGGCAGAGCACTCTGTACACATCCTTAAAAGGGCTTAAGTGGATGTTAGGCACTAGTTAACTTATAAATTAAAGTATGAATTAAATTATCCACTGACGGAAGTAAACGGCAATTTAAATTTCAGTTCATTACGAAGTCAAAGCAAGTAAGCCAATTTACACCAGATAAGGTTTTGGCCCGGTTTCTCCTCCCCTTGATTTTAAGCCCTGTTTTGTTGCAGGAGAGGCTGTGTGATATGAAGTTATCCTGCTGCATGACACTACTGTCTCACATCAATAATTCTGTGTATTGCTTTCAATAAGCTGGTTTACACCATTTGCAATAGATGTGATTCCTAGTTCATGTGAAAGCAATGGGGGAAGGGGAATACCGGCACACATGGGAGATCCTTTGAATTTCCAGTTAAAAACATTTACTAGTATATCATTATTTGGATGAGCTTTTTGCTTAAATCTTTGCCATAGTCATTCCAAACAAGGCTGCACATTTCTAACACTACAGACAGATTTGAAAACAGTGAAGTGCTCTGAAATAAAGAAAACTGAGACTAATTTGTTGATCAGTGAGTTGTAAAGAATCACAGACATTAGTTATACTATTTAGCATGAAAAAGGGATATCCAAACTCTTCAGAGACACTGTGCAAAATTCTTGCCTTGCTGATATTTAAAAACCAATGTCCCACCTTTGTTACTGGAAAAAATAAACTCATGAATATAAATCTCACAAGGCTCAAAATCAGTATTTATTTCTGGCCATATAAAACACAATTTTTTGCCTTGCTAAGACCTGTGAGCAATTTTCTGCCAGCTGGAGGCAGTTGCTCCTCAGCCTGCAGGTCTCTTATCTGGGATTCCTCAGGGCCACATCTGCAGCCAAGGAGAGCCTGGAAGCATTCCCAGGCATTGATGCCAAGTGGCAGGGAGCAGCCCGAGCCTGCGCTCCCACTGCCATCAGGGATGGGTCTCCGCGCTCTCCCAGCTGTCAAATCACACCTGTGATGTCTGAGGAGAGCAGCAGCTGGAACGGGATGATTTTTTTCCCGGGAAAGAGTCTGACAGGGGAGAGAAGACAGACATGCACTAGCAGGCACGCTTGCATTTCTGAGCCAGGGGCACAGCCACAAGACTCGTTCCTTCTCTCCATAGGGACAGGGTGAGCAAGGAGAACTCAGGGCTGGTTCTTTGCATGTCCCCCAGGTCTCTGGCACCACACAGAGAATCCTCCACAGCCGTACTTCCCTTGGGAAAGGAGGTGTTCCTCCCTTTTCTCCTACCCACTGGCTAGCCACAAAGCTATGCTGGGATACAAATGCCTGTGTGGGCAGGGCAGCTCCAAGGATACAGGAGAGGAGCACGCCTGGGCAGTCATAGAGCCGTTGCAGCTTCTCCTACAGAGAACTCCTGCGGCAGCCCGGCACGCAAAGGGACCGCAGGGATTTTTAAACCAATTCCTCACGCCTCCATGTATCCTAGCAACCCCTCTCCGAGGTTACAGATGTGATGCCTCGCCCACCTGTTGCACAGTCAGCCTGAGGCAAGTTACACATCGCTTTCTTCCCAGCTCATCCTGCGAATCCACCGCGGCGATTAAGGAATGTGGGAATGTGCCACAACCAGGCGGCGGGTGTCACACACATCCAGGCACCCCTGGACACCAGGAACTCGGCACCGGCTCCTGCATGTGCTCCAAGGAAAGGTCTCGCTGCCACAGGCTTTGTGATCAAGGCAAGAAAAAAGGGGGTGGCCTTAATCCCTGCCGCAAAAACGCCCGATGTGCCATCACTCGGGTCCTGCAAAGACATCCAAGCACGATCTCCAAAAGAATTCTAGGTCCAAAAAATGCACAGTGAACAAAACTTGACTCCTCCCGTGCCCTTCTCTCCAACCTGACTGAGCTGCAATATAATTACAGTAAATGAGCTTGTTAAGGAAAAAAGACAAAAAACTGCTTGAAAAGCGACCTTTTTAAGGAGTGATGCCACTCCAAAGTACCCTTTAGCATTTTTGATTTCCTGCGGGGAAAAAAAAATACTGAAAACATTACAGAAATAACCATCTAACATTAAAATTTTGCTCTGCAGAAAAATAAAAAACTAATTTAATCAAAAATTTAAAAATATAACATCATTTATAAAAATCTGTTGAGGGGGAAATTTACAATTTTACAAAATTTACTTTCTACACCTGTGAAAATGGTTCTTTCTTTATGATTGTCCTGCTTATCAAATTAGATTTCCTTTGTTTGGCTATCACTGATCACATCCTTTAAGCTGCAATATCCATTTCTCACTCGAACCTCAGTTGTCTTAATTTATCATTCATCTGCATTCCTGAAAAACAAACAAAGAAAACCCCTAAATATTTTGCCGTGGGTTTGTTTCTTTTTTGTTTTACTGAACTTATAACTGCTAAGTCCACTTCATTCTAATTTATTCAATAATTCAAGGGATGCACAGAAGCTGCTGTCCCCAAGGCCAATAGGGAAGATGGGGTTGTCACTGCTCAAAGACACATAATTTGATCTTTCTTATTCACCTTCACAGAGGAAAATATGGGATACCTCCTAAATGGTTGTAGCACTTGTGAGTTGCCCTTCTTTCCCACCCAGGCAGATAAATATTGTAATGAGATGCAGCCACTAGGTTTCCTCTCTGGAGTGCTCCAAATGTGAGCACTGATGGTGCCCTTTCACTGGGTAAGCTGAGGTTGGCTGCTCAGTGATCTGCAGTGGCTCCTGGGCAATGACTAGAAGAAGCTGGCACACCTTCTCCCTCAGCACCACTTACTCTGTTCACCTCAAGCTGAAGGATACACCCAGGATGTCAAATCCTCCTTTTCACTATGAGGCTACTTGGCAGCTGGATCTGTACACTGAGATGAGTCCAGCTGAGATGGCAGCAGCCACTTCATTAGTTCAGTGTCAGTTCGGTTTTGACACGTTTGTGGAACCATTGACTAAGTTTTTATAACAAGCGAGAACAGGATTTTTATAGCTAAGATTTTTTGCAAGTGTCACATGAATTTTAGGACACAGTCCTGGGCTGAGCTATACAAACAAAACTCCCTTGAGGTTTGACAGACATCATGAGTGAGAATTGGATCATGTTTTCTGTGTGAGATAAAACTAACTGCCTTCACAGCTGTCATTTTTTTATAGTGCAAGGGAGGAAATTCAAGCCTTTAAAGTTACATTTAAATATGAAAACTTGATAGACATATCTGGCAATAAAAACACAGCTGTTAACAACACATAGAAAATACTGCAGTGGTACAGCACAGGAGGCTGAAACCCTGTGTCTGAGGAGAATGTGCAGGTGAGAGCAGCTTCCTCATTTATTTAACAGAGGGAGTAGGGCTTGTGTTTGTAGATTGTGTGGTACTAGGCAGAAATACCCTCAGGAGCCTATCATCCAGCACTGCACAAATAAGAACAGAATTTCCCAAACTTCTGTGAACAAGGCATGAGCCCTGGAATAAAAATTCTCCACATGCAAGACAAGAGCCATGTTATATTTTACTCAAGTGGAAGAGATGCACAGTTCAAAGCCAGTCTCTTGAAATCTGCAGTGGACTTGAAGAATGAGAGCTCATGGGGGCTGCTTCTTCTTCAGTTTAGCAGCTCACCGGTGGTTTCTGGGGTAAACCTAAAGAATAGGTTCAGATACAGCTGATCCATCACAGCCTTGCAACATCACCAACTCCCACATCCACCAGTTATTTTTATGCAGCTACTAGTGCTAAGAATGTGTCAGGAAAATTAATGAAGTATGAATATGCTCTGGGAAGAGCATGCACAAAAAGAGGCAGGTTGTGGGTTAAAATAGTCCGGTGCATCTTAACCAGTGCACAAAATGGTCAGAGAACAGCTGCTGGAGAGACTCATGAGGCCATGGCATGTTATCTAGAAAACATTAAGAGTATTTTCAAGCACACACTGGCTCACATTCAGCACCCAGAAGCTATTTTAAGTGCTCCATGGAGACAAGCCAGTGTTATTAGGGCACTTTTCTTCCAGAAGACAACAATTCATTTCGAGTCAAATAATCCCATCAGAGGCCTTTGTAAACACCTAAATCAGAAGAAGTGGCTGTGATGATCTCATATTGGGAGAGATTCACAGGCTGAGCTAAGGCAGGTTTTCTTAAGACACTTAAGAAGAAAATGAAACTACTTGCTGGGTAGTCTTGGTGCTGTGTCTGTCATGTCACAGCAGTTCCCAGAAGGCATCTCTGGAGTCTGAGGAGCTGCCAATTGGCACAGGGAAGCTGGTTCAAGAAGAAAATTTGAGCAGAAGCCTACAAGATAAGTTTTTTTACCCTACTGAGCAGCAAAGCCATGGCCAAATGAGCCCTAAGAGTACAACTCTCACCTCCTGGCAGAACCACCTCAGACCCAAGAGGAAAGATTTCCATCATTTTCGCGCCTTGGCCTCACCTCACCTCACCTCTCTGTCTCAGTTTCAGCCTAGTGTCTTTAGCAGGCATTTTGAGACTCGAAGACCAGAAAACGTATAGAAAGAAAGAGATAATGCTGTTATTACCCAATGCTGTGGCTCTGTATGATGTGAAGGCATAGACAGTCACAATGAACTCCCTATATCAGAAAGGTGGGAAGAAATATGGGAACGGAAGAGGAGGAAATTGGATTATGACAGTGACAGACTGAAGAGTAGTAGATGACAGGGATTTAGAGACCTTTTGGAAGCACTCTGATATTGGCATGATGGTCTCAGTAAAGAAAATTGTCAAAAATATGACCATAGGAAAGAGCCTAATCAGTGTCATCCAAAAGTGGTTTATTTTGTAAAATATTTCAGGCCTTCTTTTCCCTCCTGTTTTTGAAAGCCTTGCTGTACAGCCTGGTGAGGCTGAACAGGGAACTGTAAGCACTTGTGCTACTCTAAATACTGAGAGACAAAAAAAGCAGAGAGGGAACGGTGCCTAAATATAGTTCAGAAGGCTCCCACCTCTCCATACTGAGATTCAATCTCCACAGCCAGCTCAGGTCAGTGATTTTCAGTCAGCTTTCAGCCACTAGCAGATACAAAGCCACATCAAAATTACCAAAGTTTAGAGTAGAAATTATCATAGTTGATGAGGAGCCAGGTATAAATAAAACACTTCCAGTGAACTCCCTAAAAAGAGCCACTCCCTTCTCTTTATTAAGTTACAACCCATTAATATTTAGCAAATTTTTATCTCCCAAACCACTGACTTTGGATCCTCAGACAGAGAAAATGAATTGTTGATCTACCCCACAGCATGATCCAGCCCTGAATTTACAGGTAAACAAAGCCGTGGACTTTGCTTACATTTTTGGCTTTTAAAAAAGGGCACTTTTCTCACAATGTGTAATGCACTATTTTTGCTTAGAAGAGGCAGTTCTAAAATTAAATTAACCAAAGATACAGAGGCACAGGGCATGCTAAAGCTAAGGTAACTTGGCAGAAAATACCCAGCACCTGAAGCAACACACATGCGATAATCAAGGATCACAAGGAAAACAACATGCTCATGATATCAACACACAGAAAGAAGTTCACATACCCTTTCAAAAACTATTTTTGTTTCAAATACACTCTTGCCATGACTCTCGTGGGCAGTCCTTGATCATTATGGAGAGAAGTACTTTTGTGAACCAAAAAAATATTGAGGTACCAACAAACCCCTCAGAGAACACCCAACTGCCAGGCTCTTGTGGTACCTCAGTCTCCTGCAGAATGCAAGTGTCTGACGGCAGTGGGGAAATACTCAACAAGCTCATTTTTTTTCTTGCAACTAATCCACCACATTTCCAAGTTTCACTTACCCGTCAGGTTCCTCAAGCCAAGTTCCCTGAGCCCAAAGTTCCCATCCTTCCTGTAGTTAAGGAAAATGGCCAGAGCATATCGCTCCTCATAGAGCTTGGTCCCACGAACGATGCGCAGGTTCTCCAGGGGCAGGTATTCAAACTGGTTCAAAGCCACTAACACATAGCCCGTGACTTCTCGGATAGACTGAAAGGCAGAAACGAAACAAACACATCAGACATAGTCCATTTTTAATAGTCCTGAATTTCCCAGATAGTGGATGCTTTAGGACAAGATGCTGCTACCCAAGACAAAAAAACAAACCATCTTCGGAAAACAAATTCTGTTTCAACTTAATGATTTCAAGCACATTCCTGTTTTAATTTTAGTGAGTTTACTGGAAATAGTTGTTTAAAAGGTAGAAAATAAAGAGGTAGACATTTTTATCAGTTTATTTAAACTCAAACAGAAATTCACTCTAACGTATTAAGGATTCACAAAAGGATGACTTTGCACAATTCAAAGCAGAGAGCAGGTCAAAGGCCTCTGCAGTACATGAACAGAATCCACTGGGGCAATGCCACAGTTCAGATGAGATTGTCTGTCTGCAAGTAACTCTGTGTTGTACAGCGTATTTCAGGGTGGGACTGAAGGGACACAACATGGAAAACACCTCTGGAAGAGCTCACCATCAAACAGGAACAGATGGGAGATGGGGGGGCCGGTTTGGAAGAGGAAATAAAGACAACACAGATATGCATTAACACTCATTTTGTGTACTTTCAAATGGAGCTGATCACTGAACATTTGCAAAGATTCGTCTCAGAGTTTCATCTGGAAGTGCTGGAACTATCCACATCCATATATCCCGATTTTTGATCAAAACTGCTATCCAAACCTTTAGTAAAATGATTGCTGCAGCATTGAGTTGGCTGAAATCTTCGTTGGCTTTAGATGAACTGCTCAATAACCCTCCTGCTCATATTCAGGAATTGATTGCCTGGGCTGGAAAGGGAAAAAACACCCCAAAACCCAATAACTAGAAGAAGTTTTTCAAATTCCAGAAGATTAACAGAACTAAGATGTTGTTAGGAAAAAAAATACAGAACACCCAAAACCAGAGAAATATGCTCCCTTAGAAAATAAAGTTCATTCTAAGGAATTGAAAGAAATGGCCTAGAAATATGCAAATGCCTTTGAAAAATGTCATTTCAACACTCACAACAACCCCACCATCCTCAGCAGAATTTACATAGGCTGAAGGATGCTCCTGGCCAGATCCTGTAAACAGGATCTCCATGTTGGAGAGGGGCTCTTGAGTCTGTTTTTCAAAGCTCACCAAACGCCATGCCTGCAACCACCGTACAGGCGTGTGTTTGTGTGCGTGTGCGTATTTAATGGACAGAAATTGATACCGCTACTTGTGTGCTTAAGTGGCTGCACACACTTTTTCCTTCCCTTTGGCAAAGTCAATACCTTAAACAAAACACTGAAAGAAAAATTCTGCTCAGAGTAACGTGCCCAGACTATAACCAACATGTCGGGGATTCCAGTCAATACTGTAATAAAAACAACCCGACAAGCAACAGCAGGCAGAGAATTCAATGTGTCATTTATGTATCATTAATAAAGAAAGGCAACAATGGATTTGCAGCACCAAGGACAGGATCCTGCTTTGCTGGTTCAGCGCTTTGCCATGATTTCACTTTTAAGTGTGCACAAGTCTTTTAATTAGGCTTATAAAAGCCTGCAAGGTTATTAACACGTGGCAGCGTACAGAAGGAATGATTTCTAGGCCACAAAATCTAGGTACTAGCTGTCCTTCTGAAGTCAAACATTTGTACTCAGCTGAAGCTGCTGAAAAAGCTGTGGAGCCATTTCCAGACTTGTGTTGCATCTAAACAAAGCCCAGTGTCCTGACAGGACTCTGATGAAAACCCAGTGAGTGAAGGTAGGTCGAGAAGTACGGTTCAGCAGCTCAGTATTAAATGTAGAGCTGCATTGTACCCTGGGACACTGATTCCATTATAATCAGAAGCTTTCCAGCACTTTCATGATAGCTCTTTGCCTTCAGACATTTCAGCTTAGCCAGTCTGGTAAGGAATTTGCTTTTCATCATATGCAAAAATTTCTTTAAGCTGGCTTTTTTAGTGTCTCCTCAGAATTCAGGAAATACTTAAATTACACTCACGGCTTCAATTTCTCCACTGATATTCTAGGGATACTGTGATTGTTCTAATTAATTTAAATGGATGTTTAACTTGGAATTGAGTGGAAAAAATTAAAAGCAGTCCCAAAATTGCATCTGAACAGGTCCTCCCTGCCAATTGTTGTCACTTAGAACCACATTTTCCATTTTTAGGATATGTCTTACTGCCAAGCACCAATTCCACCTGAAAGAGCGGGAATTCAGCACAGAACTGAATGACACACACACACACACACACACGGAGCAGCAAATCCTCATTCCAAACTTGAAAAAAAAAGCAAAAAAACCACCAAAACAAAACAAAAAAGTAACCAGAGAAAATGACAAAGTTCTGTTGCTGATAATTGCGAACTGCCTCAGAAGCCCTGCACTCTGTATGGCTTCACCAACTGAAATGACAAATTATGGCAAGTATTTTGACAAACCAGAAGGTTCTTTGCAGTCCCACGGCTTCCACCATATTGCAACACACATTTATGTGCTGGAAACACTGCCATGTTCATGCTTGCAAAACAAAATTATGAAGATAAACCAAAAGGGTTTCTAATTTCCTACGAAACAACCACCTGACCAACCAAATCTAGTCGTCTGTTACATTAAGCCAGGGTTTCATTTTGGGTTTAAATTCATAGGAGTGAAAATAGGAATGAAAAATGCAGAACAATAACCTGCTTTGCAGGATGGTTTCTGACTGGTTTCTGGTTTGCAGGGTGTTTTCTGACCGGTCCATCTTGAAAAAATGTACTGGGAATGCAGAAGGCATCTCAAGTTTCGGCCACTCCTGGCCAACACTGTCACTTTGCCAGGCACTGCGAGTTTTAACATGATTCTCACTGAAAATGGACACCCGCCCACTTGGAGCTCACTCCCAGCCCTGCTGGAGTCACTGCAAAGATGCCTGTTGGCTTCCATACTGACTCACAAATCCTCATGCCAGATGGGACCAGGCAGCCAGATCTCCTCCCCTGCACCTCGTGCCAAGGTCAGGCATGATTTGAGCCTCTCATCCTTTGAATTCAAGGCTGGACACTTTCCTGGGCAGGTATCCTGGACTCAGGAATCCTAATGCTCTATTAGGATTATCTAAAGCTGCTTTGCTCCAGCTTCCATCTGTGTTCCAAGAAGGTGGAATGACTCTCAACAGTGAGTGCCATCTCCCAGTCTGATTCTCCTTCTAGGGCTACAGACACTTACAAAAACACATTTCCCATGAATCTGTCCCTCAGGAAAGACAAAAAGAAAACTAAGTCTGTCGAGCATCAGCCTCTGGATAAGGACAAGCTTCCTGCAGAAACAAAAGGAATGTAGGGAGGAAAAAAGTATTAATCCTTGACATATCTAATGTCTCATGAGCTGCTTAAAAAACACACCAAACCACAGGGCTCTGATATATTTACCAGGAAAAAAGCTCTTTATCTCCATTTTCAGAAAGGAGATGAGCACTTGTACTCCACAGTTTGCCATCCCTGTGTCCACCAGTGTCCTGCACCCCAGGAACAGCCATGTCAGTCTATAAACCAATCTCCTAACAGATTCTATGAGCCCCAACATAGCCAATTTTCTGGTTGCTAAAAATAGCTACCCTGAGATAAGAACAGAGCAAGTGAAGGTGCTGCCCTGCCCAGGGGGCCACCCCAAGATGGGCAGCCCTACAGAGAGAGATGAAGAAACTCAAAATGACACCAAAAGCAAAAGGGTTCTTTTTAGAGGTTCTTTTTCAGATAATGAACTGTAAAAACAAGCTCTAGACAGCCCATTCCCTTAATTACAATTAATATTAGCTGAGCACAGATGAAGCACTTGAAGCTCCCAACAGCAAAGCCAGAATTATCCTGTCAGCTGGAAGTAAATGGGAGTAAAATTGTTCCCTGCCATCTTAAATAGTTCTTTGGTTCGAATCAAGTGAATCTGAGTGAAGCCGAGCAAAATAACAGCGAAAACTTCATCATTCCGCCCAGAACAACAGATCAATGAACGATTAGGGAAGCTGATGTTTCTCATAAACACTACCAAGGCTTCTTAACATCCATCAGGAAGGCTGGGCTGTGGCAGAGGCACCGAAGAGAACTCTATTGTGGGGTTTATTTCAGCTGCAGACACATCCATCCAGTCACTGAACCTGATCTGGTAAAGCCCCTGCTGCCTCAGCTGACCAGACACATGTCCCCAGCACGGAGTCAGAGCAACAAAAACCTGCCACAGGGGTCAGCTCACACTTGTGGGACCACTGACAATTAATGCTCTTTGAGGGTGTTTTTCCCCCTTCCCATAAAAGCCAAGAACATTTTGATCTACTTCAATCTCACTTGAAAGCACCAATAAACACAAGCGCAGGAGGGATCACGTGAAGAACAAGTGTGTTTAATTCACAAACATTAAAAAAAGGAAGCACTTTTCACAACTCAAATGGACTTGAACAGAGTATCTCACATTTTGCTTTTTTATCAATTAAAAAGTATGCATTTGTATCTGGTGAGAACTACCCAACATTCAACTGGCCAAATTCTGAGGCAACAAATTTTCATTATGAGAAGAAAACGCACAACACAGCAAAGTCAACATCTGCCTAACTTTAAATAAGTTCACAAATTCAGTCGGGTATGTTTGTGAGCGTGCCGGTAACCATCAATTAATTTTCTTTTTTTTTTCATACATTTTTACCCATGCAATGCAACACACCTGTCACTATCACAATTAAAAAAATTAATTTTTACTGAATAACCATAAAGTAGTCTCTAAGCAGCTACATCACTTGCAATTCTAACTCTGGGAGAAACAATAACAACCAAAATGTGGAAATAGCAATTTATGGAGCTCAATTAACTGTTCCATGCATTGCTCACTGAGGGTTATGAATTTCTAATGACACGAGAAGCTGAGATTTTCAAAGCAGTTCAGATATTTAGGGGATCCAGCCTTTGTTAGCTTCTCTCAAAAGCCCATCTGTACCATGAGAAATGTGTGGCACACACTGACATTTCTCCTGCCTGAAAGGACACCCCATTTAGAGACTATGTCAGAGCTAACATGGCATGCACATGAGGAATTGTGTCCCACTACAAGCTCATGCATTGTCTCCTTCCACTCTATGCATCCTTTAATTACGTCAACACTCATGAAATTGTGATGTTAAGCCCTCCTGAGCAGCAGTGGTTTTCCAGGTACTCTGTACAAGCATCAGTAAAAATCCCTTAAGTTTGAGCACACTGATCAATACCAGAACACAGCTTGTAGAAAACATTTTCTAGTGACTGGTCAGAAGCAAGCAGCATATCCTAACTAGAGCTGCCTTGGTAGCTGCAGAAAGATTACTGTCTAAAGCACTAAAATTGCAGTTTTTATTCAAATTGGTTAATAAAGAAAGAGGAACTTCTGGTAGTCTTTCATTTTGGATTAAGGTGTATTAAAGGTAAAGGAAGGGCTTGGATTTAATTTTGTTAAGAGCTGTACCTGAGGAGCCCTGCACTGCTGTGTGCTGCAGAATTGAACTGTGATTCAGTTATTTATGACAGTTGGTAGGAACTTTACCTCATACTCTTTTCCTCACAGACACCTGGTCTTCTTCGGTAATATGCTCACAAAACATCCTGAGCAGCAGATCAGTGAACTGAGCACAGCACTCGATTTCCCCAACTCTAAAGCAGCAGTCAGTCAGATGCATCTTTTGTTAAGGCCACTGGAAACTTGCAAGGATTTTTCTACATAATTTACAAAACCCACTTCAGGAGTTGTTGAACTAAAGCTCTGTTTTCTGAATGGCTGGTCTTTACATTTCATTATGCCAAGAGTGGGACTTTTCATACATTAAAATAGGAGGATTAGCTGTGCTGTTATTTATTTATTGAGCTTGATGTAGAAAACACACTGTTGCTTATCTGAGGCAAGTTTGGCTGTGTCTGAGCTAATATACATTACAGTAGGGTCTAGGGAGGTCTTGGAAGAAAAACAAATACCAGTCTAGAAACCTTTAAACTGCAGGACAATGTCCAAATCTGACATCTGGAAAGAAAGGTGACGGACAAAAACATGGAGGGCCTTTGAAATGTGTATCTTGACTAATTCCTAAAGTACTGACGAGAAAACAATCTGGGGCTTGAAAAACAAAATAATAATAAAATAATGTGGGAATGGGAACATTAAGTAGAAATAGGCAAATAACAGGACCAAAACCCCAACGCTTTTGCTTTCAAATTTTGAAATACAGTTTCTAATGACATACACAAGTATTCTGCCCGCTTAATACTTCTTTGACTTAAGCTCGGGTGTCAGCTTGCCCCATGTGTCTCTGCCCACTTTTCAGTTAAAAATATCATCTAAACAGAGAAACTGAGCAGGCTTACATCAGTATCTGAGAGTCTTCCCAATGCTTCCAGTCTAAAACATAATTCCTCTGTTTGTGTATCTGCTAAGAAGTGTCCTAGAAGTGTCTGCTTAGAACTTTGAGGTGCCCAGGCTGGCTGAGAGTGCACAATAAACCCTAAGCTGTTTATGTTGAGCAACATTATGACCTAGACAAAGTCTGCACTCCGTAACAACCCCATCTTCACAGCTAACATCTGTCTGTCCTGAGGAACGCTGTGGAAGATACATGTTTAGCCAGTCAGTAAGACTTTTGACGTTACACTGTAATACCTGATTGGCCTTCAACGTATTTGCAGCGTGGTTTCCAGGAGAGTTTATTGTATCATCTCCCAAGGGAAAGCTTAGTCCTCAATGAGATTGAAAAGACTACAATGAGAGCATTATGCTGTTACAAAATGCTTTACCACTCAGGCCGTTCAGTAGTAGCTGCATTTTGCAGATACTCAAAGCACATCAGCTTATAGCTGCCCAGTTACAGAATTTCCAACAGCACAGATTGATGCCTTTTGCTTTCTCTGCTTTTGGGAGCTTAAGTCGAGTAAATAATAGTTTCTTTCCAGGCAACATAAAATTGCACAAACTGCTACTTCATAAACTAAATAATATCAACACTCTGGAAGGATTTTAGGAAAGTAATAACCATGTGCAAAGACATCCTTTTTTATCAGTTTTCCTCAGAGAGCCACAGCCCATGAGAAGCTGACTGCATTCGAGGGTCTCGGGACACTTTCACTGGGAAAGCCAACATGATGGCTGTCTTGTCAAACCTTCATGGTCACATTTACACTGGCTGCACTGCCACAGGCATCCTGAGATGTCACGGGGCTGAACCAAGGTGGTGTATTTATTTTGGCAGAACAAGGCATCCTCTACCAAAGAAGAAAAGAGCATTCAATTCCTCACTGTCCCTATTTGTAATAAATCCCCATCACATTTTTGCTCCTGTCTAAGCTGGACTAAGTCTTGGCAGGCTGCTTACTTGGTTCTCTGGCTCACGAGACTGGTTGGAGCACCACAGGGAGCCCATCTATCTATTCCCAAGTCTTCCCAAAGGAAGAAAATGGAAGAAAAGGAGGAGGAGGAGGAGGAGCAGGATGGATGCTCACAGTCTCTCACAGCTTGGAAGCACTCCCGGCTTCTCCAGCTTACACACAACCCGAGACAGCACGTGGATGACGTGGAACAAAATACACGGGGAACAAAAAGCAGAGGTGAAGAAGGATGCCTTCCCCACGATGGGTTTGAAAGGTCAAGTGTTTGATCAGAAGTCAGATGGAAGAGTACCCATGACAAATGCTGTGCAGGCTCTAACAGTGTCCAGAATTGCACACCATGGTAAGCAAGGTGCCTGTGAAGATCTTAGGAATGTTTTGTGGTCATTTAATTTAACAAGGGACCTTTACTTGCTCATTTGATATATGGTGAGTGACAGGCTTTGTACATCACATATTGTGATTGCTTTTTTCCTGCTACACAGCCAGGCTAGTTGGTATGAATTACAGGAAAATCTATAGTTGGACAAATAAATTAAATGCATTTATTAACATTTCTTCAGTCTCTACTGTGGAAGCAATGGGAGCCCTTGGCTGTCGTGACTCCCACGCTCTGGAATGATGCAGAATGAATTAAACATCCCAGAGATCTGGTACAGAGGTGGAGCTGAACAACAGGCCTTTTCTATTTTTTCTATTTAAACTGCAGGTGAAGGTGCCACACCACTCCTGAAAGCAAAAGGGTGTTTCTATTTCTGGATACAGGAACTGACTGCACATAGTGAAAATGTGTTAACCTTGCCAAATTTCAGCTCAACATTGTCAGTCTGCGTTTTTGCAAGAAGTAAATAGCTGGCTGTCCAATCCTGGAAAAGCAGTTTGCTTGTTTTTGGAGACCTTTGCTTTCCTTTTCCAAGAAAAGAGTTTCCTAAAAACACATTTTCAGTTTGTTTCATATGTGCAACATCCACTTTTTTATGAGTATTTTAAAACCATTTCCTGGGAGGAACCGATTTTATTGGTGCTCTAGGACATTTTTGCACACCGAAATTAGTGAATATTGGAGTTGTTAACTGTTTGTCTGGTTTCACTGAAGAGGAGAATCTTCACCCAGATATTGGATTTTAGCAACTCTTATTTCTAGCTGAGCATATATAAATACAACATCTGAGCTCAACATCACACCTACCTATTGAAACTATTTCAGTCTTTTTAACTCTAATCTTTTCAAGAATAGAAACCCTGAAGAGATTCATTAATCGCTGGCTTTTGATTAGGTTTATTTCCATTTAGATAAAAAGTGAAGAGGCTTCTTGCTTTTAAAGCTGTGTTTTTGTTTTGTTTATCTGGCAGATGAAGAATAACTCTGTTATTCAGGCTTTAATAGATTGTTAAAATCTCCGTCAAGGATAGATTCATAATTTATAAGAAGATGTGAGCAATTAGTAAATGATCTCATTTTCAAATCCAGATGTATACTTTAAGAAAGATATGTAAACTCCACTTTTTGAGGTTATGCAGGGTGCCACCAACCAGGGAAACAACCTTTAATCTGCAGTGACTGCACTAACCCTAAAGTAAGATTTTCCTCTGCACTAATTCCACGACTTTTCTTCAAGGGGGCATACTACAAACTTCTCCCACTCATTGCATTTTCTGTGTGTTTTCTGAACCAAGCAGGATGTACAATCTTATAGGAAACAGGAACTTTTAAAATCATGTCCAGAATGGCCAGACACCTTAAACATACCATTATTCCTACATGCAATTATTGCACCAATGAACAAATGGTGGCTCCCTCAAGGTGCACAAACATCTTTGTTTGAATTAAAGGTGAGTTTATGGAGGGGGATGTTAGAAGAGTTGTAGAGAAAATTATTTCTCTCTTTTTCAGACACAAGAGCAGAAAAAGACATTTGGTCTTGACATAAAAATTCTAAAAAGGTTGAAAATTAAAACGTGGAGAAAAGGTAATTTTATGAAAGGAAATAATGGGGTACAGGGCAAGAGATAAGAGAAGAAAGAGGAAAAGCTCATGATCAGGAGTGGGGAAGGACAGATACAGACACCCATCATTCCGGCACTAATTTCTGACTGCCTGAGTTTGCAACCTTACTACTTATTTTTATATCATTTTGTTCTTTTTTTAGGGGAAGCATGGCAGGAAAAGTGTAATACTCTGTACAAGATGTAATTTCTTTCAGTACTCATCACCAGCAAATGATTGGACAAGCAATCTTTTGCCAATAACTTAATTAGAGGAAACCTCTATATTTAAAAACGTTCCTTAATGTGCTGAACCCCACACAATAGCTTGTTGAAGGAAAAAAAGCAGAGTGGTTATTGTCATAGCTAAGGATGGAAGAAAGGCTCAGTCATTAAAGTCATCACAGAAACAATGTTAGTAACTACAGAGGAATAATCTCAAGGGAGTTCTCAGCTGACTGACAGTGATGAAATAATGCAGGAAGCTAAAACCAGGGCATCTCTCCTCACCTGTTTTTATTAATACCTTTATTACCTTTCCCTGAAAGACAGCTTTTCAAGAGATATTATTGTGCTTAATATTAAATCAAATTAAGCCTGGCATATTCTCAATTAAGTCTTCTGAACCCTTAAAGAGAGGGTGCTCAGCAGTGCACCCCTCAGCTGGGATGTGTCCTTCATCAGGAGCAGTCCGGTGGCCAGACTCTCAAGTGTCAGGGACATCAGGAAAAAAAATGCTCAGGCGAGAGAGAAAAGGGAGTGTTCAAGGACCCAAATACATCAAAGGGCCAGCAGTGGTATTTCACTGATATTAATTACTTTACAGTCTGTAAACTCTGCAGAAAGTGCCAGCCACTGTGAGCCAGGACCATCAAAGGTCAGATTATCATGAAATCATTACAGGAGAGGCTGTTTTTACTTAGCATATAATTGCTAAACCTAAGCACACTCCACAGAACCAATAGGAAAATGAATTATTTAAATACTCTTTTTTTAACAAATAGTATTACCATTTTAATTACATCAGTATTAATTTAACTCTAAAAAGTGCCTGAAGATTTTGCCAAATTAAGTTTTGTGTCTGTGGAGTTTTCAGAAATTTCAGAACTTCTGCACGACATAGGTGTGTGAGTTTAGCTATATATATGGCTTTTTACATATTTACAGATACACATATATGCTTTTAAAAAGTGTTTGTGTGTTGTATTTCTGCAGAATTTCTTGTCTTCAGATTTTTTGGGTGACTAAAAATGCAGTCCTTAGGTAGTTTCCTCACTGCATGCTGCTGTGAGATAAGGGGGAAATCCTGGCTCAAATGATAGGTTCTTCTCAGTTCTCATTCTCCCAGCACCCAGCCCGGCTCGAAAGCTCAACTGGCAGCTACAGGACCAGCTTTAAGTTGCAGGCATTTCTGGCTCCAAATGACTTTTCTTTCTACCCAATTCTCTTCTACTTGTAGCAACCAGTGCTTTTGAGAGGCAACTGGGAAAACAGAAGATAGCAGGCCATGGGTATTTTACTGCTGGATATGGAGCATCCAGTCTGTGTACTCAGCACCAGTTCCCTGTGCCCACACACTTCCTAAAGTCCCACACACTTCCAGATGTTGCAGCTGTTCTTTCCACATTGCTCTATGGCTTGCTCACCCATTATTTTTCTCCTCCCTCTTTTCTCACCTGGTGCCAGACAAAAGAGACACCTGGACTTTGACCAGTTTATTATTTATTCCCAGCTGCTCTGAATTTCAGTTACTTCCCTGCATGGTCCCACGGGTTGAGGGTGTTTGCCCTTCCTCCCAACCCAGTCTTCCCAAACTGAGAACTCCCTACCAGATGCACCAAACACACCTTTCAGGCCCCATAAACATCTTCCTGAATGAATAAATCCATTCATTTTTCTCAATTCAGTAATTTCATTCGTTGAATAAATTAGTTTTGTGAATATTAAATTGGACAGTGTAGATCCTGATCCTTTGAAGTCAATAAATATCATTTTACAGGCTTTGAACCATGTCTTTTAACAGGCAGGGTATGCCCAAAAAAATAATTTGGTCTTACAAAAACTCTTCATAGATATTTACAAGATATCTCAAACCCAGCCTCTCCTGTCCCTTAAACCCATGAGATGCAACAGACTTGTTCAGTGCAGAGCACACCAAACATGCTTCAGTATTTGGAAGAGTTTGGATATGTAACTGTATAATTCTGCTTGGAATTCTGTGTGTGATCTGGCACACTCCATGCTCTGGAAGTCCCATGGGCTGGGGCAGGAGTGGCTCGCGTTTAGCTCTGAGACTCACGGATGCAGGAAGTTATTTACAGTATTTTTCCTAATGGGTTTCCATGGATGACTAAGCTTTCAGCTGAATTCTTTAGCATCCTACTTTGCCTATGCCTGCTACAGTACTTTTCTACCCCTATTTGACCCTGCCAGTCCATGAATATTTGATACTAAATTAAAGCATTACAAACCAAGAGATAAATTCTACCCAGGTTGCAGCCCTTGCAGAGCTTAATTACATTTGGTGGTGTGAATGTTAAAGACCTGACACTGCAAGAGCTTTGGGCTTTGGCTTCCGTTGAACCAGAGCTTAAGAAAGAAGGGAACTGTCACCTGCCCAAGCCTTCTCAAAAGCCAAGGGGGTTTATTTTACTTGGCATTTATGTGTGTGCTGACACTATCCTTTAGCTCAAACTACTCCCAGGTATTGGCAGTAATTAGTAGACCATTTAAGCTTTTGTTTGGTACACTAAAAAAGCCAAACTCAGCTCTTTTCTTTCCTCCTCCTCTAGAGACTCTGTTCCCCTTCCACCAGCCCAGTAGTTCATCTCTCTGCTTCGCTAGTCCCCAAGGGAGGATTTAGCAGATTTTCCTTTGCCTTCATGAAACTGCCAGCCTTCTTGCCCTCTCTTGTGCATTTAGGCCGTAAGCTTTCCAAAAAAAGGGAAAGGTCTGTGTCACACAATGCCTTTACGCTGTGTAATGGAATTCTTAACTGAAATGAATTTAAAAAGTCAAGAGGAAAACACAAATTATCAGTAGTTACAGAGAAACAGCCGTGATCTTTGCAAGCCAGTGCTAAGAGCTTACTGAAAAGAGCTGAAAGTTGCTGCTCCATATAAGAATTTCTTTCCAATTACTAATTAAAAGAGAGCCGACGTAACGTCTGCACATCCTGCACTACACATCCCAGCAATCCTGCCATTTCCAGGGAAGGTTCACTGGCCTATCCATGTTTTCCTTTCCAACAGTTCACATTTGGCTTGCACTGAGCCAAAGTTAGTGTGTCTCACCAGCATCTAACTATCAGAAGGCACTCCTTTGTCTAGAGATCACTACAGCTCTGGCACTCCAGTGCTTTCCTTTGCCAGAATATCGATCAGAATGGGTCAATAGCAACATGGAATCCCAAAAATGCCAATGGCTGGGTTCACAGCAAACTCCAGGGAACAAAGAACAGGCTCTCAATCCAGCTTTGGCTCTGAGGGATAACATTTGCTCAAGAAACTTCACTATCACGGCCTTTGCTGTTCTCCCTGCAAGTATTAGACTGGAGATACAGGTGTGAGACGAGGATCTGGAAAGCAGTGGAGGCTCATCCTCATGTCCCTTCACATGCTGGTATTTCCCATAACAAGACAAACTGCATTTTCCTTTTCTGCTGTAGTCAAAGTTAACTCACAGGACACCTACAAATTAAAGTGTCCTTTGCTTTGGCTGTTCTTGATGAGATTCATAACTAAAGCTGAATCCATTAAAACAGACAGAACTCCAACAATTTCAGTATCGGTCACCAACAGCCACAAAGTCAGGGGAGATACCTGAGGCCAAATTCACCTAATTGTTCCATGAGAAATCCTTATGTTTAATCATAGGCTGTTTCACAGGAACTCCCAATAGTTTTAATTAATTATCTTCATGCTATATCCTTTAAGGGAACTGGAAGTATCTTTGCCAGCAAGCCATCCCTTCCTGCACTGCAGGATACCTGGGGAATGGGACTGGATAGAGCTGCTGATGGGATTGCATGTGTGTCTGTGTGTGCCCACAAAGGGCAGGGCTACAGAGCAGAAGGACAGACAAAAATATTTGCCAGCTTCCAGGGCTCCTCCCAGCAGGTATTTTCCTTCTAGGAAGGTCATGCTGGGATTAATTTCAGCTGTACCAACAACACTGAATGTTTATTTCAATATTAGCAATTATGCGACAGGCCAAGAAGGAAATCTTTTCCTTTCAGAGAAGAAAACAAGCTCAGGACTAATCAGGAGAGCTCCTAAAGTGCAGGGTTAAGAGCAGGAACTCCCTTTGATGTCGCCAGAGGCTTTGCTGTACTTATCACAGCTGTAGCCATATCCACCTCCGTGATGTCCATCTTCCCTGGCAGAGGCTCAGCCTTGGTCCGGGCAGGAGGACAAAGAACCATGTGAAAGTCAGCTACAGCCCATGGACTTCAGCTAAGGCAGCCACTGAGGAGTCTGAAAACTAAAAATGAGTCACAGCACCAAACACTGGGCTGGGTCGCAACCAAACAGGCTCCTGAAGCAGATCAGGATGGATGATGAAATTTTGCTATGGGGTCAAGATGTTAATATTCCCAGAATGACAGTGTTACACCAGGCATGTGTGTTCATCTTTTACAGCTACTGACTGCCTTTCCTAGGCCCTGCTTTCCCAAGCTTTAGTAGGAATCTCTCTGGCAGCTGCTGAAGGGCTGATCATGCACAGAGTGGCCAAATAATCTTCCTGCTCTTCATGTTCTGATTGAACTTTTTTCCTCGAAGCACAACACTTGGCTAATCAGCATCAGCATCATTTACATTTCCATATATATAACATTCGCTATTTCTGAGGCACAGCTAAGGAAGCAACTCTTCAAAGCTACTTCCATGCACAAGAAAACTCAGTACAAGGAAGACAGGCTTGAATAAGGAGGGAGGGAAGGAGCGCTGCCTTCTAGGTGGGCAAAAATGCTGACATGACAGATCTTCTCCGTTAATCAACTTAATTTACCTTCTTGAAAGCTCATGATGACAAACTACCTGGACTGGAGCAGCTTGGATCTGATATCCCTCAGCGTCCACTGCAGTAAATTATTACCTGGCTCTGCTGATGGAGATAGAGAGAGGTGATAGTGTTCCCTAACAAAGAATAAATGGTAATATCCACCATTTCTTTCCACGCTGCAGCCAAGCTGCTAAGAGTGCTTAGATTAGAAAGTCAGTACTATTAAAATGAAGTGTCTCTCTCTTTTTTTGTTTTCTCCCTAAGGTGAACAATGGCTATAAACCCCCCATATATTTCCTAATAAATAGTAAGCTGTGCTAGAATCAGATAACTGAGTTTATGCTAAGTTCTAAAATGCATTTTTTGAAAACAAATAGTCATTCAGATATCAATAAACATTGTGCACTTTATCATCATCCTGCTGAGTTTTCATCTGGCAAAGGAGCTGTTTATGTTATGTATCTTCAATTCCCGATTTGTCAGGATCCCACTCCTATTATTCCCACCCTCTCCTCGTCTTAGAGGTGCACATGTGTTCTATTGATGCAGCTTGCAGCTCTGCTCCTTTATACTTGTGCATTTTGCTCAGCAGATAAGCTTCTGCTCACCACACCGCGGGCATAGGCTGGGGACAAAGTATGGGACACCACAGACAATTCCTGCAGTCCTGAAAACAGCAACGTGACTTGTGGGGACTCCACGGTGTGGTTCAACTTTGGCAGCTCTGGATTTAATTACACACTCCAGAAGGACACAGCCTTCCACATATGCATGAAATACGTGGAAGGAACTGCTGCAAGGCACCAAACATGGTTCAGGGACTAGGACACGGGGGAAGGAGGTCAGACCCATGTAATATGGAAGTAGTAAATGAGAGCCAGGGAGAGAGATCTCTTCATCCTGCACTGCTGCACTGAGGTCAGCACAAGAAATAGGATGCCAGGAAAATGTTGTTTAAATCAGAACATTGCTTCTCTTTGTGGAAAAAAAAACCCCTGATACTTACAGGAAGTGAGCTAAGAATCTGCCTGTTTTCACAATGCAGGCAAGTGCAGAAGAAAGGAGCTGGAAAACCTGCTTTGATCTTCTGCCATGTCACTGGTGAGCATCCCCTGAAGCTGGCAGCTACCCTGGCAATCCCCAGGTGAGATGCTGTCCAGCACACCCCTCACTTCCCACTACCAGAGCCGTGACATCTCCCGTCCTACCGCCTTCAGCTCCCCCGAGGCTCAGCATGGCAGCTCCTGGAAAGCCCAGAGGAGGATTGTGCTGGCTTCCTTTTGGGAAGCACTCAGACCTCTGAGTGGAGGAGAAAGGCTGCTGCTCCCCAACACAAAGCAGCTGCTTCCCAGCAGCCCTCTCGAGGCACTGGTGCTTGGTGAGTGCCATGACAGAGCTCCTGGCATCTGCAGTTCCTGCATGGGAAATAATCCCCTGAGCCACCAACACAACCAGCTCTCCTCCCTCATCCCCCATGGGCTGAAAGGGCTGTGTTTGACACTGGCTGGCACCAGCACAGCTCCTGCACAGCCAGGTAACCACAGGCATTTATTGGATTTTTTCACTTGGCTAGGTATTATTAGAACAGCACAAAGTGCTGTTGCCTCCATCATTCATCATAATCACATTTCTTTTCCCTGAAAAGCCTCAGATCCTGGGCGTTTCAGCACTGGCTAGATTTGTGGCACTGGCCTTTTCCCTGCTCCTGAAGCCCATTTGTCAGTGAACATTAGTTCACAAGCTGCAGACAGAGCAACACTGACTCAAACAGCAGATATCATGCCTGTTTATGAGGTACTATGACACAACACACAACTCCTACCTTTCTCCAGGGTTTATTTCATTAAGAAAAATATATTTTAACTGTCCCATTTACATCACCCCCTCATCCACTACAACAAACCTCCTCTGTGAGTGACACGGGGACAGATAAGAAGAGCTGGGGAAGCTGCAGGGCTCTGCTCAAGATTCAGAGGTGGGAGAGAGCAGCAGGTTCATGAACAACAAAAAGCACAGCTGCTGGTATCCCCTAGTGCTTCCTGAAGGAAATTGTCTTGAGACTAACAGTGTGGTGAAGATGAACGTCAGTAAATATCTGTGGGGAGGCCACAAGTATCCTGTCAGATGTCAATGAATTCGGGTCCCTGCCATCTACCCTGTGATTTTTCCAATCCTTGCTGGAACACGCTGGCACCAAAACCTGACAAATCTGGTTGAAACCAGTGACAGTCAAAAGGGAAGGTCACTGAGTAACAGGTACACACAACCCTTGGATGCTTCAGGAACCTGTCTGAGTAAGGGAAACAGCACTAAAGAAACACAGAGTTTATCCACCCGTTTAACCGCTCCCTCCTCATATTTGAGTCAAAAGTCAACATGTGCTGCCTCAAGCTGACTTGAAGGAGTTCACTCATTTATGATTCTGACCACCAGCTTGGAGTGAAATTCAAGCACTGGGGACACCACACTAATGATGCAGGAATTGAATTAAATCGAATCTCCTTGGACAATGAGGATCAGCAACCCCAAAAAACGACTGAAGACAGGTGTAGATGACCCAAGTTAGGACTTTGAACAATCAATAATGTTGATGCTGGCAGGATTACATGATGGAGATCATTCAGCTCTTTCTCCAGAGGCTTCCAACAGCAGGTGCCTGGAGAAACAAGGCGGTACCAGGAGGACAAAGACACCAGAGGTGCTCCTGCCTTAAGTAGAATGGTGAAGGGAGAGTGGCTTTCAGCATCCTGGGTTCTAACGAAACGTGGGCCAGCCCACCTGCAGAATAAAGCCTGGGACAGGAGTGGCCTAACCCTTCCCTTAGTGCCATGGGCCCAGTGGGGAAAGGTAAAACCATTGCTGCTGAACACGACACAACACAATAACCCAACATTTTCCATAAACCAAAGGCAGAGACAGAGAAGGCACCAACTCAGTAGCCAAAATGTCAGTGTAATAACAAAATGATCACCCCAGCCTACGCCTGGCACTTCCATTCCTCAAACACCAGACCTACTCAGATGCATTTAAAAAGCACTGGCAATTAAAGATGTCAGAGTGATTGACCGACCAGAAAAACGTAAATAACAGAGCCCTAAATTGCATCATTTGGGTAAATATGTATTTATACAGTTTGGAAAGAAAAGCCTTGTTATTCAACTGTTGGACAGCAGCAACGACACAGGAGCTGTTCTGGTTTATAATGCAAATCATGTAATTTGGGACATGCATTATGGGCATTAAAAATGCAAAGTAAGATCCGAGTGAAATGCTGTTAATTTGCAGTAGCCACTTTTCAAAGTATAATTTCTCAGGCATTCACATATTTTTTCAGTTAAAAAAAAATTAAACACTATTTAGAACATTTGCCATATCTTGTTTGTTGGATCAAGATACTTTTGAGCTACAGAAACAGGAAAATGGCAATGGAAACTGGTAAATTATTGGTTTTCTTATTTTTTAAAAAAATCAAATATAAATTAAATATAGGATTCTCATAATTCTAATAGGCCAAACATTTTTAATTACAAACAATCTGATGTCAATTGAATTATATTATCATCTTTGAAAATTCGTGGCCCCTGGAAGAATATTTATGCTGAGAAAACAGAGGCACAGAGCATCCAATGGGAAGAAACTCCAATTTAAACCAGAGCTGTACTCAGCCCCACACAACCCAGTCTTGAGCAGGGATCAAGAGGGACAAAGAACCAGTTCTAACCTCAATAACAAGAGGGCTCAGCTGGCCCAAGCAAGAGTTTCACAGCTGCTCCAAACCTCTGGTGTAATTCCGCATGTTTCAGCTCTATCCCTCCCATTCCATGTGCCCCAGTGAAGGATCTTCCAAGGACAATGGCCAGGAGGTGCACATTTCCACCACACATGACTGGCTGCACATTTGTCCTGCAGTCACCTCAACAACCTGTGAGCCTTTCCACGCTAGGAACTGCTGTGTCACCTAAAGAGGAGGAGCTCTCTTCTCCCTTCCTTCGGAGTTGGCAGATTTAATCTCTAATTTGCAGGTCCTTAGAAATATCACAGAGACTCTTCATGGGGATCCAGAGGATCACTCTGTGCCCGTCCTTGCAATGCCAGCTTCACCAGGCTGCTCTCCCTGGTCTCAGGAGGGAGCCTGAAGTTGGGGTCTGCTCCCCAAGCAGCTTCCTGGCACAGTGAGAAAAGGGGTATCCAGAGAAAACGAAAGACAAACAAGTGAAAAAAGTATGTTTCCACTGCAGTGCCATTCCAGGTAACCCAGTATTTGGGAACATAATCTTGAATTGCTAGAAAATGCAAAACCAATTCATATATAAAGTCAGAAACTGAGATGTTATTCATAGGTCTTTTGCTTTGCTTTGGTTTTGCTGGAATTGTCCCAAGTGCTCACCTGAAAAAGCCGTCACCTGGCCTGGGCTGCTCTCAGCTGTGAGCATCCCTCTCCTCTCACAGCACCTGAAGGTCTGTCATACCCACGGACCCCCTGCAGTCACAGGCAGGCAGAGGCCAGCAGTTCTCCTGCATGGCACCAGTTCCCAGAGCTGAGCTAGAGCACGGAAACAGGATCTCTATGCGCAAGCCCTGACCCCAGCTCTGCCATGGCAGTCAGCACATAACCCATGGCTAGACATTTTGGCATGTGCTCCAACTGCTCCTCTCCAATCCAAACCCCATCCTACGCACTGGGGAGCAGGCAAATCCACAGGCTCTGACAGCTTTTGGATGATGCCCAGTAATACATGCTAGCACTCCTGGAGGTTATTATAATGCACATAAAGTATTATTTAAACCTGGCTACTTAATTATTTTCCCAGCGGCAAGTCATACAATAACCCTTGAAGTGGTGAAGCCAAGCCACAGTCTTTGTCAGATTAACCTTCCTAGAGGCCCTCTAAAATCAATTGCAAATGTTGGCTCTGAAGGACCAGGCAGATAAAAGTTCTACCCTCTCCTCTAACTTTCATTTCAAGTTGCAAAACCAATCCACAGTCCCATTACAAATCAGATCTGAAAAATGTTGCTTGATTATTTTTTAAAGAGCTCAAACTAGGTCACCAAAAATAGAGTCTCTAATGGGCTAAATGCGGAAAATGACTGCTCAAAATTAACAAGTTCCTGGGCTCCAGGATCACACAAAAGCTTTTTGAGTAGATTGCTTGCAACTACACAAACTGTATCCTCTGCCACACATGGCAAAAACCCAGCCTGCCAGATGCTAGGCGATCATTTGTGCAAAGTGTAAAGTAGTTTTCAAAAAACCATAGAGGGATTTTTATTCTTAGAAAATAACTCTCCAGCTTCTTTTCCCTTCATTAGGAGGTGCTTTATAAGCACAGCTCCCAAGACTGGCCGTCTGGGCCAGCACAAAGCACAGCCTGTCAGCTCCTGCTGTTGCTCTCGCACTGTTCCCAGGCACATGGCAGGGGACAGCATTTGGTCCCTGGACTAACAGACCCATGGGAAGGCATCCATAAGGATATCCCTTCATGGGCAGCACCAGGCAGCAGATATGGAGCAGTTTTTCTGGGTAGCTCTGACTAGAAGCCCCCATGAAATGACCAGAAGCCCTGCCAGGCTGCCTCGCTAAGCCACCCCGCTGAAGGGCACGCAAGAATCAGAATGCAGGGGAATATTCACCTGTTTGTAATTAATATTCAAAACCAGGATGCCCTCAACAATAATGAGGCCAGTAACCACCAAGCTCCGTGGTCCACAGCCTAGGGGCTGTGGCATCAACACACAGCTTTTCCATAAGTCACAGCAATCTACGTGCAAAGCACAGGATCTTGGGGATTATAGGAAATGTGCTGGTATTTTCCAGAGCCACCATTTGATCACACACACACACATACACCCCCCAAAAGCAGTGGCTAAACCCCAGATGAACAAATAGGTCCTAAGAGTACCTACCTTGGGCACCATACCCTGTCATAACCCCTCCCACAAATCCAAGGAACAGCCAGCACATCACCTCCACTCCCTCCAGCAGTACCTGTTGTCCTATACTTAAACTCAGAATTATTTTGAAGGGAAATAAAGCACGGGGAGACAACCTGCTCTGGGGACAATCTCTGGTTTCTCTAGTATCCCTGGGATACTGTGCAGCACCTGCCCCTCTCCCGGTTGCTTCCTTCCAACCTAAGTGGATTAAATGCAGAAAACTGTGATAAAGACTCTCAAAGTCATGTTGCATAAAGCTCTGATAATAAGGGGGAAAAAGGTTATGTCCCCCGATCGCTTTCTCTAAAGAACCTTCCATCTTCTGAACAAACATTGTCATGGATGAAAGGAAGCTCTGCCAGATTTATAGAAACAGAGAAAACACCCTTCTGGGAAGTACACACAAGGCCCCAGTAGTAAACAGCTGTGCTCATGTTTTGGACGTGAGTCACCCTCTGCACAAGGCTCATGAAAAATCAATCGAAGGCAAGGGGGAGGAGGAGGCCAGGGCAGTCGAACACATTCGAGACAGCAGAGCAAGAAAATGTCTGAAAGCCAGGAATCTGAATTGGTACTTCACCAGCACCTTCGTCAAACGATCAGTCTGAACATTTCATCTCTGCCTGTTTCTGTAACATTCTGCCTAACGCCTGAGGATTCTGACTAACACCCGAGACCCTTGGATAAGGGATGCTTCAGCACATGCCAACCAGGATCCCAACTCCTCTGAAGCAACCCACTGTCACCAAGAATGTGACTTGGAGATCTTCAAGGCTGAGTATGTCTACTCAAGAGCCCTAACAGGGAGGATTTGATGTGCTGTGCATTTCATTTTTGCTGTACCTGCCTACCGGATTGTGTCTCTCACAGAAATATCACTTTTCTGCAGACAGACTGACCTTTGCAAAAAGTGAAGCATTAAAAAAATTTTTTTAAAAATCCATGACTGAAGCCCAGCCATATGTTGGACAGAACTCCCTCCATCCTTTCAGATTCTCCATCTACACAGTGAACACCTAACTGCACTTGCCCTCTTACATCATGTTACGCAACGTGATGGAACCACACATTGATAACAACGTGATGTGAAGTGTAAAACAGAATGAGAAAGCTCTAGACGCATCTTTCTTTTAAAAATTGCACTTTTTTTTTCAAAACATGCATGTCTTGGAGTACCCAGTCATGAGGATGTTACTGACTTCTGGGTAGGTGACATGAAAACAACCTGGGTGAGCAACACTGTGGTGCTCTCCGATCTCAGCTAGGGGTGGCAGTGAAGAAACAGACTGGTGAGACCAAACTAAGCTGCTTATGAACAGGCTTCAGCCCATCTCAGGATGGGCAAGGAAGAAGGCCCATACCATCATCCTATGCCTGCTGTTTGCTGTGCAACATCCATGCTGGACATAAGGAAGACTGTGGTACAAGGCTTTTCCACCCGGCAGTGGAAAAGGGACAGGGACATGCATGGGTGCTTTGTTTTTTTCCCTAAGAGGAATCAGTGGAATTAGAAAGGCAATGAAAATAACACAGTTTTGCTACTGGTTTTTAGGCACATCATTAAAATTCATGCTTGTTAGCTCAGGTCGCAATTTTATTTTTAGGAGGTCAATAGAAATAGAATATTAAAATTCCAAGGGTATGTTTTACAATGGTATCTTCCTATATTTTCCCTTCAATCCCCTTCAGTCAGCTGCCTGGCACTGTATGGTATGTGGGAGTCCGGACAGGCTTTCCCCACAGTAAACATGAGTGTGGCTTTCCAGCGTGGGCAGAGGTCTGCACAAAACCACCACGGGTTACTAGGATACACTTCCACCAAAAATGTCTGTGGGACTGACATAGTTTAGACTGTAGGCACTCATGCCATTCCAGCATACTTCTCTGTGTGTGTGCGTCTGTGTGCGAGCACTGTTCAGCTGGAATTCCATTTCTGGACGTGGACGTAGGAGTTTGTACAGGGGGAAATTAATTTTACAGGACCATAGCCAAAAGACTTCTCAGGCAAATCGCCCCCTGATTTCAAGAGAAAGGATTGTCAGATTTTTAACATTTTTTACTCAAAGACCTCTCTGTCTTTATAAGAAGCTGATACCTTTTACCACATACTGTAATATCCTTGTTGTCACATACAGAACTTCTTAAGCTTTAAATGCAACAAGAGCACATGGATGTGATAACAGCGAGTCTAAGAGAAGGTGGATGGAGTTTATCAGGTGAGGATTCAAATCCCCATTCATTAGGGGGGTTAATTTGTCAGAACAGACACTAAATTGCCGCAATCTCAGCTCCTTCCCTTCTCTCCTTGCATCTTCCAAACACCATTTCTCTTCCCTTAAGCAAACAGACCCCCAACATCTCCCATTTAATGGCTTTGTGCAAAAGCTGCAGCTTAAAATCTCCTTTCAGACCTGTAGCACACAGAAGAGTGAAACCACAGATTCTCAATCAAGCTTTAGCAAAATTCCTGATTCATACTCCGACTTAAACTGACAGATACACACAGCATTCCTGTGCTCAGGCAACCAGCCTGTTGTAACCAGGTTATGGACACAGCTTTAGAGAGCAAGATGGACTTGACCTTAGCCAGATGAAGTACACGACTCACCTGGCAATTCCACATGTGGATGTTAAAACTGGTCATAGCTAAATTTTACAAGTCTCTAGAATCAGGAATTATGAACCAAAGTGCTCCTAAACGCACATCAGATGGGGACCCATAAACATGTAATGGTGTCAGAACTGCTGACGAGATGCAGTGCAGGGTAAATGGTGGCAATGACCCTATTCCTTCACCTGGAGGGAAAATGAGCAAATTTCCTTTTCCCCACAAGTTGTGGATCACAGATCCTCTGAGAGAGCCACAGCTGTAGCAGGAGTGCAGAGGGCTTTGGGAGAGGGCAGACTGCTGAGGGCAAGGGAAGGATGGGGTCAGCCAGGACAGGCCCAGGAATAACCACAGCCTTCCAGCCATTCAGTGCTCTGAAACAAGCTATTTCTAGCACTTAATACTTGAAAAATGCAAGTTTTTACCACATAACAACGACGAACACTTGTGAGCTCTTCCTTTACAGCCGTGCAGCAAAGCTGCAACTTTCAAGTCTCAAAAGAGAGACATGGGGAGAGTGTCAGTGCTTTCATTAGCCATTTTACTCTCAGGAATACTCATCAATAGCTGCACAGTCAGTTTTGAACTTCAGCAAAGCATGTTCTCTCCATAAAAGAGTAAATAAATTAGCTTTTCCATCAATGCCTCTTGCTTTTGCTTGACAAAGAGCAGTTTTTCATTACTCAAATTGCTTTGTGCATTAGTCAATGAAGCCCCAAACATTAAATTCTGCTCATGAGTTTGAAATATTTAGACCAGATAACTTTTCCTCTATTAGGCACATACATTACAGTGCTCCTGCATCTTCCCACAAAACCTACCCATGCTCTGGGAGCCGATGTCCATTTCTCCTGGCTGCCATCATCAACCAGCCAGCAAATCATTTCAAAAATAAGATACCAGCATCCAAACACCTGCATGTTTTTGCCACACACCAGACATCCACATCCTTTTCTAGACAGTAGTACAACATCTTCCTTTCTAATGCAAACTTCCACCCACTCACATACCCCCACATAATGACTCAAAAGCAAAGGCAGCAGATTAATTATGCCTCTGATGTTCTCCAGGTTTTGTTCTTGCCATTATCCAATTGTGAACGATTGGTGTCCCTGAATTCCCCGAAGCCTCTTTCAGCTGTGGCTCTCAGATGGGCACAGAACAAACCCCAGGAAAGCCAACAGAGCTGTGCTGAGTTATGTCACCATGAGATCTGGCCTGGAATTTATTACATACCATCCCTTCAACCACATTTCTACCCAGATACTTCCACAGAACCGATATTTTCCATTTACTTTCTTACCCTTAGAAACCTCTTTACTCCAAGACTAGGACCTAAACTACTCAGAGTTTGTTTAACTGAAGGTGCAGAATATGAAGTGTGCTTTTGTTCAAGGGGTGATGAAGTATCCAAGATCTATTCCCTTTCAAGCATCACTTTAAGCACAACAGCCTAAACACTGCAACACAGTGATTCTTCTTGGTTTTTTTTTCTGTAAATTAGGATGAAAATCACCTCAGAAATACGTAGACAGCTACAAAAAACCCATAGCTACTACTGTCCATTTCAACTTCATTCATGACCACAAAAACTTTCTCCTCCCTCACAAAGAAGCTTCTGCTTTCATGTTTTTGCTGTGGGCTCTTATTTTTTAATAAAAATAACAACTAATTCAATCTCAGTGCAGAACTATTTGGGACTTCATTTCTTATTAGAGACTAACTTTGGAGTTTTGCCATAATTTTGCTGTGTCTAGAGTTTATCTGATTTTTATCGACTCCTTTAATTAAAAATTAGTTGCAGTACAATATTAATTGATTTTGTGATAAAATAATTAATAGCAATTAATTAATTTTGGAGTAATTAGCATATGTAATTTTTCCTCCAGCTGTCATTCTGTACCTGTCAGAAACCATGCCCTTAGGGCAGGAGAGGTAAAACAGCAATGCTCCTTTTTCAGGGTGTCCATAGGGGATGCACATCTCTTCCCCTCATCCCAGTGCCTCTGCGAACAGGGTTTGGTATTCCAATCACTCCTTCATCTCCCCAAACTATTAGTGAATCTCTATCCAGTGATCACCAGGCAAGTTACACAACCTCTCTCTAAAAGAAATAGTTTGGTGTTTCATGGAGGCGCTGCCCAGGAAATGCTAAGGCATTGCATTTTAATTTAATTATAGTCTTAAACTATAATAATTTGCCTACTGGGAGCATCATACACACTCAGTAAAATGAAGGAATTTTTTCCGCATTTCCAGCACCTCACACCTCTCTCTCACAGTGAAATCCTCAGATCAAGCACACATCCCTGTGAAGTGCATAAGGGTTTCTCTGAAGAGAGCTCACACAGTGCAAACTGATGTCAAGTGCTTACTTTTTCCTACAGGCCTGAAACTAGCTGGGGCCTCATGTCTTATTTCAGAGAGAACTTCATAATTACAGCTCAAATAACCTTGGGCTTCCAACTGAACTCCAGAGCCCAGCTCCTTTGGAAGCTGGGAGCTGCACATCCCATGGACATGCAGGGGCAGGCAAGAGGGGGCTGCACACTGTGTGCTGCCAAAGGAACAGCCACAGAGGCATTTTGTGGGAGCTGGCAGTCCCATGGCTGTCCCTGGGAAGCAGTGACCCCGGGGCACAGATAGCCTGGGAATGCTGGGCAAGGAAATTGCTTTAGAAGCACATGGCAATTCTTAATACAGTGTCAAACACAGAGACAGACCCCGGCGCAGCAGGCACTCAATGATTGTCAGGCTTCCATTTGAGAATCTTTTTCTGAGGCAGCATCTGAGAGATTTTGCTTCTGGTAGATGTGAAGCGGAGCAGAACAGATTTTATAGCCTTTATAATCACAGAATGGTTTGAATTGGAAGGGACCTTAAAGCCCATCTTGTTCCATCTCCTGCCATGAGCAGAGACACCTTCCACTATCCCAGGTTGCTCCAAGCCCTGTCCAACCTGGCCTTGGACACTTGACCCTTCCAGGGATGGGGCAGCCAGAGCTTCTCTGGGCACCCTGTACCAGGGCCTCAGCACTCGCTCTCACAGGGAAGAATTCCTTCTGTATACTCAACCTAAATTTCCTCTGTATCAGTTTGAACTCATTACTCCTTGTTCTATCACTGCAGTTACTGAAGACTCCCTCTCTGGATGCCTTGCAGCCCCCCTTGAGATGCTGGATGGCTGCTCTGAGGTCTCCACACAACCTTTGCTACCTAAACCATGCCTCCAAGGAATCTTCCAGACTACTGAAAACCAATATGAACACTTCTAATTAGGGCAAGTAACTCACTGAAGAAGGTGGTCTGACCAACAGCATCTAAACCTGATCCCAGGCACATCACGGACCTGGCCCTGTAGGATGAAGCAGGATGTCTAAAAGCAAAGAAAACTGAACACCAAATTTGGCTCCTGTGGTGGGGACATCAGAAAGATTTATGAACAACTGTCTTCCTTTTAACTGTTCTACCCTACTGACCTTTTTTATTATAGAATTTTGTATATTCTAAACATTAGTTTTCAAGCTGCTACTTTTTCATTGTCAACGCACACATATTTCTATCTGTTGCCAAGATCTAGAGCTGGCCTTGCCTCACTGTGAACTTAGAACACCCCAAAGGTGAATTATAATTGCTCTGGGAATTGCTTTTCCTACCAGCTCATTCTTTCAACAGAATTGTAAATCTTTGACTGCTCTTCTCAAACCTTCCTTATGTTTATGCCCAGTGTTCAGCACCTGGTAACAGCTCCCTTGGACATACAGATGTTTTTAAAAGGTTGTCTCCTCCTGAAAACTACTTGTTATTTGCAGAAGAGTGGCCTTGGAGGACTTTGTCAGTGATCCCTGATCTACTACACAGAAACTCACAGCCCAAAGGATTTGCTTGATGTTTTGGGATAGGCATAACCCGGAATTTTGGGCACATTTGAACTAAGCCACCATGAAAGCAGGCTGTTTCAGAGAAAATCCATTGCCTTTTGTTGCACAAGTTTCAGACTTTTTCAATATTCCCACTGCTGCCCTAGGAGGCCATAGAAAACCCCGGCACTGTGCTTGTCTCTTGTCCTGACGGGGGAAGGAATGATGATGTCATCTACCATTTCTCGCTTGTTTCTGCTCAGTTTTGATTCCCACCTAAATGTTCCTCTGAACAATAAGGATGAATAAAATCGATACCTGCTCTGTTACAGATTATGTAAAATAGGACAAGAATGATGACAAAAACTTGTACCCTGAAACTGCAGCAACCATTTCACAGTTGTTCAACCCAGAAATGACAGTCACAGCTTTCCTAAAGGAGGGAAAAGCAACAGAGATGGATTTCAAGCTTTGAGCCAGAAATGCTCCACTGACCCAAGCCCAGATTCCTGGCAGTGCTGCTTTCTCTTCCTTTTATCTGTTTATTTAACTGATAATATTTTCTTTTTTCCTAATTGTTTTTTCTTTTGAAGTAATTTTGAAAATCTTGAAGGAAAGAAGAATGTTTCTGTAGAGCTCAGACTGAAATATTTCTGAGGAGCTGAGTGGAACAACCTGGTTCAGTTCAGTTCATCCTCAACTTGCCAATGTGTTGCTTCATGGCACTTATGATTTATCGCTTTGCTGATTTCGAAGCTGAGCTTGCAGCTCAGACAACGTGGTGGTGAGCTCGTGCTGTCACATCTCCCAGCACAATTCGCTCTGTCAGTGCCAATACGTTTCTGCGTGGGCATTTAATTCTGCCAAATTTCTGGATACTTTAACTTGTCATCCCATATCAGGGTTACCACAAACATTGTAAGAGCAGAAATTTCCCAAAAGGCAGGAATATCAATGCTGCTTTGTTTTATGCTGCTGCTGGTAGTAGTGGGGAAGTCTTCTGCTGCTCTTCAATAGCTCATTATCCAAAATCATTTGGCGATGACTTAAAACATATTAAAAAAACCCCAAACCCTCAAACTAACCCCGCCAAGATTGAATGGTCAAAGAGTTGAAAGACAAAATCCACTTGGACTCACTGACCCTGCAGCTAGTGAAAATCAGCACCAAGAAGGGTGGGAGGAATGAGCTGTGACAAGATGAAAAAGTACCTCTACTAACCTTATAAAAGGAAATCTATGAAATGCTCAAGGAGATAAATAAAATCTGCTTCACGCAAAAATAATCAAGGCCTTATTATAACAGGAGGAATAGTAATTCCCTTCTTGTCTCCTTCCTTTCTTCACCCTGACTGCTGAACCTATGGAAACAGAAGCTATTGATGAACTACTTGAAATGGAGAGCTTTTGGTCAGTTCAATAACTGCAATTATTTTAACTGTAGGTAGACTGATCCAAAGTAGGCATTTTCCTTTTTGGGTTTCCAAATTAGTCTTTAATGAGATTCTGGGAAATGAACAGATTTTAGACTCCTTCCATGAAGCAGAAACGGCACTAAAAAAGGAACCAGGACAATCACATGGATGTTCTGTCATCCTCCTCTAGCACAGCTCCCCAGTGAACAGATTCCTCACCAGAAACGTGTTAAGTACCTAATACAGACATAATTACCTTTACTGAGCCTTCTTCCACCATCCTCCTTCAAAAAAGTTCTTGATGAAGTCATCAGGGAGCCCTAGACCAGCGGCCTGTGGATGTTCCACGCACTGGCAGAGGAATGGTGCATCTCAAAAAAGGTAAGTGCATAAGGAAGACAACATTTTGCACGACTAGTCAAAATAGATTGAAATAATTTAAAAGAGCTTGCTCTGGGTTTGGTTCAGTGAATTTTTCTTCCATCTGCTACCTGGAAGAAGGACAATGTGGGGGCGGGACGGCGTTGCCTGAGAGACAAATGGGGCAATTAGGAAGCAAAAGATGTTGCAACATTCCACTGAAATGGCCTGGCTGGGGCTGGGTTGAGGATGATACCGTGAGAAAAAGGCGAGTGGGCTGCCCTGGAGGCTTGGCCGGGTTTTGCCTGGTCCTGTTTCCAGGTTTGAGGGGCGAAGGTACTGCCTGCCCGCTTCCCTGAAGCCCGGCCGCTCGGCGCTCAGAACCAGCGTGTGGCGCCGAAACACCAGGGTCGGCTCTCGCCGGACTCTGCCCGCGACGCGCTGCTGCGGCCGCTCCTGCGTGTTGGGCTCCGAGATCCCGGTCTGCCGCGGTTTCCCTGCACTGCAAGTCCGCTTATTCTTTTTTTTTGTTTCCCGGCCGTGTGGGGAGGAGTCCGGAGCCGACGTGAGGGGTGTCCCGTAGGGGCCACCTCTGCGCGGTTCCCGGCCATCGCCAGCAGCCGCCGCCCGTGAGCGCCCCCTCAGCCGAGCCGCCGTTACCGCGCGGGGCCCGCGCTCACAGCGCCCCCTGCCGGCGCGGGGGAACCATCGCAGCCCTGCCCCGCCGGGCGCCAGCAGCGCCCCCGCCGGCCGCGAGCGGAACTGCACCGAGGGGAAACGGCTCAAAGAGCGGGAGGAGCCCGCATCGGGGTTTCTGTTCCTGCTCGTTGTTGCTGCCGTTGTTGCCGTTTGTTTGCCTTGTTATAGAAATACATACTAGTAAAGAACTGTTATTCCTTTTCCCGTGTCTTTGCGTGAAAGCCCTGTAACTTCAAAGTTTTAATAACTCGGAGGGAAGGGGATCACATTTTCCATTCCAAGGGAGGTTCCCTTGGTAGGGGACCTTCCTTGGCAGACACCTGTCGTTCAAACCAAGACAGGGCTGGAGGGAGAAAGACTGAAAGGAAGATACTGAGCCAAGGCACTGGATTGTTCTCACCTATTGGTGGAACAAGACGAAGGCAGAACAGCTGTGTAGGACGACGGGATCCCTACTAGCAAGCTGGAAACAACATAAAATTAACATGTCTATAATTTATTCATCCTTTGAATGTTAAGATTTAGGTTCAATATTACCAGGCAGCAACAAGTGAACACCAGGCGTTTATTTTATGTCACCCTTCAACATGGATCTTAATAGATTGATTTATAGAAAAGGTTTATATGACCTAATTGTGACAGCACTTTTTGGGGAAAAATAACAAGCTCGTAATCAACAACACAAGGTCTGTAATGCACTAGATTATTCAAGGTATTTGAATCTACATTTACAGGCTCTAGAATGTCACTGAAATGTTAAGGACTGGAGCAATTTGTAAAGCTATTCAATTTCATATTTGAGGCTCAAGATCAATCACCCAGTGGGAGCACTGCTAGTGGTGACTGTGCCCATTCCAGATTCCTCAAAGAACCAGCCTTTTACACACCCACACCAATAAATCAGCATATTTACATAGGAGAAAATGTCCACGGCCACAATGCAAAGCACAGCTACATAAAAGCAACATGAGGACAGAGTTCCCACTGAAGGTATAGTCAGAAATTCTGGTAAACTATGAGTAATGTCAGATTTCTGAGACAGGAATCCAAGCCAGCAGCTGCAGGAAGGGCAAAGCACAGGAGAAGCTGGTCACAGCTCTCTGGAAATCAGTTTGCTCTGTGCACAGTTGCACAGTTGGCTCTGTGATTTCTGTTCCTAAGAGTGGGCACAGTTTAAATACATATTGTGAGGTTCACACGCAATTTTGTGAATCATAACCATAGGTTTGATTCACCTTCATTTATCGAGTCAAGTTTTAGGAGAATTTGAATTGTGTCAAAAGAACTATTTGCATATTTAATAGTTACATGAGTTTTAGCACAAAAACTCCATTTGATGATTCATAAGATAAACATTATTTGTCTTCAGTAACTCATGAAAACCATTTTAAAAATTAGCTCCAGTCATTCAGTCAGAGAACAGAAATTATTAAGGATGATACATGTAGATGGTAACAAAGACTGGTGTGATTGAACACAACTTATTTGCAAAAATATCCCTCAGAATAGTGCAGTGCCAACTCATGGCATTTTTCCAAAGTACAGTAGATGGCAAATTCTTGCAAATATTAGAAGTGTGTGAAGAATATGAAAGTGGCCATCAGCAATTTGTTAACCACATTAGAAGAAGAACCTCACACCATTAGAAAACGATGACTTTAAACAAGCAAGTACTTTAGAGTTCATCTTTATTTAGCACAGCAAAGCATGTACTTGAGTCCTGCAAGCCAAAGACATTTACCCACATGCTCTTGAGTTAAAGAGATGTCAGAAAGCTCTGCTGGATGGTCAGCCACAGACTACAGGCGGGAATGAAGGGTTGATGCATCTACGAGATAGACTCCAGGCATGATCAGTGATGGGAAACAGCAACACAGTGACAAACACATTCAGAAGAGATAATAACATGCAATTATGGTGTTCAAAAGTCAAAGGTGTTGGACAAGTTCCTGGCAATCTACACAATCTGCTGCATCCCTGGTCCAGAGGAGGGATTTTGTGCAGCATTCCAAGAAGCCTCACAAAGGGCAGTAACTTTAAGCAGGAACATTTAAGCATGAAGGTTTCTTGCTTTAGAGAACATGTTCTCAAGGAAAATAAGCATGTGAGTAAAAAAGTATTACATCTTCTCAGAACTAAAAAGTTTATTTTGAATAGTATTAAAAATGCCTATTATGACTCCATACTGTACATTCCCAAAATCTCTGGGATAGGGCCCATCTCCAAGTAGGAATGAAGTCCTACCAATTTAATCCACTAGAGACTATTGCTTAAGTCCACAATATTTCTTCAACGCTTCAAAGTGTCTCTCAACACTAAAATTTCTTTCAGGCACCGCAAGGGTCACCAGCAAAAACAGGAGAAATGTTTGTTGCCTGCAAGTTCTTTGAAATATTTCAAGGCACTAAATTTGCTCAATGAATTTCCTTTTTGGTTATTTTTTAATCTATGGGAAAAGAAAGCTCTTAACTTTTTATATTAAGTACACAAAGACTGTTTATTCATGTCATTACAGCACCATTTGAAAGTCTTTGCATTTTTTATTTTTAACTTTTGGGGCAGGGGAGAACCACCACCAACCAGATTTATGAGGCTGGCATGGATTCAAAGCCAAATTTGATCAGAAAAAGCTTTGAATAGAAGACACAATAACTAAGCCAGTGCTGTGAAGCTTTCGATACATGTGGTCTTCCCTCAAGCCATGTAAAACTTCAGCTTGTCATACTCTTTTAAGAAACATTCAAAGGCTCCCCAAGCCCTAATCTCTTTGGAGTGATTTGAGAGCATCATCCATGCTAAGTGTTATCATCTTCTCCATGCCTCAAACTCAAGCCACTTGAAGGTTATCTCGATGCAGCAAGAAAGGCAGTTAGAGAAGAACACCAAACCAGGAGGCAAATGACTTCCCCAGGATGCACCTTTGGAAGATTTGCTGCAGGTCATGTCAGGAGCAGCCAATGCCAACTCCCCTCTTACAGTCTTAGGGAAAGAGCATGCTTTCCTGAACACCACCACCACTCACTTCAGGGCTAAAGCCCCTTCAAGTGCCAAAAATTAGGTCGAGTCAAAAAATAACCCAAAAGCCAGAGCTGGGTTCATTGGTGTTGATTTATGATTACATACACTACGTCCTGACCTAGACCCATCTGGATCAGCCTAAGCACTGCTGACACCAAAGCAAAGCTCTTTCCCCTGAGCCTTGCCTTAAGGTGTAGAGGCCCTTTTCTTTGAAAGGAAGCAGATTTGATTTTGACCACAAACACTTTTGCATGATTCACTGACACTCCTCACAGCCTCCTAAATTCTTCACTAGTTTGCAAAACGAACATGGGTAATTGCATTTTATTTTGTCTACGGCCTTGTTAACATATCACAAGAGTATAACAATGAACATTGGCAGCTTTATCTCTAGCCTAAAGTCATACCCTCTCTAGGTCTCAAGGCCTTTTCACACAAGTGAAACAAGGGCAAAGTCTCTCATCCCATTTACATCTGGAGGGACTGACCCGAAAGCCCTTTGTGGTGCCCATGTTCAAACCTTGACTGAAACACCACAATGTTTTCTTTTCACCTCGCTGGATTACTCCCAGCTGCCAGAATACTGATGTGAGGGTAAATAATCTCACTTTGCAGGATCCCCTGGAGAAGTTTGGCTTGCACTCAGATTAGAAAGGCCTGGCCTTCCCTTGCCTGCCATTTATCCAGCTCTGGAAGCGTTCTGCTGTGGCTAAAATCTCCCCATGGGCCTCTTGAAGATGTGCTCACTGTTTGTTCAGAACACAAACACAAAAAAGCAGCTCTTGTGCTTCAACAAGCAAAGAGGTTCAACCAGGTCCTACAGAGTACATTAAACTGCAACACATTTTGGGGTCCTTTCAACTCAAACACAAAGCCAGTTCAACTACTTGCCCAGGCAAAGGGAAAGTTTCAGTGACATGGAAATCCTTCCCGAAATACTGTAGGATTGGCTCAAGAGCTGGTGGCAGAAGAAGACATCACAGAACCCTCTGCAAAAAATCATCAACAGATTGATACAAATATTGGGGCAAGAATTAGAGAACTTTGAACTATTTTTAAAAAAACCCATTAATCAAACATTTTTTCATTGCTAAAGAGAATAACTATTTTTATTACACTCCAAGAAAATGTTGCCTGCCTTAGAAGTCATGGACTTTGGGCCAAGATACTTTAAAAAGATGAAAAAACACCCACTGGATAAAGCTGGGAGGGGTTTTATTTATACTTCTTGGCTTTACAATCTGTGGAGGTTTGAGCAGTAAAGTTTTCAAGGTTTGGATGTTTGGGTTTTTTTTTTTCGAGGGGGGACTTAGACTTTGCAGATACAAACTGATTTCCCTGAAATCCCTCCGCTAATCACTGCAATTGGCACAAGTTCCAATCTGTCCTATAATGTTTTATACTTCAGAGATTTTGTGTCACCTGTAGGGACAGAGACGTCAAAAAAAGACTGGAGACCCCTTCAGTGCCCCTGTCTCCAGCAGATATATTTCCAACCCATTCCTACACCCCGTAACAGAGGCTTCTCTGTGGACCTGATACAGAGATAAACTGTCAGCATTTATAAACAAACCTTTTCATACCTACACAAGGCTTGCATACAAAAAAGTGAAGAACGTGAAAATCGAGTCACAGAGTCTATAAAACTAAGTTAAAGTATATTAAATCCTTGAACAGACACTTCCTTATGGGTAGGAAGGCAGGCTTGGGTTCTGGTGGTGTGACTTTGTGCCAAGGGAATGGCTGGGACCCCTGCCTCTTGCTAGCCAGAATTACAATTTCTAACACGGCAATTTCATAAAGAATTGTGGAAATTCCCTCACCCCACCGTGTGAAAAAGGTTTAAAAAGGATAAGAGCGATATCCAACAAGAGAAAAAGGAACACTTTCAAAATGGTGAAAGGCAAAGACCTTCAAAGGAGAAGTGCAGTATTTCCTTAACAAACCCAAAATCTGAACCTAGAGGCAGTTTTAGAAGCCTCTGCTTTCTTAAGGGGAAAAAAAAAAGTTGATTTGAAAACACATGGAGGGGAAAAAATCACGCAGGTGGGTATTCCTTATTTTAACCTTGCTCACCCAAGCCAAGATCATTTGATCAGCTTTGAAGCACATAACTGAGCTATTTTGGAGATGCTGAGCTATGCTGCAGTTGATGGTGCTGCCTTCTACCCTTCCAGCTACCTCTTGGAGACCTGTAGCTGGGAAAAATTGGAAATCTGCTCCCTGCTCTTTAGCTGAGGACCATGGAAAACATTCTGCATCAAATAAAAAAAACCCAAAAAACTGGAAAGTGCTGCCTGCATTATGAAACCCTGTGATATCTTTTCCCAACTTCTCTGCATCCAAGTGCATCCTCTGCAAACAGAGAACTTGCACTTGCTTGATCTGCTGCCCTGAGCCTTTAGCTGACCCCCTTTTTGTGACTACTTGCTGCTCTCTCACAGGATCCAAGAAAAATATAAAATGTATTGCTCTTAGTAAATATTTTTTGCCCACCAAGGCAGGACGGAAGTGCTTGAAAGAAAAAGACAATTATCTCATTACATGACACCTCTACAGTGTTTTTTCTGACTGTTTTCTATACCGCCCAGCTCCCTGCCTTTGGAAAACACAAGACTTTAAATTGCACCTTGTCTGCAATTATTACTAGGCTCTTGTTTTATACTGTTTTGCAAGACATAAGCCTGACAAAAGAACATTTTATAAAGCAAGAGAAATCCCAATTGTCCCACTTGTAGTGATGGTCCCTTGGCAAGTGGCTGCTCTCAGCCCTCCCCAACTTTTCAGCTCAGATCTCCCTCCCAGCCTCAGCAGAACGAATAAAGATCCACAAACAGTCAGAGGAAAAACACCAGGAGTTATTTAAGCTGGCAGTGTTTCAGGTGAAGGGCAACACAATTTACCATTCACTTGCAATTACTGCCTCACAATTTGGGCAGCTCGAAGCTCGTCATTGCTTCTATCGATTGTTTTCCCAAAAAAAAACATTTGTCGGTACAGCTTAAAAAAAAAAACTTGCAACAGGCTGGATGCAGGTGCCTGTTTAGGTACCAGCCTGTCACTGAAGGTAAATGAATTTCAACTGTCTCGGTCACAGGCAGAAGCACAGAAAAGATATCTAAAGGCACAATGGAAATTAATAGAGAAATCCCTCCAGTTGGCTCAAACACTGCCTCATCTCCCCTGGTGAAAGTGCCACAGCAGCCCTTATCATAACCATGAAATGGGATAGAGTAAGAGCACATCACCTCGCTCCCCACACTCCTTTATTCCAGCACCTCTAAATATTTATGGGAACTGATAGCCCAGCCACTACTCTGTGGCCAACTTTATCACACTTTTCCACACAGGAGGATGCTAATAATTAGGATCCTTCCAGATTTTGGAAATAATTGCAAATCTCCAGCATACAGGGCTAATGATAGCTTTAAAGAACCAGTCCCAAACTACTGCTCTCATACCAGGGATGAGTTTACTCTACTGAAACCTGATATAGGCTGATTCACAGGAATTACAGGAAAGCTGCAGCAAGGCTCAAAGTTCAGAGAAATCTCGGTGGTTTAGATGCTTACCTAAATCACCCTGGCCTCTTCTGCAGCAGAAGCTCTTCACAAGCAATCTTTGACAGATTTTTGGTACTCCTGATACATTTTACTTAATCTGGTATTTTTGACAGGGGCAGATGAACCAAACAATCATCCACTACAGCCTCTTGCTGTATGCTGTATTTCTCCTGGATGCTACTTATTACCTGCACTGCAGTAGAGGCTGGGAGCAACACTGACCCAAAGGGCAAAGTCCCTCCCTTGGGCAACTGGTGGCCAAAGTGCCAAGCCATGAGAAAACCATGAAATGCAGCAATCTCTTGTGAACAGCAAACAGAGAGCTCAGGTATGAAGCTGCAAAGCTTCATCAGCTGGAGAGAACATGTTCAGACTTACCTGTGCTGAGGGAATTGATCTAGCAGTGGTGAATGTTCAAGGGAGTTGAAATTTAAGGTCAGATTGAAGTTTTCCGGGCTTTCATCAAGAGCTCTCCCGCCAAAGAGGTGGGAGGCTCATCTGGATGGAAGGGCTGGTAGGTTACATGGCATAATAAAGTGAAAAATAATGGGAAGAGTGAGGTAAATTTTACATTTCTGAGCCTTTAAAAAAGGCTGAGGCTCCCCCTCAGCTGAGGCAATTTTTTGGGACAGAGTGGATGGCATCTCCCCTCTAACAAGCTGGTTTTCAGCCTTATTTAGCTTTCAAGTGAGTTAATTTTCCTAAAGCATTCAGCTATGCAGCAGCACAGGCACCTTCTCACAAGGCATGTTGTTCTAATAGATCAAAAGTCTATGTTTTCAAAATCTCATTAAATACATATTCAGCTGTCAGACGTTCGTACACATTACAAAAAGGAAATTGATGGTTGACTCTGAAAATCCAGCCTGATGTGCTGTCCCTAATTTACCCCGGCTCTTTCAGCATACTCTTTGGAGTGTGTGTGATCCATTACAGCGTATTCACTGCAATACCGAAACACAAAAACGGATGAGTCAAAGGCGGAATGTCAGGTCAAATTCTTCAGGCTTAACTCAGGATTTAATTGCATTAGAGGTTTAAGTCAGACTGTTACAACTGTCTTTAAGGTAATCTCCTCGTGTAGGAGGGAGTATGTATGTCCCACACCCGGGTATATCACTCAATACAGCGGCGGTGAGGCAGACCCCTCTTTTCCTCATTTTCTACTGAATAATCAGTTTAGCCTGCAAGTCAGGAACCACAGGCATTGCTCATGACAAGGCAAGGGGCTCACCTCCTGCTCAGATATAGAAGCACATGGAAAAACAGCTACAGGGATTTCACAAAGAGAGAGGCTTGGAAATCATCACTGAAGTCGAAGCCGAAGTTTACAGGAGCAAGGCACTGAGAGCCCCTTTCTGCAGTATTTTGTGTGTCTAATTAAAAGTTAATGGTTAACATCAACGTTTGAGATCTCAGCCCGTATGAAACACAAGATACGAGGCTTGGATCCTGGCTGTGGGCTCTCCTTCGCCTGAGGGGTATGTCTGAGAATATTAAAGCTGGTGAGTATCAAATGCAAATTCTTCCACAGGAGAGTAGCGTGCTGGATTTTTATGCTAATACAAGCTGGTGGCTCAGTGCAAAGGTTGCAGAGGGAAGTGCAATCAAATCTGCCACTGGAAAGAAGAAAGCAGAGGCAAAGGCACCTGGAAAAGCAGCCTCCCTAGGACAGGAGGCTTGGCTGCTACTTGGCATGTCATACAGAAAACGTAACCAACACCACTCTGTTGACTAAAATTTTGAGGTTTTAAACCAGGAGCTCACCAATGTACCTCAGTGGGGATGTACCTGTCCATCCTAACCCTAAATCACAAAGTCATCACAGAATGGCTTGGGTTGGAGGGGACCTTAAAGATCATCTACTTCCAGACCCTGCCATGAGCAGGGACACCTTCCACTATCCCAGGTTGCTCCAAGCCCCATCCAATCTGGCCTTGGGCATTTCCAGGTATGGGGGAGCCACAGCTCCTCTGGATCAGTGCTTCATCATCCTCACAGTTTCTCCAACTCCCCGGACTGTTTGGGCTGAAATATCACAGAGTAGAACTCCCTCTTCTGAAATTTTTTTTCCTGTAATGATACTCAGGTGGGGCTTTTTGGATTGTGTCATCATGCAAATACTCTACAAACATTTTTAGACCCAAGATATTATTTTGTGCTTTTTTCAAATTTAAGAATCAAAATTATCACACTCAAGAAGAATCATCTTGCTTGTTATAATCAATCTCTTTAAAAGAAAATACTGAGCCTTGTTTGGTTGCTTGGACTGACTAGTTCAGCAAAAAGTGAAATTTCTTCCCTTGATCTTCAAATAGCCTTTGAATTAAATACTTGTAGCAAGAGAAAGTTTGGGTTGGTTTTGTCATCAGATTTGAGATCAAGAAGAGATGAGATGATCAAGGATGAAAGACAGAAATGCCAGATGAAGGACTGAAACCCAAGGATTCAAAATAACTGCACAAAGGTCCTGGAAGTAAAACATGGATAACTCCATGGTGCTGGGCCTGGTTCCAGCATATGTGTTCTCTCAGTACCTTGAGCTGGAGGCAAATAAACACCAGACAGAGACAGAGGGTTGGTTGTGCAGTGTTGGTTGGGATGGAGCCCACCATCCCCAGTGTGGAGGATGCCCATCCCCAGTGCCTAATCCTAACTAGATGTTTATGGTGTTTGGGGGATTTCTAGATGGAGCCCTCTCTTGTCCTTTGGAAACTTATCCTGAGCAACGTTTGCAATGCAAATCTCAGCCTTTTTTTTTTTTTTTTTATTTTACTGTGTGTCAGCCCTGAGGTAAGACTTAGACCCTCGGGTGTCAGACCGTCCTGCTCCACTCTGGGAGCCCCTTCTTTCCCCCCTCAGGGCCCTGCTCAGGGCCCAGGGGAATTAGGGTTCCTCTTTGTGATAATTCTGTGTTCCCACAGTCACTGTGACTGCTATGCTGCAAACCCACAGCCACTTTTTCTGTGGCCCAGCCTTTACTCCTGAGGTATTTTCTTTAAACAAATTCAGCCTGGCTGCAGTAGGATGCTGCAGAAACAATTATGCAAACCTGATAACATCAGTGATAAAACATGCCCTGTCACATTTTCCGAGCCCAAATTTATAAAGGCAGTACAGCACAAATGGTATTTCACTGCTGAATGTTCTTTTTATTGAGAACACTCTCCATTTTTGGGCAGGAGGGAGGGTGTGTTTCAAAGTTCGTTTTTCAATTTACAAGCCCCCTACATACTTTTCATCAACATCACATCAGGGGCACCCTTGGATAATCAGACAGAAATGGGCTCAGCATAGGAAGCGTTCTGACAACCTGTGGGAAGTAGGCTAAAGTCCATAATAACTATGAAAAACAAACTCAAATCAAGGTAAATCAACAAAAAACATGACAGAAAAGGTGCAGATTAGAGATAATCAGCTATTATTCCAGTGAAGCAATTTCACACCAAAGAAAGAGAGAAGGGAATGCAAAACCCAACTTCCAGTCTCAATTCGGTTCATGGGGGTGCATCATCTTCACTACTGACACGTGTCTAAACTCTTCCTCAGTCTGGAAAAATGCTGGCTCAGGTCTCCAGCCTGATGGAGGCAGCTCCAGCACAGGCAGGTGCTCACAGAGAGCTGAACTGGGGTGCTCCAGATAAAACTCAGGGCTGGGCATTAGTGACTCTGAAACACCTTGTTAATATGTTTTCCATCCTTTGATTTTTATTAATACCACAAACCTGTTGCTCTGGAATGAACACCAAAAAATTACTTTGTAAGACACCCAACCACTGACATCTTCCCATGTCTATGCCACTTCCTATGTTTCATTTGGTAATGTTGGTAAATTCAGTGGAGATGCCTAGGGTGCCTCAAATTGCAGTTGGGGTGTCAACAAAACCAGCCCACACTTAATTCTTGTAAAACTCCACTAGCAGAGAAAACAGCATGTCTAAGAGCCCACTCATTCAAATTTAACTAAAGAAGTTAAACAGCTTCACAGCATCCAAATACTCTTAACTTATAAGCAAACAAACATTATAGAATTAACAAAGAGGTGCCAATCTAATTAAAATCAATCCACAGATATCTCTAAACACCAAGGGAGCCTGATTAGAAGCTGTTTATAGTGGCTGCTTAAGCAAATTGTGAAGGAGTAATAATTCTGATGTTGTCACTTGCCAGAAAGATTTTTCTCACCTCCAAAACATTCCTTCAGCTTCAATTTATTTAAAGCTCACATTTTAAAATGAACATCTTTTGTGCCATAATTCCTTAAATAGAGGAGTTGAGAAAATTGAGAATTATAGAATGACTGATTCTCGTGTGCTGCCACACGCTTGTGAGCATCCTCATATGCTCATGAGGCTGCACAAAGGGCTTCTCTTTGTAGAGAAAGGAGCCTTTTGGGGTGCTCTGCTCCTCCATCTGTCACCCACTTGCAAAACAAACAATGCCAGACACCCAAGGAAGGGGCTGCAAGGAAAGAAAATTCTGTTGCTGCTCCAGTTGGATGCTAATTATTCCCAGGAAAATGCCCAGAGAGATACAAAAAGTGAATGGCAATCTATCTCCCAAGACATGATGCTCTGATCCACCCCTGTAACTGGTATCTATAGGACAGGCTGTGGCTGTGGCTGAACAGCAGAACCTGAGCACATTTGGCTCACTGGGAACACAGGACACATCACTCCCTAAATAAGGCGGTTTTTTTCCACAGCTTCTTTCCAGGAGTTTCAAGAATGCTGTTTGTAAAAGGGAGAGAAGACAGCAGTTCAAAAAACAAACAGATCTGAGAGAAGAATGAAATTGGGACTGAGAGAGAGCACTTTCAGAAAGGAAAACTGTTTTTCAACAGGACAACCAGTCCATGCTGGCTGCTCTGTAAGTAAAGAGGAAAATTGTGACCCCCAGGCAAATTTTTAGATACCCTGAAGATAGTAAATCTTGCAAACTCCTCAAGCAAAGTGACAATGCTCAAGCTGGGGGTGAAGGTGTTTGTCCCCTCGCATGACCTCTGTATTCCGTGACTAGTCTGAAAACAGGTTTTATTAAAAACCCGCATTGGTAAAAGCACCGAAGTGGATAAAAACTGAAGCAGGAGACAGAGGTTGTGCTAGACACTCCTCAGAACCAAGAAACCCTTAAAAAAGCAGCCCCAGGATTGTCTGGTCTGGACTGCCTGGAGATTTCACAGGGCCAAGCTGATCCATGGGACCTTCTGGGGCTGTGACAGACACCCACATACACGAGATCACTCAGAACTCAGATGCCCTTCCTGCCCTGCAACGGGAGACCTTATAGTCTAAAAAGTTAATGGGAAGACACGGCAGAGCTTCTCCAGCACCTGGACCCACTCTCACTCCTGTAATTATGTATTTGTGTCTGATTTATTTTATTTCTTCTTAGCCACAGGACCGGCACCCCAGGAGATGTCCATCTCCATTCTGCCACCTCCTCCTCCCTCGGCCAAGCCCAAAGGTTGCAGGAGCAGAACATGCAACCTCAGGCTCTGCAAGGACATCTGCAGTCCCCAACAAATCCCCCCCTGCTGCTCTTTCAGGCACTGAGTAGGAAAAAAGCACAGTCTAGAGGCTCAATCTGCGGGTGCCACCCCTCCCCTGCCAATGGCACAGCTGCTGAAGAGCATTTGTTTTTAGAAAGAGTTTTTTCAGTATCCAATTCACAGAGCTTTGCTTTTTCCTTTTTCCTTTTTTTTTCCCCCGTAATGTGTAAAGTGCTTTGTGAATGGGCCAGCTAAAATTATTTATAATGAGCTAATTTCCATAAAATTGGGCTAATTAATTTCCATGCTGCCTGATGAAAATTGCTAACATTGGCTTTTTACTGACAATCAAGGTCCTGCAGGCAGTTTCACACTCATCTGACTGGAAGGAGGTCCAGGCTGGATCCTTAGCAAGTGTAAATCAGCAGATATCTAATAAAACAAGCAGAGCAGTGTGCTCATTACACAGGAAAAAAATAGTTTGGGCCACTTCACAGTTTATATGGGGGTAACAGTGTGTAATCTTCAATTAAGTGCATATATAAATAGAGATGCACAACGTAAAGTTACTTCTTCAAGCTCCTGAAAGCCAAGCTCCAGTGAAATATGTTTTCCCCCCAGCAGAATTAGGGAGGATATCAGGGTTGGTACAGCAGTGAACTGGGAAGCATCAGGAGGGGCGGCTCAAAAGGAAAAGAAAAAATAACCTTACAAGAGCACTTCAGTGCCTTGAGGGTTCACAAACAGCCAAGGGATTTGTGTGCTCCTAATGCATTTGCATATGAAAATTGCCACTAAAAGGATTAATGTTACCCTTTTAAAAGCCATTTCACACCGTACTAGTGGACACAAGTCAAGCTATGGCTAATCCTGCTGGGAACAGTTGACTTGGCAAAACAAAACTATCATGTCTTACATCAATTGGATTTCTCAGGTACAGTTAAAGACAGCATTTTGCAGGGTTCAGGAGCAGGAAAGTGCTCCTTGTAGCAACTTTGTGTTGTGGGCTACACTTTGATGATATTTCCTAAATCACGTTAGGCTTTAAGTACGTAAGCCCACACACCACCAAAGGCAACTACCGCTGGCATTTAGAAACATGATTGAGTCGTATCACGAGCTTCTTGGACTCCTAAGAAAGATTTGATTGATACGCTCATATTATTTCGACCTGAACTCTTTCCTGTGAGCTCAGAGCTCTAAGTTTGTGACTGTCACACCCTCTGTATTGTCAACATTCACACCTCCAGCCTCCCTGCTAGCATACACCATGTCTCCTAGAGAGAAAAATCTTTCAGGCTAACACTCCGGATCCCCTTGTTTGCTGTACTACAGAACACCTACGCAAAGCAAAGCGAAACAACTTGTTTATCATGTCTAAATACTGTTAAATGACACTGTATCAAGCTAATTTTGCCTTAGGCTTATTAACACAAATTGAATTTGGTGCTAATCAGATACCACGTTGGTATGCAATATGGAAATGTGTGATTTGCACTGACTGCTGTAAAATACAGTAATTGTATTTGTGCAAGACATGGATTTTGTAAAAGACCCCACAATTACTAGTAGTCACACATCAGCTGTAACTTATTGGGCAGCACCTGAGCAATTTATCTGTTCTTGGCCTCAGGCCTACACTTTCAAATGATTACATAAATTAGGGGCACACGTCTGAGCTTTTGAATGTATCCTGTGCCTTCTCACCTTTAACTCATGTGCTGAAGGCTGAGATCTCTTCGTCAGCACAGCCCACCATACATGGAGTTACTCTGGTTATTGATATAAATACCAACCCTTTTTTGCAAAGAACAAAAGAACTTAATACATTGCATTTATAACATTTTTAATACCTGTTAGTTAAACACTCAGTTTTCAAGTATTCACAGCATCCCCACCACAAGGAAATGCAACTCCATGACTCCCACGATTTTGACATCCAAGATTTATCTTCATCTCTGTCAATTGATGGAAACTCTTTAGAAGTTCATTCAAAGGCTTCATTTCTATACTGTCTCTATGTTCCCTTATTAGTCGATCACATGCTAGTCACAACTGCAGTGAATATATATCTAGCTAAAACATTGATATACGTCAAGCTAATATCTCTTTCTCCTTTTATTTCCCCTCTTGCCCTTATAAAGACACTTTATTCTAGTGAGATATTAATTATGATTTTTCTTTCCCTTGATATGGCTGCATTTATCTTTTGGTTCTATTTACTGCTTCATGACAGCTCATGAGAAGGCAGTCAATAACTCTCCTTTCCACTCCCAGGAAATCTGAATGGATGACTCGCAAGAAAAGAAGAGAAATTAAAGAGGTGGATGGTACTGGGGAGGAGGACATGAGTATTAGGCCATGGTGATGCTGGATGACATTTTCCAAAGCGGCAAGGGGCAGGCTGTGAGGTTACCCACAGAGGAGACAGGCAGGACTTCCCATCTGCCACTGTATCTGACTTGGGGCTTAATTCCCTTTTGCAAATGTAAATCAAGTACTTCTGAACGTGGCAGCCCTGGCCCTAACCCCAGATATAAGTGCATTAGAACAGAATGCAAAATATTAGGAGGGTTAAAGGGCAAGTGAATACCAAAGAGATGCTGCAACACACTCCGTTTGTAGGCAGTTCAGAAACATGTGGGACATGGTGGTTACCACTAGCAAGGACAAAGCCGAAATAAAGAAAAGCACAATAAAAGGGTGATCACTGAAAGGAAGAGGAGAAATGACAAAAATATTTCCAAGACTAAGTGGTGGAGAGGAGATGGATTGCAAAATCCTGTTCAGCCCCCCCTTCAAACATATAACCAACAATGAAAAGATGCAAAAGCCACCAAATTAAGCCTGGTAAATTTATCTAAAAAATTAATTCCAGTGTCCAGGTAGCTGTGTCTCTTGCCAGTCTAAGGTACCATTGAATTCATGCATTTAGGAAAGAATTCCAGCCAGGATCCCAAAGCTGAAGAGATGACCAGAGTATTCTCAGGTATAAAAGCAAATCTTTTAAGGGTGTAAATACAACACCCAGGTCTGGGGCACTGAGCTATGCCTGAGATCAGAGCCAAGAAGAAGCTTTGCCTGGGGGGAAGGAGTTAGTGCCTGCATGGCACACCTTTGACTTCCCCTGGAGAACCACCTTTCCTCTGCTGCATCTGCTGTTTCCTGCAACCAACTCTCCTATTTGCATTCCCATGTTCCAATTGCTAGGTTTGGCCCAAAACCAGAAATGCAGAGGTAAAGAAGTTGAATGATGAGTATTTCAAAACCAAACAAGTTCAACCCTCCAGAAAGAACGCCCTCAAGCCTGAGGAAACACTGTGGGTAGATTAACAGGTTCCACTCGTACTGGCTGTGCCATGGCAGCTTCACCCTGTTAGGATTTTGGGACCCCCAGGCTAAGAGCAGATCCTCAAGCTGAGATGAGCAGTGCCAGTTCTTGAGGGGCTCCATTTCGATCAGATTCCCCCGAGCTGGAAGCACAGTGCTGATGTGGTCCTGAGCTATTTGCACAGTGTGAGCTGCAATCTAGCAGGAGATAGTCTACGTCCATCCATCATTACCACACACTCAGACAAAACTCTCCTGTTTCACTGAAAGGAAGTTTTCCAGAGTGCTACTGATATTATACACTGAAGCCTAAACAGACAGACTTGCTAAGAGAACACATCTTCCATGCCTGTGACAGAACTGCTCATGGAAATACAATTAGATCTTTTCAAGACAGAGAAATGTGCTTTTTACCAGGGAACAAACTTCCCCAGCTTCTAACAGCAAAGGGCCAACTAAATTTAATATATCATTCTGCTCAATAAAAGACTTTTTCTGCAGAACATGGCAAATTCAATCTAGAAAAATATTAAAGTGTATTAAAATGTGCTTTTTTCGATCCCATAGCTTTATTCCATTTTGCCTACAATTGGTTGCATATGGGATATGTCATTATAACTGTATTTTAAGGCTATTTTTTTCCAGAGATGTTCAAAATACATAGGTGTCTGTTTTTCATTCATTTTGAAGAGCAACTGAAGCTGTACTCAGGCAGACTGAAATGCTCAGGCTGGGTTAGCACATATTCACTGAAACACAGCGTACTGCTAATACACGACCTTAGGAATGCTGTGTTCGTAAATAATAATGAATCGAGGTCCTAAACGATGGCATTCCAGATGAGGATATAAGAGACTTCAATCACATTTATTTACTTCAGTCCCGAGGCAGAGTCAGCTTAACGCACCCACGTATCCCAGGACATGGTCACTGGAGCCACAAGAGCTTCAGCTCCTCTTAAACCACTCCAAAACCCTCAGCCACTGGCTGCAGGATGTATTTATGTTGCTCAGGATCAAGGGGGAGGGAGGTGTTCTTGCTGGCATTACAGCATGTAATCCCCCTTATAAATTTAACAACCTCCACCCTGAAATTCCACTCGCCTTTATGATCATATGATTGCTCCAAAGCTTCTGCCCTCTGATACCTGGACATCTTTTTTTAACCTAGAACTCAGCTCACCCTTATCTAACTCTGCCCTTTTAGCCATCATACTTCTTTTTGCTCTTTTGGGTTTCTTCCTTTCCTACCAGCAATATAATTTCCTTTCAGCCCTCTTTTACTGCACTTCAGTGATTTCAGCTCATGATCCTGAGGGCTCTGCACTGGCCGCAATTGCAGCCAAGCTCCTTGCAGCTCACCTCATCCAAATCCCATTTTCTTACACTGATCCCAGCTTTCTGTTACCGTACAGTATCTGTTTCCACACCTTTCACCAGAAGAACAACATCCTCCTTCCTGCTGCATGACATGATTTACCTTAAAATAACATTTTAACATTCAGTTTGATTCTAACTGAGCAAATACTCTGAGCATTTAAGCTGGATATAGGACTACACATTGCACCTGGAGAGCCTGCAAAGGGATGCAACACTTAAATAAACTGTAGCAAGGCATCAAACAGACCTGCAAATCAGCACATCACTAAATGAACTTACCAAACCAGTCCCACTGTTGCCCTAATTTCATCACAAATTATGCTGTTGGCGATGACTAACAGTTGTGAGGTGGTTTGATTTTCAATAGAAAACTGTGCTGAGGTGAAGGAGGGAAGTTCAGCCAAAAATTAAAAAATGCTGCCACCAGTATCATTAGCTCTCCAGGGAGGCATGCAGATTGTAGGCTGGCAAAAGGCAGCAGTGCTGAGACGTCCTGATGGACCAGGGACAGGGAACAAACCCACCCTGTGCTAGTGCCATGCTTTAGGTGTAGACTTGACTGGGAGATACCCTGACAAAAATTACTGATTCTGAAAAAATCTGCACACCAAGATGGGAATAAGATCTTACAGGCCAGTATAGACACACATGGAAGTATATGTTCATGGTCAAGGGCATCCACGTGTTTACAGCACTGGTCTAGTGACTTAAGGCACTCCTGTGGGATGAGGGAGACAGAGAGAAACTCCTGGGGTTTTTTTCTGGGGGGCTTCAGACACAAGGCTGGATATTTAAAAGTAATGTTTATGTTGCAAGTACTTGCTGCCCAAGATACAAGGGCTTCCTTATTAGTTTTGTACAAAGCTGAAAACAACCCTCGGTCTGCTTCACCAGCAAATGAAAAATCAAACCCAGATACATCACGCCCGCTCAAGCACTGCTCCTTGATCCTGAGCAGGTTTTTCCTACAGCCTAAGAAAAATTGCACAGGCGGGATAGATCTCACATCTGTCTTTGGAACACTGATCAGTATGGAACCCCTGATTAGTCCTTAAGTGGTTCCCCTCAGTAATGCTGGGATGTGCCAGGGGCACCCCAGCACCTTCCCCACGGGAGACCTGACTGCTGGATATGTTGAGTTTGATCTGAATAAGTAGAACCCCCAGCCTGGGAGCTGTGAGAGCCAGGCCAGTGCTGCTTTCCTGCAGGGATTTGGGGCAGCAGGAGAGAGGGGTGGGCACAGGAGCAGCACGAGCACAGGGCACTGTTTGTGCCACGGCAGGGATGCCCTTGGCACCCCACAGTCATTTGGGCAGACAGGAGAAACTCATCTCAATTTCAGGTGGTCATTTTGCTCCAGGACTTCTGTGCATCTGCCCATGATGAATAAGTGTCTTTGACCACAGGTCAATTTGCAGCAGCATCTGCTGCCCTTTAGTGCCATCCCTTTAGTGCCAGACACACATCTGCACCTTGACTGCCTCTGCAGCAAGGAGGGTCCAGAGGGTCTTCAGCATAAACAGCTTAAAATAACTATTTCCAGGCTGTCGGCCTGTTTGGCTGCAAGCACCTTGACAGCTCCCCCCACCCAATAAAAGATGTCCAAGGAAATAAGAAAATAACAGTATTAACACGGAGTATCACCTCCTGCGGCAAGTGCAGGGAGCTGGGGAGCAGAGAAGGCATGTCCTTCAATATTTAACTTCTTCACTCTTTGTTCTCCATCTCAAGTTGAACAATACATTAATTACCTGATGAAGCGCTATAATTACTCTAACAGCTCTGCTCTTAGTTATAATTACTGCATCAACACTTTCTTTTTCATATGCTTCAATCTATACCTATTACATTGTCATGATGAAGACACATTAACATTATAATACCGTATAATTAGCTGATGAGCAATTAAATTATTCCACTGCTCTTGTTCCTCTTTGCCAAGAGGTTGCTTTCCAAGCACTATTGTCTTCTTTTTCTCTGGTCTGCTTCAGAGGTTGGGGTTTTTTTTGCTCCATTTTAAAAAAAGGACCTCATATGCTTTATTCAAACAGATTTGATTTAAAATTCTGAGAGAGCATGGTAGTTAAGGTCCTAGGAGAAGTTAATTTGTTTAAAATATTTCCAACTTCTCTCCCCTGAAGTTTAAACTGAGTTTGTTTTCCAAAAGCTAACAAGAACAGGAAAGTGTCAGAAAAATATTCGTGTAAAAAATAAATGAATTATTAATTACTCCTTCAAAACACTTCCTAGCCATAGCATAGGATCTTGCTAATAGGGAGGAAATGGCTAAACCACTCAAAATTGGTTTTATCCTTGAATTCATTTATTTTATACCTTAGTGAAAAAATCATAAGCATTTTTGCACTTTTTTTCTTTAACACGTTAAAGGAAAGCATAGCTAATAAGATCACTGTGAGTATTTGAGAAGTCTGACTCAATCTAGACAGCAGCAGCAGGAAATTCTCATGGCATTTAGGAAATCTAACAAACACTGCACGGTACACAATAACGTTATGTAGACTTCAGCATTTATCTTGATTATTAGTTGGTCATGTAGGGCTCGTTTGCTTTGTCCTCTCACCTGATTTTTGTGGCTGAAAATTGTCCATTTGATTTCCAGTCAGTTCAAGCAACTTGTATTATTGTACAGCCTTCCCCCTCTCTCTCCTGGCTAAAATCCTTTTAATGTAGTTGTGAGATGTCTCCGGCCCTACATCGGTGGGAATACCAGATGCATCAATTTTAGGTGGGACTGGGCTGACTGGTTTCCATTCTGGGATTGTTAATTCCTTTCAGCCACACCTTCCTGTCATGGCTGTCGCTCTTCAATCGACACTTTGTAATCAAAGAGTTGTTTTGATTTAGTAACAGAGAAATATCAGCAAAGCACCTCAGTACAGAGCACAGCAGAGCCTGGTGGTGCCATCTGACCAGAAGTCTATCCTAAAACAACATTGACTTTCTCCATCCACCTCCCTTACCCAGGGTTTTTTCTCCATCCCTCTTAGTTCCACAAACTCTCCATTTCCATTTGAAGATAAAGACAAGTGCTTAAAATCAAACCCATCATTTGCTATGTTAACTGAATTCCTCAATTTCAGATCTACCCACTGAGTCTTCCGCCATCTAGCACAGCATAGCCAAATTTCTTAACTTCAGGCTCAAGCTGTTACTTGGTCAAAATTTCTCATTTCCTGTAGGCACCTGCCCATGAAGTGCTCATGGCTGTGCCTGCCTTCATCTCTACCCAAGAAAACCTTGAAAGACCTGACTAAATTCATCCCAGTGAGGATTACTAAAAATGTATGGCATCTGAACAAACATCCAGAAGATGGAAGGTTGGCATAGAGGAATTTGTTTCGAGTCCTTGCTGAAGGCTCCCTGTCTCTGCAACACCTGCATCCACCTCACTACTAATAATGCCCTTGCTGGCATTTGGCATCCATCCCCTGAAGCCTGTCTTAGTCCTGCCCCCCCAGCTCTTCACCTTCCAATGCAGGGACAGATTTCCATGTGAACAATCTGCTCCCAGGAAGGGTTGGAGTTCACTCACCTCCTGCCTGCATTAGTCCTAACACTTCTGGGTGGACTGTGAGGCTCTGAAGGCTTTGTCAGATGGAAAAGCACCAGGAAAACCAGTATTTATCCTCTTTGATGCTAGCGCTGCTTCCCACAGTGCTCAGGATAAACTGAGTTAATCCCGGACAGAAGGACAGACTGCTCAGCTCCTGCGGCCACTCAAAGCTGTGATCAGATTTGGATATTTCTTTTCATCTACTGGGAACTCTCCTGCATTTAAGTTATTTTAAAATTATATAGATCAATGATGTGTTATTTGTTTTATCACCCTCTTATTTTCCATGAAAGCTCCTATTTGTTTTCCCCAAGGTTGTTTGCAGAGATACTGCGAAAGCACAAGACAGTGCTGGAAGACCACAAACTGCTGAAAAGAAGCACGTGGGGCTGATCCCTTCCCATCCTCTGATCTGCCCCATGCCCCATCCCTGCACACACAGGTCACTCCATCCATGCCAGTCTCAAAGAAGCCATGGGCTCATGTTGCCATCTGGGCACCTGGAAGCTGCCTCATGCATGAACGAGGGAAAAAAGGAACATCACAGCAGTGCTTTGTCTTTCTGGATATCTCTATCTGCTGGAGCGGGGGCAGAAAGTTGAACATCTTGGCAGCACGGTGTTGTTTCGGGCTTTTTTCTGGCAGGGCTCTTCCCCAAATAGTCATTTGGCAGATGTGGCACACAAACAGAGCCAGCCAGCTCATTTGCTCAGCCCCAATCCTTACGCTTCCTCCAAGGACTTCACACGAGCAACATACGTGCCTCAGCCAGCCAGGCTTTAGCACAGCAATTTCACTTCTAGCACAGCTCCCAGAGAGACTGTCCTGGCACAGGGAGCTGGCACAGGTAGATCTGAACACCAAGGCACCCAGTGCCTTCATGCAAAGGACTCCCCACTAGCTGCCTCCAGAGGAATTATAGAAGGGTTTGGGTGGAAAGGAACCTTAAAGCTCATCTCGTCCCACCCCCTGCCCTGGGCAGGGACACCTTTCACTAGACCAAGTTGCTCCAAGCCCCATCCAGCGCAGCTTTGAACATTCCCAGGGATGGAAGCTCAGCTTTTGAAAGTTTTCCAGTCTCCTGCAGTGATCATCACCCCAGCAATGCTGGGGTCCTTCTCTCCCAAACGGTCAGGGATGTGGCTTTTCTTACAGCGTGGGCCAAATCCAGAAGAAGATTTAAGGGCACACCCCAGTGCCTGCTGGGTTCACCACCTGGGGAGGAAGAACTGAACTTTACACTTGATTTTTGGAAGAAGGGTCAGCTTTGGGCTTTGCAGGAATGCTGGACTGATCTGACCGCTCTCTCCCCCATTCCTCAACATGCCTTTATCAGCACTCACAGCTTTTCCCTTTAAAAAGCATCTCATCATTTTTGCCCATGCCATTTATTTCCCAATGTTGTTTTAAACTGTTTGCACATGGCCCCTGGTATCTCAGCAGGTGAGCACTTTACAAATAAAGTGATGAGGGGGGTTAAAAGAATGAGACTTGATAATTCACACTAGGAGCAGCCAGATGTCTTATTGCCTTAGAAAGAAACAAAAACGAAAAGACAGATCATCTTCATGTGGGTTTAGATGTACACAGAACACTTTAAAAATGAAAGCAAAATGACACAGCAGATGCAAAAGCTGAAAAGCTTAACACAAGTGAGCTGAAAACCAAGTATGCAAAAAATGATGGATCAAGTGTTTCCTGGTGCTGTTTTCCTTCACTGTACCCACACTCAGTAAGGTTTTGGTAGCCTAAACCCCTCTTCAAGCAAACAGCTCCTGCATACTTTTTTGCTAAAACAAGATAGATTTTTCTACTTCCTAATGAAAAACAGGGTTTGCACACCTTAGCGGTGTGGTTTACAGGAACAGGTCATGGGAAGGGCAAATTCTGCCTTAGTGCACTTTGCTGATGCTACTGCATCACTGTAAAAGCTTAAACTTGTCTTTGCAAAGAAAAAACAGAACAAAAAGCCACCAGCTGGATGACACAGTGCTGCTCTTACAAAATAACACATGGCTATACTATGGTGCCTAAAATAAAATTATCACACATGGTATCACAGTTAAGTCCAATCCAGAGCTCCAAGGGAGCTGCAGAGCTTGTCTCTCCCACACCGTGGTAGGAGGAGGATGTAGCAGGCACCCATTCAGGGGCTCTGGGCTCCAAGGAGGAGGACCAGAGGGCCCTTTGTGTTTTTACACAATCCTCCAACACCGAACGGACCCAGAGCAGCAAAAAGTCTCCTCTTAAGATCACCTCATTCAGAATGATCTGATAAAACAAGCCAAATTATTTAAAAACACCACTTCCCACTTCCAACGCTCAGCTAAGCTGCCATTGGGCACACCAGATAATGCCTGATATTCTGGGGCTTTCAGATTTGGCAGATTTGGAGAACTGTGGCCCCACTGGATCTTGGTGGGCTGGATGAAAAATGCCCCTCTCCAAAGCCCCCATGGCCAAGTCAGAGCAGGCTGCAGTGCTGGCCATGACCCCTCTGAGCATCCCTGGGTGTTGGGGGAAAGTACACTGCCATCTCCCATGGAAATTATGCCAAAGGCTTTGCAGAAAAAGATCTTTTCCTTCACAGAAACTGTGAAATTCCATAGAATTTCCACATCTGAGCAAGCGGGGTTTAGCTGTAAGGCATGGCAGGGGAAACAGCCATGCACAAATCTCAGGACTGTAAACGTGATTGCCTTCTAAAAACCAGCTGGAGCCTGGAATTAAGCCTAAACCTAGTTCTGTCTCAGTATCAATAAATACAATAGTAAAATAGTCGAGGTAGTTGACAAATTTGAACTCGTAGGGAAAGTAAAAAAGTTACTTTAGTATCTAAAGGTGCTCTTTTTCCTTTTTTTTTTCCCCTCTCTTAATCAAGAAGAAAGACATTCACTGAGAACCTGAGTTAATGCTCCTTGAAGCCAATTTTCCACTGAATTTCACAAAGCTGTGGATTTTGCTCTTGGTGAACCTGGTGGTAGTTTCAAGGATGATCTCTTCAAATACACAGGTTCAGGATTAAATGTGCCTCTGTATTTACTTAAACCTTTGACACAACACTTAGGAAAAACTTGGGCGCAGCCTGTCAATACTCACAGATGCACAAGGGGCTCTGTTCCATCTGAAATCATATCGAAGGCTATGTTTGTGGGATGCCAACACCAAGAAACCAGCTTCTTAGCAGATAAAACCTTGCACAGCATCAGTCAAGCTCAGCTCAACTATACTGGCAGCCTTTAGCCCCTAAAGGTATTTACCGAAATTCCAGAAATCATTCAGTTTGGACAGAGTTTGTGTGTCCAGTAGTGATATTAGGGCAGGGGTTGTAATACATCCAAACTAAATCAGGATATCCATTTTTTGTGGTTCTAGAAAGTATTTAGATTGGATGGAGTTAATATGGCTAATTTTGGGACTGAGGTTGTTAGACACCCAATAAAATTAGGAAACACTCAATTCTTGTGATTCATACTAAAAGAATCTTGATAAAATAGTAAGCTTTTGGCTTTTTGTGGGTTTCACCCTGGATGCAATACCTGCACCTGCTCTGCTTCACCTGCATAGCTGGCAATTATACCAGATGTGAAAACTGGCAAAATGGAATGCACCCTTGTGCCAATTCTTCCTCCTTTTATGTCCCGGCTACAACTCCTTCCTTTAGCTGGAAGGACTGTAGCTGCTAATTTGGTTTCTTGGTCATGTCACCATTTCTTTCACATGGGCCATGGCCAAGCAAGAAAGTGCCATGGCAGATCCATTCCAAGATTAAATAAGTTATAGTTTTCAAGGACAACATGTACATATTCATATGGTCTGTCCTGACACAAAAAACCAAAAGTCATGTTGAAATGGCTTTTACCTCTTATTGTAAAGTTGTAACTGAGGAGTAAAGTAAGTTAAACTGACAACAGTGACCCTGTTTACTTCTTTGTGCACAATTCCTTCCAATAACCTACATGGGAAATGGGGGGATTCCTCACTCCTGCCATGTAAGGGGAAATTTTTTTCACAGCCCATCAACATTTCTATAGTCCTATGAAGCAGAAATCTCATCATTTACAGAAAAAAACCCAGAAAAAATCTCAACCATCTTGACACAGTCACCTCCAGCATGACTTCCCTCAGATCAAGGTCTCACCACCATGCCAAACATTGCTGTTTTCCGAGGCAAAGGAATTCATGGTCTTCTCAGTCTGTGAGGCTGCACAGAGCTGGAGAAAGAGGCAGCTGCTGGGCAGTTCTTTCAATCCCCACCATTCAATGCACGGCAGCACACTTTGGCCAACACCAGAGCTTCCAGCTCCTGCTGGGCCCACAGGAGGCCTGGAGACAATAAATGCTAAAACCAGTGGGGACAGACGCTGCCCCTCCTTTGGGATAAACAGGAAAAGCAACTGGGGCAGTGACCGCAGCATGGCAGATGCCACGAGATCAAAAGACAAGACCGTTTCCTGGCTTTGTGGGGGGAACAGGTGTGGGAATTCAAAGACCCCAGAGAAATAGAGGAAGAAGCAGAAATACAAGACAAGAGCCCCCATCACTGGAGAAAGCCAGGCCTCATGCAGGGCCAGCATGGCTGGGCTGAGCAGCCACTGCTGGGTGAAGCTTGGAAGAGTAACTAAAGCAATTACCTCCTCTGATTTTTTAAATTCCTCCTGCCTTCAGAGGGAAAAGGCTCTGGGCAGTGACAGATGGTCCCTTGCGAGTCTTGCCGCGTTGGTTCGAGACTTTGGACGTGTCCAGCCAGCCCATCTGTGCCACGGCCCTGCAGCAGCAGCGTCGGCAGAAGGTGACAGGGCCGGCACTCACAGCCCAGACACGGCCCAGGTGGGGAACGCAGCACTCGACCTCAGCTGCTAACGGAGCTGGGTTTGCACTGCAACACTGGACACTGTTCTGGGTTCGATGGCCAAGCTTTGCCAGTGGGGGGGCTACAGGGGTGGCTTCTGTGAGAAGCTGCTGGGAGCTGCCTTCACTCCTGGCAGAGCCAATCCCTGGTGGCTCCAAAGATGGACATGCTGCTGGCCAAACCTGGACCGATTACAAATGGTGGTATAACAGATTTAAGAAGAAAGGAAAAAAAGGTATGGCGCAGTTGTAATTGTGGCCAGAGAAGAGTGGAGTGAGAACATAAGAGAAGAACAACTCTGCAGACACCAAGGTCAATGCAGAAGGAGGGGAGGAGGTGCTCCAGGCACCAGAGCTGAGATTCCTTTGCAGCCTATGATGAAGACCACGGTGAAGNCAGCCTATGGTGAAGACCACGGTGAAGCAGCTGTACCCCGGCAGCCCATGGAGATCCACAGGGATGCAGAGATCCACCCGCAGCCTGTGAAGGTGCCCCACACCAGAGCAGGGGGATGCCTGAGAGGATGCTGTGACCCTGTGGGAGGCCCGTGGAGAGGGGAGCCCACACTGCAGCAGTTTTGGGAGAACTGTTGCCTGTGGGATAGACTCACATTGCAGCAGTTCACAGGGTTTTGTTGCTTGTGAGATGGACTCATGTGGAGAAGTTCACAGAGAACTGTCTCCCATGGGCGGAACCCCACAGTGGAGCAGGGGAACGACTCCTGTCCCTGAGCAGCGGGAGAAACCTCGGGTGACGAACTGACCGTAACCCCCATTCCTGTCTCCCTGCACCACTGGGGTAGGAGATAGAGCTGGAAGGAGGGAAGAGTGGGGGAAAGGTGTTTTTATGGTTTTATTTTACTTCTCATTATCCTGCTCTGACTTTGTTAGTAATAAATTCAATTAATATCTCTAACTCAAGTGTGCTTTGCCTGTGATGGTATTTGGTGAGTGATCTCTTCTGGTCCCTACCTCAACTTAGGAACTCTTTCTTCTATTTTGTCTCCCCTGTCCACCTGCAGAGGGGAGTGAGAGAGTGGCTTTGGTGGGTGCCTGGAGTCCAGCCAGGATCACCCCATTACAGCCACCAACACAAGAGTAGCTACATCCTGAGCCCGAGGGGTCTCTACTAGGGGGAGAGCTGGAGGTGGGCAAGTTTTAAGCCAGGGCACAGCAAAGCCACCAAAACAAGGTTGCCTAAATCCTTATCAATTCCCATACAAACAAGTGTATCTGGGAAATAAGCATTGAAAATGCCTGTCTTCAAAATCAATCTCTTTTCTTGGACAAAAGTATTGCTAGACAGAAGTCTGGGCAATGGAAGATCAGGAAGGGCAGCAACATGAGGGTTCACTTTTGTGTGCATCGGCATTGCCCAGGCACAGAGGAAAATAGAGGTCCAGAGAGGAAAAATAACTGTGCTGCAGGAATTGCACTGCACCATGCTGCAGACTTGAGAGGGAAACTAGAACAGTGGAGTCACCTTCTTCTGGCATCCCCAGACTCAAATTCCTACCCAGAGCTCCTGGAGCAAGTTAAGTGTGTGTGGACTCCCAGAGGTGCACGCCCACCACAAGACTCACTTTAAACCTGGAAGCCTTTGGGCCATGTTTTAAGCAAAACATTCCACTTAATAAAGCCAATAGCCAGGCGCTTAGCACCTGCCTCATCACACCCCAGCCCAAGTGCCCCTAATCAGCATTCCTTCTGACAAGTTTATACTCTAACTGATAAAATTAGACTAAGTACTATTGTGCCAAAAGGCAGTATAATTTCAATTACCTCTATTTAAACAATTGATAGCTCTCATACAGAAAGTACAGTACTTGAGGTAGGCAAATTACTTTTAATTCCCTACTTTTCTACTGTGTCAAGTATTTTCTTGTGGATAAGCAGGCTCCCACGTCTATTCTATTCTGTAACCCTTCTTTCACTCATCATCATCAATCTGAAATGAGGTCCTCGAATATCCTATTACTCAATAGAGCATCTTTGTTTATGCCTGTTTATGCTTAACCCCCAGCTATCTGCAGAACAGCCTTCAAGAAGAACATACCAGCACACACCTGTGATTGAAACTGCAATAGTAGAAAACAAAAAGAGAACTGACAGTGCCCTGTATCACAAGGCAAGAGGAAGAATCCGAAGTGCTGCACTGTCTCCCTGACAAACACAGCAGAAATGTTGCCTCTGCCACCAGCATGGGGCTTCTAACAAAAATGATGCTCGTACTTTCCTGGGGACAAAGAGCTCTGGAAGCAAAACTTTGCTCTGACTCTCAGCTCACCCGTACTGTGAGAAGAGTAACAAAATTTGCACAGAAACTGGGACTACCAGGTAAGAAATAAGTAACATTGGGTGGCAAGCCAGAAAACGTGTGTCTCAAGGAACACTTGTAAAAAATGCTTAGCTGTACACTCTGAACACTCAAATTTTATACAAAGGGATATGTTAAAAACTGCCCCAGATTTTAATTTTCCTCCTCAGTCAGCCACTTGTAGTCCTTCCTATAGTGAAAAGTAGGTGGTTTTCATATCATGCATGCTAATAGCAGTGTTAAAAAATCTACCCAGCACTCCTCACTGAATTAACTTTTACAGCTTTTTCTTGCATTTCAACAGCATTTACCACAGTGTTAGTGCTGCTGTGTTCACACAGGGTAATGTGAAAAGATCTGGCCGGAAAAGAGTGGTTTTATTTTTTGGCCCCTCAGAGACAAAAAAAAAATTAAAAAAAAAACCAAACAAACAAACAAAAAAAAAAAACCCAAACCAAAAAAAAAACCAAAACCCCCCCAAAAGAAAAAAACCCATCAGTTTTCAGTTTGCAAAGAGAAAAAAATCCTTAGGGTTTTGTTGTTTAGGTTTTTTTTGAATGACAGATTTGCTGAGATGGGTGATCCTGGAGGGATGGGACAGATAAGCTGCTATCCCATAGGATTCACATGTATATACTCTACAAACACATAAATATTCCCATTTTCAAGCAAACCATTGCAGCACATAGCTCAAGCACACATGGCTGTGGTCACATATCCATGGCATCAATCACAGGATATGGTCGAAGCTTTCCCCAAGTTATACACATTTAGATTTAGTAGGAAAGACTGGCAATTGTTAGAAAATGCTCATTTTCACTCTACTCACAGAAAAAGCAATGCCCTTTCTCAAAGGTGTAGAGAAAAAATATTGAAGTCAGAAGGACAAAGGTGACCTGGCTTTGGCCACAGCAAAGACCATCAAATGAGTTCTGGAGCAGAGGGAACACCCAGTTATTTTCTTGCCTCCCTGATGGTTATCAGCTCTGTTTTTAGGGGCTGTGTATGCTAAGCATGCACTACCTACACACAGAGCATTTCCATCCTACCTCTCTAATTGGTCTAATCATGTGTTTCATTAGTAAGATAATTTCTAATGTCACACATTGCATTAACCAAGTCCTTCAATTTATTTTCTTCCTCACTTTTCTCAGCTAATAAAGGAGAGCAAGGAAGAAGGGGAAAGGAGCTGCCCATGTTCAAGATTGTTAAAACTTAACCAATCTCTGCGCAGGCTTTTGAAGTTCACACCTCCCAGAATTAGGGCAACTTTATTTCATTTTTACTGCTGCTACAGACTAGAAACAATTTCTCTAGAGGTGGGTTTATAGGGCATTGGGACACTGTTTTCCAGCTGGATGGCTGTAAATAGGTGGCTGGGAAATGCCTACATCCTCAGTAGCTCCCTGCAGCCCTGCTAGCCGGAGTCCCTGCCTTTCTGAGCCCATCAGAGACGGATGAATGACTCAGTTGTCACTCAGCATCAAGGAAGGGGATCCTAAGCCACAGGGATGATAATTTCCAGCCTGTAAATCCACTAGAAATACCTCCCCTAGCCCTTCCTCTCCTAACCAACTCCACAGTTTACCTTGTTTTGAATGAATTTGCCTATTTATTTGCTGTCAACTGCTACTAGTCTGCTTCCAGCAGGACCTTAAATGAGCAGAGGACATTGTCCTGTCGCCTCAGTTCAACTAATCATTACAACTGATGGCTGCTTAATTTAGGTGGCAAAACATCAGCAACTGCCCTGCTAATCCAAACAAAACCAAACCCCCAGGGCACAGTATCAAGGCAGGGCACGGGGGGAAAGGTGGGGGGCTATGATCAGATCTGCCCCACTCTGGAATCACTCGTGAAGCTCTTCCACATCCTTGGTAAGCACCTCAAGTAACACAGGGACATGCTGAAAAGGCAGGACCAGGGGCAGAGCAGCACAAGAGGACAAGATAAGCACCTGAGAGCTCCCAGCCCAAATCCCTGCAACAGCCCAGAAGCTCTGTGCATCACTGGGGGTCTGGGTAACCAAGCTTTATCCTGAGCTTTTTGTGCCGTGCTGACAGCCAGGCATGGAAGAAAGCTGAAAAACAGCAGCGTGCTCTTTTGTGATCTTGCTGTCTCGCTTGGGACGCTTCACTCTGAGTGATAAGAGCAGATCAGTGGTGAAGGTATTCATAACTGAGAGCAAACACCCGCTATCTGGCTTTCAGTAGCTTCCTCAGGGTTGCTGTTCGGTTTCCTAATACCTTTAAAGACCTCAGACTCATTTAAACTAAAGACACTATTTTAAGGAACTCGATGCTAAACATGTTTTGCCATCAGTAGGAGCCTGCCGGATACCTCACAGCAGCTGGTAAAAGGGTTTGCCCATTTACACTGATCACAGGACTTACTGAATAGCAGCTTAGTTATTAATATGATGAAAAAAGCTCCTAATTTTCAACTAAAGATAGAACTTGACAGATTTATTTAATAAGCAGCTGACTTGGAAAATACAGGTGTCTCCAGAATGTCATGCACGATCCTGCAGTGCCACTCAGGCCACCTCCCTCCTCCCTGGCCTTTGGTGCAAAAACCTTCCCAAATGCTAAATGTTGCCTAAAGACAGATAAATTTAGGAAGTCAGATTGACTGCTCTTTGCCACAGCGTGACTGACAGCTTGCAGAAACTAGGGAGAGAATTAATGTGTTTAACAGTGCCACAATAATCACAATATATTTACATTTTTCTGACACATTAGTCAAACATTTATCACTTCTTAAAATGCAGCTATGATACTTTGTCTAAACTGTCATGAGTCACAATGTAATTACATGGTAATCATATGGCAATTAATTTATATGATATTCATTTGAAACAGAGAAGAATTAGGCTTGTGATAGCATGCAAAATTAACAGGCACACCAGACAAGGAAGGAAAATCAAGCCACTGGAAAAAAAAAAGTAGGAAAATAAATCTTAAAATCAATGTTTAAACAAATTGCTCCAAGCTCTAGGGAAAAGCTATGAGACTAAACCATCTTAATTTTGTCTTTCTGAATTTCTTTCTGAAGCAACCCCTTAAAAGTTTTCTTTTTAAACTTCAGTTTAACCCCTTCCACCCAATGAAAAGGATCTTTCTGGTTGCCCTACAACATGCATTTTAACAGTTTCAAAACTCAACTACATAAGGAAAACAAACAAAACATGAGGCCGACACACTAATGCAAAGCTCTTCTGTGTCCCTTTTCAGGATTTCAGGTCTCCAGGTCGCTGCCAGGACTTAGATGATGCTCACGTACCAACAGACAATCACGGCAATACCGAGCTCTCCTGGCTTCAGAGACCTCCAGCCCTGCAGTCTCTCTTTCTAATCTATTAGATAACTGCAGGTCAAAACTTGTCTTGGGCACTGAGCTCTGGTCACCAAGCTGAACCCTCTGGTGATGGGAAACTCCCAGACGGACAAGGTCCAAAGGAGGCAAAGGTGGTTCAGTCACAATTATAATATTCTCTCTGTCCAAAACCTAGGAGCAGGACGACTGGGAGGAAAGGAGATAAGCTAAAAAACCAATGGGTACCCACCAAACACGAAGTGCAGAAGTTATGAAAGGCCTTGAACAGCATCATTTTAACAGCAACAGAGAGTAAACAGTAAAAAAAGAAAAATATTTCACAGTGAAGAAAATTAAGATGCTGTATGTGGTAAATTATTCCATTTACAGCTTCCCTTTAAAAAGTCATACTAATTAATGACTTCAGCTAATCTCATTCTTATTCACAAGACAGCCTGTATTTATTTTGCAAAGAAAATGTTTAAATGGAATAGCCTATTGAGAACTTCCTAACTCATCTTCAGCAGTTGTCTTGGGAAACAGCACTGTAGTCATATTTAATACATGTACTGTGTACAGCAACTTTGATGAAAAGGGGAATAAAATTATACAATTATTACATTAATTATACATTATACACTTTTGTTCAGTGGCCCTTAGTGTTTTTCAGAATAGCTGGGTCACCTGGAGGAAAACTGCACTGCAAAGCTTTTTCATTAACACTCCAAGCAGCTGTAAGAACAAAACCCAACAGTTACTTGAAAATAAGCCCCATGGAGCAGATAAGGTGGGAACAGGGGTCATGCAGTATCATACTCCCAACAATCCGCTTATCCTGCTTTGGTCTTGGAAAACACTCAGTCATTCTGGCTCCTCATCTTGGGATGCTCTTGAAACATGTCTGGAACCATTGGGTTTTGTCCAGCAGTTCAAGTCAACCTGTCAGAGTGCTGCCCTAATTTCCCCATCCCCTTATCCTCACCTGCTCTCATCCAACCACAGCACCTGGCCCAGGAGCCAGGTGCACTGGGAAATGGGAAGCATCATTTTGGTGGCCCCCTTCACTATGGAGTACCCTCTGCACCTGAGATAACATCACCCTGCAGGAACATGTTCTCTCCCAGTCATGCAGGTCAGGGAGCAGCAAATTCCAAACTACAGAATCCATGTGCTGACATGGAGACTGAGAGGATGAAGGTTTGGCCACTGTGGCAAATGTGGTGCCAGGAATAGCACTGTCCCCACTACTCAGAACCCCCAAGCCTGGCAGCCAGCCAGGCCACCCACTGCTGGTGTCGTCTTGGCAAAATCACCAAATGAGTCGGTCTGAGTAAAAACCCCAAACTGTTTCTAAGGAAAGACCAGAGGAATGGTGGCTGGCATTGCTCTGGGAAGCTCCAGCCACAACCAGAAGATGATGGAGGTGACGCCAGATGTGGGAGGGGACACTAACAAAGATGCAGGGGAACCTGTGCAAAAGGGTTAAGCTAGAGGGTCACAGCTGCTTGGCCCTTTCATGTGTGTTGATTTATAACTTCTTGGTGCCTCAGCTGTGAAATGGGGCCCAAAATGACTCTGCCCGTCCAAAAGCACAGAGCAGAGCTCATCTCGTTTAGGGCATGGATGACAAATGATACTTGACAGCATCCCATCACTTCTTATATATCACAACTTCATTGCCAGCTGTCATATTGCAGAGCCACTCTCAGGCTCCTCCCCTGAAATATGGGGAAGAAAATAGTTATTTCAAGCTCCTGATCCCATTTACTGGTGGCCTTTTTATTTGCGTAGGGTAAATACACCAAGGCTTAGGCAAATAACGAAAAAATAATAATGACCCAATTAATTCTCTGATTGATTTGATAAATGCTCTCCAAACAGAGAGGAAAATGGAATCATAAATAATGTACTCTTCTGTTGATGGAAACAGTTTTGAATAAACTTGCACTGGCTCAGTGTTTGCTGAGACAGCTTCAGTCTGTCCACAGGTACCGCACCTGCCAGGAACTGCCAACCCGAGTTCTGATGTGTTGTTGCTCCATCTGATGCAATGCCTGATGTTTTAGGAGCAAGGTGGAGGGTGCATAAAGCAGCTGAGGCATAGAGATATCCTGGTCCAGAGACACGAGACAGTCACTTCTTTTACCCACCACCCTCCCTGAGTACAGCGTGTGCACGTTAAACTGCACCAAGTCTGAGTTTACAGGTGGGCAGAGAAAGGCTTCAAGCAGTTCAGCCTTTTCTAAAACCCAAAGTCCCATCTTGGCTCAAGCTCAAACACAACAGGGAGCTGCTGTGCCTAGGCAGGAGCTGGTACCCCCACACAGCAGCTCTTACCCAACAGTCTCCCCAATACCCAAAGCCTTCCTCAGGCTCTGCAGCAGATCCATCCTTCTCTCCCTGGCATGTGCCTGAGGCAGCTGAGCTCACAGGAAAGGCTTCAGCTGAACTTTGTGATTGTTTCTGGCTGCCCTCCCTGCCTGCAGAGCTAACACAGACGGCTCTCACAGCGCACCTCTGTGAGGTGCATAGAGGGCAGGCTGGGCAAAGTGTCAGCAAATAAATTATTTATCATATTGTTGAGTGGGTTTAGCTGATCAATATGAAGAAACCCCCAAATGCACTGAAATGCTTAGCGAGGCAAAATCCTTGCATCCACCAGATCAGTACACCAGTCCTTGCAAGGACTGGATTCTTCTCTGGATTCTTCTGGAGAAGGACTCCCAATGTATGTTTGTAGTCAAACCCTAAACCCACTGCCCAGGGCATCACCAGCCTGTGGGCCACAAGACAAGCACTTCCAAGACCTAACAGAAGTATCTTGTTCCTGCTTTATATGCTCAAATCAGCTTTCACAGATGACTCTTGATGAAAAACGCCTTAGTGGACTATAAACTCTGCCATCTCTTCTATGCCTGCTCCAGGCTCCCGTTAAAAATGGCAAAGACAACTAGTTGTACAAAAATAAATTATATTTCTATGGATAAAGCCAGTCGATGTCGGAGATCAGATCCAGCTTAATTACTGCCTCCATGACAGTAATGGGAAAAATACTCTACCATGACCTACTGTAAATCCAACACAAAAGGCTCTGGCAGGGACTGAGCAGTTCCTGTGCTAATTGTACATAATTAAACAATGTAACTGCACCATTTACAATAATTTCAATGAAGTTCAATGACACACACATTTAAGAATTTTATTACAACTTCTGTGATCTTCATTTTGTTTCGTTTATTACATTTCTTACAGAGGCAAGAGCTCTTTTCACTACAACAGAATCTAACCTGCATTTTTATGAATTACTTGTTTCCATCAAATTTTAACCCAGCAAAGAGAAGGCAGATTTGATAAAATGCCATGGAAAAATCCATCCTTATTAGTTTGGAGAAAGTTTTCTAAGAATAAACATATCAGCACATGGGGGGGAAAAATTATCAATTTTTGATTGACCAAAGTAAACTGCATATTAATCTTGGGTGTGGCAAATAGCTCCACCTGGGAAGGGGTAGGAAAAACACACTTGAAAAATCAAGCTGCTTATTGCTTTGTAGTTTACTAGAACACATTATTTAAAACAAACTAAGAACCTGGAGATTAAAAAAAAATTTCAATTATTGCAAAAAAATGCTTTGCAGGACTTTTGGTTTGATGAGTAAAATAAAAAGATTTCTCACTTGGCAAAACCCCAATTGACTTTTCTAATTCCTTTCCAGTTCAGCTGAAGCGTCAAATATTTCTACAGCTCTGGCTTTTATAGAAGTTTGCTTCTCTTGGTCACAAATCCTCCTTTCCCACCTCCCTCACCCAGGTGCTATGATCTACCATTAGCTCTCTCATAAAATATCACCCATTATCTTTTTTTTCCACTATTGCAGAAACTTTATCATTGACATCAGGGCAATACTCATGAAATGTCCTTTCAATGACACCAAAGGATCACCCACACCCCAAGCTCCACTCCAGCTGAGGAAAATGAAATCCCACCCCTGAGGTGCCAAGAAGCCATGAGCAGTAGTGCTCATGCTTATCTCTCCAGCATGTTTTTCCCCAAAGGTTTTGGGCTGTGCATCACCTCAGTTTGGCCTCAGTGATAACTTTCAGTGAACAGCTCTGACAAGGCTCTGGTGTGTGCATAAAGAGCACATTTTTAAAGCTAAAATGGAATAAGCCATTTAACTTGTATCAGGGGAATGGGATTGCCCATTCACTGCAATACCTGGCTGCTGTACAGTGCCTGTGTTTCAGCTGTGTGGCTGCAATTTGCCACTGCTCCAGTGGGAAAGTTTTAGAGGTCTCCTGAGGAAGACTTTGAAAATAAAAAAATAACAGGGTGAAAACCCCTGAATGAAAATATGAGGAATTGATTTAGGAATCTTAGAGGCAAAGGTGATTATGCATCACCTTACATTTCTAGGATGAAACTCTGCCAGGCACCAAGAAGAGAAGGGGCAGAGGTCTCATGATGAAACAGCCGTGTGCTAAAGGTGAATGGGTAGCTGGGGGGAAAGACAGAACAAGATGAAGACACCTGGACTCCGACACAGACAGGAGCAAAGCTGCCTCTTAAACACAGTCAGATACGAGGTTTGCTGGGATCCCTGGGAGAAGAAGTGTCTGCTTGGCCATCATTGCATGCAAACCATGGAGTGATCCAGCAAATGCTCTTTGACAGAGGGCAAACAGGTTTTGTGGGAGTTCAGCTCTCCACACAAGTGTTAGTTCTTATCTTCACCTCTGGGAAGTTTTACCTCGAGTCTGAATAGATGAGAGACGTCTGCAGATGCTGTTTCAAGATGTTTATTTCTTCTTATCTCTAACTTGCTCTCAGCTCTGGCTGCACGTCTGATGCCAGCCGAAACCAAGTGGGAACTGCCCAGTCTTGGGCCGTCCCTGTCCTTTTTGTACCCTTTCCAAGATCCAACCATTCTTTACAATGTATTTATTATTTACTCTTTTATACCAATTAATTTGTACCTATTCTAGACACGTAATTTCTACCTCTTTTTCATTCTACCAATCATCTTATGCCACAACTACTAGAGAGCATGGAGGAGAAGGAGAAGAAGAAGAAGAACAGGGCAACACCCAAAATCCTCCATCTTAAATCCCTCATCCTCATATTAAAAATCCTAAAATCTACTTTTTAACCTTGTAAAATACTAAACTACTACTCATCTTTACACTCTCGTGATTTGCACTGATTCTTGTAATGTTGGTAACTTTTCCCAAGGGCTAAGGTCAAAGACAGTGTTATTCTGAGCTCTTTACCAGGGTCTGGGACCCCCTTGTCGGGGGCTCCCGACCACCCAGGACAGCCTGAGGCATGCCCTGACCTCCCAAGGCAGCCAGAGGCGTGCCTTGGACTCCAACAAGGTTTCACACTGACAGCCCCAATACAAGGGATTGTAGTTTGCCCCCACCTTGCACTTAGGGAAGCAGCATGTACATCCTACCCGTCCTCCTGTTCCTCCTACCAGCTTTGTTGCACAGCCTGCCTGGTTTATTGCCTCCCTTCGAAGAAGGCGAACCTCTGGGAAAGCATATCAGGAACAAATCGCAATCAGTCTTCATAAAAAATAACAACAATAAAAGGAAAAAAAGCGTGGCTGCCCACAACAGCTGGCAGCTTTGCCTCCTACAATTACCTCCATCGGCTGCTCTTCCACGCACTCTCCTGACTGTGCAAAGCAAGCCAGAAAAATGAGGAGACGAGGAAAAGAAGGAAGGAGAACCTCGGAAACAATAATAGGCTATGAATCTGAAATTTGAACAACAGCCTTTTTTTTTCTCCTGGTAATATTGTTCCAAGCAGCATGGGCTTGTAAAAGTCTAATCACTTCCCATCTGGCTCATCAATCACACAACGGAACCGGTCCCTCGCACAACAGAGTGAGCCTCAAATTGGCTCCCACCAATAATAAAAGATAGTGGAGAAGGACAATCCCTTCAGAGGATTGTTTAATAAATCACAGTTAGACAGGGAACACAAGAGAAATGGAAAAAATCTCTTGGAAAACCAGGGCCATTCAGTCCCACATGGCTTGCATTATTGATACCCACTTGCTACGATCAATACTCCTTAGTGAATTTCCATATTTTGATTCTTGTTATTCAACATCATCCAAAATTAAACATGAAACTTTAAATATTTAAAACCAGGCCAAGGTAGTAATTGGAGCTGATGGAAATTGCACGCTGGCACTATTCCTGCTGTGTGTGCCTGCCTGGCTGCAAAAATGCCAGAGACACACTGTTGCTACTCCTCTATTTTCAGCAGTTGCTGACATTTTACTGTAATTTATTCTCATTTTATCCTCTTCTTCTTAAAAATAACAACAACAGTACGGTCCTAATAATAAACCAACAGCTTTGACGTCCAAAAGACCTTTCGGCAGAGGACTATTCCTGCCAGTAAAGGTGCCCAAGCTCGGCACACACGGAAGTCTTGCGGAGCATATCCCGTCTTTTAGTGACACATTTTCCTTTCAGTAGCCTTTCCTTTCCAATGCAGGGGCACGTGCAACTGTCAGCCACCAGCAAGATCCCATTCCAGCCTGTATGTGGTGCATTTTTTGATGGCCTCCTCCTCCACTTTTATCTGTCAGAAGCACTAAAGACTCCCACGAGCCATAAAGTGTTTCTGACATTCATGGCTTTTAGATCCTGGGTTCCAAAGAACTGCTGAAGGTTATGTTGATTAAGCCCAAAGCCGTATTTCTAGAAAGCTGTAGCTTAAATAGAAAAGGTGTTTTGCTGTCACAGCGATCAGCCAAAGCTGTTACTGAACCAGAGCATATGGGAAACGAAAGCCATCAGAGAAACGTGTGATGTTCCAGGCTGCTAAGATTTGTTCTCTCCAGCAGAGATCAGAGGCAGTGGGAAAGCAGAGGAGGCATTTAGCTCAATTAAAAAATGAACAAATAAAAACAAAGCCTTGTACTGAGTGAGATGATGGCCGATTACCTGCCAGTTAAGTGAGGGCTAAGAAAAATCGTTGCCTCTTAAAAGTGCTATCAGACAAGAGTTCTTTTTGTTTTGCAAGAACTCCAGAGGGGCACTCTGAGATGCCTCTGGAGGATGGAGCAGGAGATGTTTATTTAAGGAAACAAGAGAAATCTTTACTGGGAGCTTTCCTGAAGCCAAGATGAAGGCCAGCTCCTTTTGCTTCTGAGAAGTTCCTGCTAACCACACACAACTGGGATTCATCCTTCTGGCAAATTAACATCCAGTGGATGCGGTCTGCAGCAGATCTGATAAACATTTGCATCCACTATGAATTCATGCCATGATGGAGCATTAAAATTTCATGGAAGAAAAAGAAAAATTGAAAATTGCTTAAGGAGCTGTTGGGTTTAGGCTTCTCAGAGTTGCAGGGATAGTTCAGCCAGCAGACATAGTAAAACTACCAGTTGCTTCACCTAGCAAAATTTCAGCCCTTATAAGACATAAAAAGATATGTAATTTCCTTCCAGAAGGAACAACCCAACACTTCAGGTACAGCAAGGGCTTTAACCAACAACTGAAACTAAAAGAAAAACTATGACAAGGCGTCACAATCTAAAGGCACATTTGGAGAAAGGTGACCTTTTACGGGAGGAGCTGAGGTGCAGAAACACAACCAAAATGATTTCTTTTTAAACTGAAATCTCAGGGAGTAGGTGAACTCTATTGAAAGTCATTTAAATAAATAGGATTTTTATAACTCCTGGCTGCAGGCTTAGCTGGCTCCAACATCTTTGTGCACGTGTGTGCAGATTACCTTATTTGAAACGCTTCCCTTTCAGTGCTGATATTTCCAAATTCATCTTGTTAGGTCGAGCTAAGGACACCAGGCCTGAGAATACTGAGTGCTGTGAGGTCTCTTGGGAACAGCTGCTCCACACCTCCCAACACGGGGCTGCATAAAACCCTGCTTACAGTGCTGCCCTCTCCCACCACTCTGCCTACAGAGAGGCAGAAAGCTTCCAAATGCCACCTGAAAAATCCTCTTTTTCGAAAACGGAGATATGGGCGGGTAGTTTACTCCCCCCCAGTGGCACAGAAGCACACTGAGGAACTTTCCAATGATAACTGCCATGTGACATCTACATCCGTACACTAATTAATTACCTCTTCTATTAAATAAATACTACACATTTTGGTCAAACACCAGGCTCACAAAGCCAAAGCAAAAGCAGTATTTTAACATTTTACCAGCATTTGTTTGGTGAATACTTGCAGCCAGCTCTATTTAGCCACCAGCACAAGCTGAATCGATCCCAAAGCAGGGAATGGCAGGGCTGCTGTGAAAGATGCCAACATATCCATGTTGGTATAGATTTACATGTGCTGGACCTACTCTGCCCAAGGAAATGCTGGCTTGCCTACTAGGAATACGTCTAGCTATGCCATTATTTCATGATTTTGGGACTTTGCTGTTTCATTAGCATAGTCCAGGCCTGTGCCAGCCGAGCACGCTCCATATTGATCTGCAAGGTGAGGGGTCTTCATTGCAAATGAAGCAAAAGTTCTCAATTTCACAAGAAACTTTTACTTAGAAGGCCAATAACATAGTGTAAAAGACCACATGAAAACACTTGCTTTGCAAGGACTGATCTCCTCTCACACAGTATGCAGTGCTTCCCAACAGGCTCTAAGCAAATGTATTTGACTTTACATTTGATCACTTTGAGTGATTAAGGTGTCCCCCAACCAGGGACATTTACAGGCAATGCAAGAAATAAATGCCCTTTTAAGCACAGTTTATTCTTATATATGCATTGTTCTGCTAAAATAATTCACTGCCTCCTAATGAAATGAGCACGACTGGCTCCAGGAATGAATGAATACTTACTCCCTGGTGATGGGTATTTATGTGCAGGGACAGAGGGTCTGTAATACAAGATCTATCCTTAACGCCTGAACCCATTTTATCTTCATTTCACATGATACAAGTGAACTGAGTGTTGCTTTGGGACATAATTGACCTATAGCTGAAACAAATCAGCTCTGCAGCTCAGTGAGGAGATGAAAGAGTGGATAATCTGTAGTCTAAAACCAGCTGTTCTGCTGAGATCAAATTATTACTTTGGCACTGAAATGATGAGCTGACAAGGGAGTGTGTTCCAGCACCTGCCGTCATTACTGGGCACCGCTGCCGTGACCTCCAGCCACGCTGCTGCTGGGCACCAGAGCTAATTGACAGCACAGGGGGGGTCAGCTCCCACTTCCTAATCTGATGGACCTCACCTGGCCTCAATTCCGAATGTCAGCATTTTCAGGAAAAAAAAAACACGCAGAGGAGGCAGGCAAGGAGGATGCCCAGCACCAGTTAGAGAGCTGGGACTGCAAGCAGCACCAGCAAAACATTGTAGGTTGAAGCTGAGCAGCTGTCTCCACTCTCTACGGTAGTTATAACACAGCATAAATATCTGCAAAATTTTTCACCTTATTTCTCTCTGCTTGCATATCGCTGACAATTATTTGGAACTGAAGTTCACTGCATCCCTTCCTGCAGTGCCCTTCCACAGGGATCCAGGCAAGGGCTGTTCTTAATACATTTCCCTGTTTTAGGCAAGGTATTGTACTCATGAGAACATCACATGAATGGGACAGAAATGCAGGGAGGACACAGGTTTGCAGTTGCCTTTTCTTTTTTCTTCATCATCTTTTTTCTTTATCATCATCATCATCATCTTCTATGCTTCCTTGATGTTCAGAACGGATTTTGCTTTCTTAGGCCTTCACTCTGCATCATAGTTTTAAGTGTGAACTGTCATTATTATTCCTGGGGTATGTATTACACTGGGTTTTTTGGTTAGGTTTTTTTTGTTTTTTGTTTTTTTTTTTTTTTTGTTTAAAGAATTTAAGCCGACCCTGTTGAACATCTCAAGCTCCCCTGTCTGGAAGCAGCAATATACAGATACTTCCACCATCACCATCATTATCCTGAGTTAAGACACCAATTTGTAATATTGTACAGTTTTTTTGCTGGCAGTCTAGGATCTGAGTCAATCCCAAAATATCAGAAATCAGAATAAGAGGTGACATCAGGGTCTGGCCACCATTCAAGCTCTTGGACCACTTGGCTACGACTCTCTCTTTCGCCATATTCAAACTGAATGGCATTTACTTTGAGGGTTCCAGCTCCATGTTGTGCTCATTAAGGTTGTTTTCTTAAAGTGTGAGCATAAACTCTCTCACAAAATGTATTTTTGGTATAACCACTCTCCAGTGAGCAACATTAAGCTATCAGTATTATTTTTCCTGCACAAAACAGTGCAGGTTTGTCAAAATCAGCGTGATATTTCTGCCTTGCCTTTTGACATTTTCAGGTTTATTATGTTCAGACGTTACCTCAAAGCACTTCATTCTTTCTCTCTGGAAGGACTAATGACCACCAAAGGGGGAAAAGAAACACTGCATGCTATTCAGTACAGCATGCAGACTCTATTACCCTTTGAGTTAACTTCAAACACGAGTACCAGTGGATGAGACCAGTTGTGCTCACCCTGTGCAAGTACTGCCTTGAACAGGACTAGACACTCGACTTTTTAACCAAACCTTTCCTGTTCCACCTTTCCACGATGGTTCATGACCCCAGGCACATCTCCTGTGAGTAGTCAGTGGTACCTGGCTTCATACCCTGCAGGGTTCAGCACTCAAGAACCAGCTCACGTGTGGTTAACAGAGATATTCCTGCTGGCTGCTTGTTGGGTAGGGCAAACCCATCCTCAATCCCACAGTCCCCCAAAGGCAAATCCTCTATCACACCCCGGCCAGCTCCAGCCCCTCAGCTCCTCAGACCAGCCCCACACAATGAAGCAGCTTTCACCAGCATACATCCATGAAAATGCTCCCTTGACATGCTATTTTTGAGGAGGATGCTCAGGAAGGCCTACTTCTCCCTCTGCCCCAGCCTTCCTGGGCACCCACACAGGATCTGTGTGACTTTGGGGCTGTAATTTGCAATTAGTGGCCAGGTTTGGGGTGGGAGCATTGTTGCTGAATTCTGCAATCTGCACAATTGTGCTGACATTTCTGAACTATAAAAGCCCTACGGCTGGCATCTACAGAGGAAACCTTTAAAATTGATCCAGTTTAGCACAAAAACTGTTGGCTAAGCCTCAATCCATCCCTCTGCTTCCCCACCCCTTGACACAGCTTACAGCAAAAGACTTTGCTTTTCTTTTCATATGGATTTTAACAGTAATTCAAGCCCATTGATCCAGGACTCTAAGTCAGTGTATTACAATGCAAGATTATTCAGCTCTCTCATAGTTGGTTTGCCTAATTTCATTTTATTCCATAATAAAATGGGATTGGAGGGAGGGAGGGTTAGAGGAAAAATTGGCAACGTATTGCCTAAATGCTCAGGAAAACAGAAAAATGTTACTCAAAGGAAAGCGTAACACACTTCCACTTGGCACAGGCTGCTATTCCTCAATTACATATGTAGCTATATCCCTCTTCGTACCTCATCTGTGCTCCCAACTTCCATATCTGTTCCACTGAAGGATATGAGAGGGTGGATGGACAAAGAGGAGAATAAATAACCCTTAATGACATCTGAGCAAAGCTTGTCAGTGAACAGCGTGAAATGGTGGAATTTATACCATCTCCTAGCTAGGGTTAAGACTTGAAATCTCATTACACTCACCATTTACACCACATAACTTTTCTTTCTATGCTTGAAAGAAAACTGCTCATTTGCTTAACAACCTAACAAATCCGTTTATAATTTAAAGGTGTTTGCAACCACAGTTGTTTTGGCATTTTTTTTTCCCATTGGCTTTTTTAACTTTACTCTGCTGTTTGTTTTTCTTAAGCTTCAATAGAAAGCCAGCATTTCCAACCACACTGGTAGGGGAGAGGTTTCCATTTAAAGAGTAAGATCATTAACAACATAAGGTGGCTGAAAGAAAGGGTATAATTGGTTTCACTGGCCTAGAGAGAAGATCAGCTTTGACGAGAAACAACACCTAATTAAGAAGGTTTGCACTGTTTTATTTTTAATAATGTCCTCCCCTCCACTACCAGCATTTTCATAGCGCTCATCCCAGCAGCTTCTGCAGTCTGGCTTAGCCACATGTATTTTACAGACACCCAGGCATTAGACCCCTTCATGGCTGGAGAGAAGGAAGACTCTGATGAGGCACTGAATTGGAAAAGAAATAAATTGATAGTCTGTATTTAATTTTTAAAAAGTAACAAGCCTAGACAGAGCCATAAATCCAAACAGTTATTTTTGTTCATGTTAAATATTTGACTCCCGGTCTGTATTTTCAGCCTCCACACGTGATTCCAGCTGAACTGCTGCCAGCCTGTGCCCATCCAGCATGTACCTCTGCAAAACTGGGAAACACTCCACCTGGAGCAGTGATCCTTATGCCCAGTGATCCTGGGCATATTTTTGGTCCTCTTGGAGCCTCTTGCACCTCAGAATTTCCCAGCAAGGTGGTGGGAGTACTGTGGAATGGCACACTGTCACAAGCAGAAGCACTCCCATGCCATGCATCCCACACCCACCTGGGCACCCCTGCTGGGCCCAAAAGCTGCCAGAGGGTTCAGCAGGACCAGTGAGAAGGACAGACTTCCACTTCACATCACAGGGAGGACTGGTGCAAACCCTGGGCACGGGGGAGCCACTCCACATCACCTCCCCAGTGCTCTGCTCTGCCTAACCAAGGGCAGCTTCACTGCAACCACAAAAATGAGGCAGTGAGTGAAGAGGATATTGTTGATCTCGAGCACATGTGTGGGCTGGGACTACTCTGAATAATTTAAGTCAGGCTTCTTTTATCTCTCTCCTGCTCCTGAGTGGCTACCACTGCCTTGCACATGAATCAGACAGGCTTCCCAAGCAGCTGGAGATGGGGCGCCTGCTACACAATAGGAGCTGAATGGGAAATGCTAAAAGACAATTTAAAGAGACTCCTTAATCAACCTGGACTTCAAATCTTGACCTCTCCTCTCTACACGTGATACAGCTGAAGGATGCTCTCCCTTATCGAAGGAGACACAGGGAAAAAAAGGCTGTGGGAGAGCTGGGGAAGCTCTTGGCCACTGCCAACCCAGAGGAAGGGCAAAACAAGCTCCATGTTGGGATCCATCCCCAAGTCCCCCAAGAGCTCTGGAAGGGGAGCCTCTCGGAACTCCCCCTTCATGGGGGAATGCATAACAAAGGGCAGACTGATACCACTTACTCGTCACTCCATGAGAATGATGGCATGAGTTTTACACATCAAATCAATCATGGACACAGGCATGTGGCTGCTACCCCCCCTGTGGCTTTGGCAGCACTCACAAGGGCAACCCTGCAGCAGGTGGGATGTGAGGAGCAGCCCAGTGCCATCCCCAGCAGACTCAGGCTATTCTGGAAATCTGCAGCCATCCTCCATTACAACCTCCCCCAAAAAAAGGCTTCCTGGGGACCCTCAGAGCACTCAGCAGGCACAGACACAAATCTTCACTCCACAGCCCATGGCTACACCAAAACAGGAGCCTGCATTTCCACAGCATGCAGCTCTGCATTTCTGCAGCACCAACTCTCCTCCCTAAACACAACTGGTTATTTCAAATGTACTTTTCATACTAAGCCACCAAAAATAATTGCTAAATAATATATACTAATGAGCATATATTTGGTTACAGCTTGGCAAACTCAGCTTGAGGATTAATTGTATATTGACCCAGCCTTCCAGGGAGAAGGAAGGGGAGGTGTGAGAAGGGTCCCTGAGCTGCCAAATTGCATCCAGCAGCAGCAGCCAGAGGCTTAGACCAGACACTTCAGCACAAAATGAGCATCACCACGTCCTGTGTCTACAAAAAAGGCATGACAGGCAGTGCTAAAAAGGGGATTTTGAGCATCCAAGGGAGGCACAGGGGCTACTAAAGGCAGGCTGCAGAGTTACAGGGACACACCTGAATTACAGACACCCCTAATGGACACTGGGACAGCACAGGAAAGCAGGTGATCTGTCAGTGTAACACAAGGGGGATAAACAACAGAAGCACAAAAATAATGTAACACCTCTGAAGACGTTTAGGTCAGAAGGTCCTGGATGCCTTTTCCCTACCAGCTGGGGGGCTCTGGGAGTGGTGGGGTCAGGATGGAGCTGGGTGAGTCTATGTTAGGGACTATGTGGAGTGTGATATCAATACAAAGGGATGAGAGCCATGGGAACACCAGTTACCACAACAGTGCCTGGTATTTAGCTACTCACTGTGCCTGCAGCATTTCAGTACCTGCTTCCAAGCCCAGGACAGGCCTGGAAGACCATGCAAATCTGTGGCATTCCCCTCCTTGGCAATCCAAGCTTCCTAGCCATTTTGGGAGGAGTTTAAACTGTTGTGATTATTTTAAGCTGCTATTTCTACACAAGCAATGGAAAATGGCAGAGGAAGCCATTCTCCTGGAGCAGAGCTGTATCACATATGCCTTCTGCAATTAGCCTTTGCTCCCATTCCACCCTCTGAGTCCGAGATGCAGCTCACTTTAAACTCAGCTCAGGTTCACCCAGCACAGCTGGTAGCTGATCACAGCCGGTGTGAAACATTTTGTCTATGCCAGAAGCATGGTCTGGCATGCAACTGGTCTCTTGTAACCCACCCAGCACAGCACTTGTGTTCAACAGCAAGTTGGAGGTGTTCTCTTTCCACCTGGATTTGTGGCATGCACGGCTCTGACCATCACACCGCTGCTGTTTATGTTTTGTTTTCTAACAGGTAATCTCCTGGGAGGGCGATTACAAACACATAAATACATGTACTCAATTTCCATGTCTGTAATTACCTGGAGGCCCCTTTGCCTCTTGCCAGCCAAGGACAAAACACACACTGGCAAGTGATGCAGCTCACTGTGTGACAAATGCTACAGGGCAGCCTTGCCCTCCCGAAAATCCCTGTTCTGGGGTAGGGCCACACTGCAATGCTTTCCTAGCACTTCTGGGGAAATCTGCCTCCACAGAGACACAGCTACCCCCACAGCCTGTCCTTCTGCTGCACTACTCCACAGCCCTTTCTGTTGAGCAGGGACCTTACTGAAGCCTGTGAGCTGGGCACTCAGACACCATTTTGCTGCAGAAGGGATGCAGAGCTGTGCTGCCAGGCCTTCAGAAGCCACACACATCATCACACTGCTTGTTCAAGCAATGCCCTCCCATCCCTGCACGCCCCTCCCCGACACGTCTGTGCAGATGCAGACTCTCTCTGTGCCAGCGTCTCCTCTCAGCTCTGCCACCAGAGCTTTCAAAAGAGTCTACTTAGCCCTGTTTTGCTGTAAAAGACCAAAACGCATTTAAAAAACCCTCACTTCTGGTTTTTTTCAGCTAGAAGCAGCTCCAAATGCACGGGGCCAGGCAGCATGCTTTGCAACCCAACTCTTCCCCTGGCTCTCTGGCAGTCCTTGCCCCTCAGAAGGGTCCCTTTCACCAAAACTTCCTCCAAAGATTAAAAACAACCAGTAACAAAGAATATAAAGCCCAAATGGCCAAATCCCATCTGCCACAGAGTCTAAATGTGACTGTAGGGAATGGGTTAAGGTGGGGCTGGCAGGGGTTCTCACCAAGCACAGGGCTGTGTGTGCTGACAGAGGGGAGATGGGGCCCTACATCTCTGCAATAACTGTAAAACTGCCCCCATGAAACATCCACCCTGTTAAATGTCAGACAGCTGCCCTGCAAGTGTGGCTGGAGGTGCTACACAAGCACTGCTGAGGTAAATGAAAAAAGAACCCATAAAGCAGCGGTAGATAATTTTTGAAGACTGTTGATTGCGGTTAAAAATGAGTTTCATAATCACTTGGGAGAGTTATGGCAGGGAACAGCACAGAACTTTGATCATGTCTTTAAAAATAAATAATCTGAATTGGTTAAATAAAACCCAGGCACGAGAAGACAATTTACTGACTGTGAATTGCTAAAAGCCAGGGGATTAGTCAAAGATAACTCTCATTTACCAAATGTGTTTAACAGAACAGAAGTACTTGCAGAAGATTGTTTTGTGATACACTAATTGTGTATTTTATTTTGAAAATTGAATATGGAGATGTTATTAAGAAATAAGAACAGCCCACAATAGGAACTGTCACCACTGCCAAGCGAAACTAAAATAGGTTCCCCCTTCTGTTCTTCAAACAGTTGTTTGCAATGTGAACCAGTGAACAATCTGAGCTTTTCTCAAGGTTTTTTTTTTCCTGAAGTCCAAAGCAGGGAAGTAAATCTCAGCTCTCGCCTGGACGAGACTGAAGACACTCACCAGCTCAACCAGCTTATCTGGTTTCATGGAGCAAATCCTAGTCCAAAAGCCTGGCCTGTGCAATTAGGTGAAGCATTCTGGCAGATTGGGAAGCAGTGGGAGATGGGGCCCAACCCCTTACCACTGCCACTGCTGACTCGCTGGGTGAGCCTGGACACACAACAGGGACAACAGAGCTCCAAGGGACTGTTTTCCACCCAATTATTTGTCCTGCTCAGTTCAATCACGCTCTTGGCAGCACCTATGCCAGTGGAGAGCCTGCCTTGGCTGCAACAGGGAGGTAGGACTGCAGCAGCCAGGGGCTGCATTAACCTTAGCCTCATTTCATTGCCAAAGCTGGCAGAGGTAGGACTTCAAAAACTGAATAACCCCTTGTACATCTTCTGGGAGTAGGTTGAGCCTCAGAAGAAGGCTCACCAGCCCAGAGATGTCAGAAATATCTTTCCTTACCCAACACTCAGGCTTAGACACAATTTTTCCTGCTACTAAGTGCTCTTTTCCTCTGCCATCACTCCCATTGTGGCCACAGCACAGGGAAGCAGCAAGCAGCAAGCAGCAGGAACAGAGCTGGTGGAGCTGGAGGGCAGCACATGCAGAGCACAAGTTCATACTGCAGTTGCTCAAAGGAAAGCAATACCAAGACTATAACACAACCAGAAAGCAAAATAAAATACATTTAAGTAACACAGAAGATTTGTACTCCCGCTCTGCACACATATAAGAACAGCGGGAAAAGAAACAACTGGCACGTGCAATCCTTTACAGAAATCAAGCTCCTCATGATCTGCAAGGCATGGAAGTTTAAGTGCCTGAGCACTTCATTCAGGCAACAGACAGCCCCTTTTAGTCTTCATCAGCAGATATCCAGAGAGCTAACTCATAGACATAAAGCAAATCTACTTAGGGAATAAACGTCTAAATAAATATGAGAGATGGGATGCTGATCTTTTAATGTTCCTCTGCAGGGTAAATAAAATTATGGGGTTTTTTCACTCCAATTAATTTATGCTATTTGTTTATTACTGCATGATGAAAAGGCTCAGCATGCCTACAGCTTGCTGGGTCTTGCCTCTGTCCTGGAGCAAGAAGTTGCCCAGCTAAGCTGAGCACTACGGAGAGGGCAGGTGGGCACACAGAGCCATGGTCATTGTCAGCAGGGAACACAGATAACCCAGGGTTGCACCAGCATTTACCTGAAGCATTTTTGATGTAGGAAGAGGGCAATTACTTCAACAGAGACTAAAACACTAGAGCAGGCTGAAGGAGCGTGATGTTGCAGAGCAAGTTCACCGTATTTAAGTCTGAGAGAGACAAACAGCCCTTCTCTTAGTTATGTCCTATCTGCCACCTTCATTTGGCCATTAAAACCATTTTTAATATGATAAAACGAGTAATACTGCCCAACTAATGAATGTCGAATTATCAGTAAAAATGTGCCAACATTTATTTATTTATTTGCCTCACCGAGAACATGTTCTCTTCTGTTTGGTTTTCTACTTTAATGACTACAATTTATCATACTAACTAGGCCTTCCAGTTTGCTGAGTTTTGTTTCAAGTTCTGCTTTTTTGCTGAAATATCTGTGAGGGGGCAGATGCAGGTAAGAGAAGTAATAAAACTAACAAAAAAGCGATAGTAGCTGTCACCAAAAAAGCATAGGTGACCAAACCACCTTCATTTTCTAAACAGGGCCTTTCCTTCTTGTTCTCATTCGATGATTTTTCTGCCTTCTTTCCACCAATATTTCATGCTGCTTATGGCAGCCCTCTGTGAGGAACGCTAATTCCTTAATTTCCAAGTAATTTGCTTTCCCTACCTCCCAGCAGGCAGCATAAGGAGGAAGAAAAGCTGAAGCCGAAGGACTGTCTGTGATGAATTCGAGCCATGCACGATGGCCCAGTCAGGGATTTCAGGAGGCATGTGAAACTGCAGAGATGCCCCAGTCAGAGCAGGGATCCTGCCCTCACAGGAGGATGATCTGCCACCTGTCCAGTGCGTCGGGGAACTCTGGTCCAGCTGCACCAAGGCTGTATCTATTTCAGAGCAAAAGCATATGCGTTTTCCCCACCTGTCACAACTGTGAAATGTATGGGCAGCATTTACTTCCGAGGCATTCCTCACTCAAATTAACAGGCAATCTGTTAGTGTGAGTGCAATTAGCACCCCAAACTTTACTCCAGACACGTCTGGTAGCTGAATTTTGCTCGCAGATCTTTCAGCATCCTGGTGTACACTCAGAGTAAATATATGCCAATGTATGGAGTGGCAAGGCTGTGAAATCCCCAGCAAATCCAATGTGAAGCAAAGCTAAACATGCTGCTGGAGAGTTGGCTTTGCCTTTGCTAGAAGCTGTGGTGGAAAGTTCACAGTTTTACAGACTGGAATTGAGCACTCAGCTCACCCGAGACCCAGCAAATGGAATGAGTGAGTGTAACTCAACCAGCTGGGGCTGCCTCCCACCACCTCTTCCTGCTTCCGGATTTAAACTCCACTGCTCCTGCCACGTGAACATGCCACTTACACACAGACACACATCCTGGAACATGATGACATCAGCATTTTTCAGAGGTACAGGCAAGCAATACGAGCAGTGTAAACCCTTATCTGTGACATGGAGAGTACAATCATAGCACAGACTGCAACCATGCTGCCACGGGCTGCCTTTTCTACCCTGGCCGCGAGACCTACCTTCCATATTACAGCCACATCATCTGCAGCATCCTCAGATGCTCACCTGGATCACTCCTTTAGTGGGATATTTCTTTAAACATAAAGAATGTGAAATGCAAAATAACAATGGGCTTAAGTTCTTTGAACTTGGTGTTCACCTTTCTTTCTTGTGGTTGCCAGCACGGCAATGGGGAATCTGCAAACCACACTGAAATGTTCCTTCACAAATCCAAAATTTGAGGTAAAGAGGACTGAGGGAATGCACAACCCAGGCTCTCCTGAAGCAATACAGCCTTCATCTATCACAGACTTCCCCTGGATGCAGGAGATTCAGTTAGGCTCATAGCTCCAGCCTCATACCCAAAGAAGGTTTTATGTTCATTTAGCAATCACTTTTTTTCTTTTTCTTAAATGCCCACAAACATTGCCCAGAGTTCTCCCCTTAGTCTATCAATCAGTCCATATCTAGCATTTTATTAGGATTAGCTTCTCCAGTCCTCCAGTGCTTATCTGCATGATTCTCTGACCTTCCTAAACCCCACCTAACCTGCCCTGTACCTGCTGGCAACACAAAGTGAGAGACCTGCGAGGTGTCACCTTCCAGTGCCACAGCTTTCTCCCCCACATCCTGGATAAATCTAAATGACTCACACTCAGAGCACCTGCCACAGCAATGACATTGCTCTTGTTCTCTGCACATCCCTGACATTTTATCATCCTCTTGCATCACAGTGGAGCTGGTGGGAGAGATGCCTGGTCTTTTCCAGCCCAGCACCCATCGCTGCTTCCTCAAACACAGAAGCAGAGGGAAGGAGAACAGTATCCTGCTTACCCTCAGGAAGGAGAGGTCCCTGTTGTGCTCGATGCTGGTGATCTCCAGGTTGCCCATCACTACCTCACAGTTCTCATAGTACTTGCGCAGGGCCCGGTACTGCTGCTCCAGGTCAGAGAGGGAGCTCAGCTTGTTCTCGGTGCCGGCACACACTGCAAGAAACCACAGCACACACAGTCAGGCCAGTGTGGAAGAGAGGCACTGGAGCACAGAAGGAAAGAAAGTCTGTACACAGTGATACAGGGAGTTGCAACAAATATCTGTAATGATTCACAGGACTGGGTCACACAAGTTACACTTGAATATCGGCAGTAGAGATAGGAAGGTAGAAATACAGCTCATGATCGTCTCAGCAATTTAAACACCTCTCACCAAATGGGCTGAAGTACTGGTATTTACCACCAAATGCAGAAAGGCTGAAAAGGCAGAAATGCAGGAAAAAGGCCAAGCAGGTTGCCCCCAGCACCTAAAGGGTCAAACCCATGTCTCGGTAAACCCCTACCAGTTCCACCAGTGACAGAATGAGACACTGGGCAGAGGCACTCCCATCAAGGGCTGAAGGACACAAGGCTGGAGAGACCTGTGTATCCAAGCTGACCTGGGTAATTCAACATTTTCACTATTCTGAACAGTATTTCGGACAAGCCAAGAGCAACCTGAGCCAAAGACTTATATCCAACACTGTTTTCCCCATCACTTCCCTTAAGACCCCAGCTTTTCTCAGTTGCTTCATGCAATTAAATAGGAGAAAAACAACAGCAAAAACCACACTGTCTTTCCACAAGTCCCCAGGCTGAATGCACAGCGGAGATATGTCAGGAAACACCATCCTAATAGAGGTTTCAAAGTACACCCTTTAATACTACACTGCTCTGTTCTAAATTTTGAAGCCCAGTTCAAAGCCACCACAGAATTCCAGTCTATCAGCCTGCCGTGCATCATGCAATGACAAAAAAAAAATTAGAAACAAACACAGAAGCAGCATTTTACACAATCAGCTTTTCATACACTGCTCAGCCTGCCAGGACACCAGTGCTGCTTAAATGGTCAAGTGTGGGGCTAGGCTGATTTTGGTTTGTCTTTTTCAACGCACTTACTTTTCCTCTTAATCAACAGCTTGTGGGTTGTTCTTATCCGTGAGCAAATTAATCTGGGTATATCTAAACTTTTGAAACGGGCATTATATTACGCAAAACAGGAGCCAGACAAGAATAGCATTTCTGGAGCCATTCCTACCTCTGGATCAGATCAATACAAACAAAACTCTCCATGACTGGAGGCATAATCAGTAAAATTGGCTAAAATATACTCTTTTGAATGATGCAGGTCCTTTTCATAAATACCAAAAGTAATTAGGTTTCAGAGTACTACAGTTATGGACTGTTTACTTACTATGCCCCCTCCACTTTTTTTTTCTCAACAGAAATGGGAACAATTGTCATCTCTGTTCCCTCTGTGGCCTCTGCTGCAGAGCTATTTGCTCTTGTGCCAGGGCAATTCAAGCTTCCAGCAGCCTCTTGGCAAAGGGCTTCAGGAGGCAACCAAAAGCCTATGACCTGCTCAAAGTTTTCTCCCAAGGAAACTCCCTCTGCCCCAAGAATGGCAGCAGAAATCTGTTCCTGCTGAACCGTGACTCCCACAGGGAGGGTGAGCACAGGCTTGTTTCATTGCAAACCATTCACAGGGTGAAGGGCTGATCACATCATTTTTGGGTCGTGTTTCCAGGGGCTTAAGAGCATGGACCAAAGCTGAACAGGCACTGCAAGGCCTGCTTCTCCAAATACACACTGGGTCTACCCACCACAAAAAATGCTGGAATATTATTTCTTTCTATGACCTGGTAACAGTAAAATTTCAAAGTTCTTGCTACAGTTAAAAACTTGAAATATTTGACCTATGTTCATTATACTGTGTTGAAGAAAAACAAAACTGCTTAGTTTGCTCAGGTTTTAAAATAGAAACTACCACCTCATTTTGAGGCTTAACTTAAAAGCATGAACATTCCAATTTTTAAATTGTCTGGTAAAACCTTACCACTTAGAGTAAATCATACCTAAACAAGACTTTATTCATAATATTTTTAACAGTTATTTTGGGAGATTCCCAAGATGGAAAGACATGGTCATATTGGGACCTCACATAGCTCTGGTGGACTGGGAACACCTGGAAGGATTAACCACTGCAACTAGGAGATGGCACATCTTTCATTCTGAATTACAAATCCCTGTCCTAGCTCATGTATAGGGTTTTATTCAGAAAAACCTTGAGATCTGCCCTACAAGCGTGCTAACCCTTCAGGAAGACCCCTGTGCATGCCTGCCAGGACACCTAAAAATTCTTGCTTACCAATTACAAAATGGGTTTGTGTGTTTCTTCCTTAAATACTGCAATATCTATTACAAGACTGATCACATTTCCAGCCAGGTAAGTATTATTGTGTCTTATGGCTCCCAAGGACTAATAAATAACTTCCATTCCATTTTGCAATCTGTGTGAAGGACCAACACAACTCAGAAAACAATTCCTGCATCTCAGCTAATAAAGCTATATACTGCAACACTGATATTCCACACTGCACACCCATTAAACGTTTGCTGAAAGCTAATGCAGCAACTTGTTTGCTCTGAGGAGGCAGAAACACCTGGAGCCTGTTCTTGCAAGAGGATTCAGCAGGGGTGAAGCCAGCCCAGATGTGAACCAGGGCTATGAGTTTTATTTGACTGAGATTAATTTTGTACAGCTAAACCATTCCAGTAACTACTCCCAGTTTTTGATATGGCTAGTAATCAATTCTTTTGGATTAAAAAAACCCCTTTAATGCTCATTTAGAATAAATCGTGCTGATCTTTTAAATTTATCTCACAGCAATTCCAAGTACTTAATGTCTGTCTTAAAAAGAGAAGTTTCCTCTGATCCTCTGTTACACAGAACACCTCCTTGTTGCAGCTCACACCTGGGCCTTTGCTGCCTGCCTGATCCATACCAAAAGATCCTGCAACCCAGATCCTGCCAGCCTGCTCTGCCACAAAATTTGGGAAACCAGGGAAAGTGACTGTCCAGCATTAATCCTCCCAACCCATTGCATGGCCTTGACCTGGCTTTTGCAGCTCTCTGCTGACCAGAATGGTCATCTCTGCTCAACAACAGCAAAAAATTGGTCACAGATTGTCTCAAATCGAGTCACATACCAGAAGTGATTATTCTACATCAATTGAGGGGTGCAGAAGTGCACATTTTTTTTCCATTGGTACCCAACCAGCAGTGCAAGTTGATGCAGAAACAGAACTCAGAGCAGGAGAGAGCTCTGAGCTGCACAACAAGCTGAAGTCACAAAGCACCTGTGGGTATCATCTTGGATCACTAATAATCCATTATTACAATAAGTAATTAATCTCTCTGTCTCAGCTTTGCAATGTATACTTTTGATGCACCTAATAATTATATCACATTCAAAATACAAAAGAGAAAACCATGCCAGTATTTAAGAAAAGCAGGTTAGGTCCTTCATCACTTGCAGGAGGAAGGGCTGTGATGGTACCTCCCATGCTTTGCAGAGAATCCTTTAAAACAGAGAGATTAGATATTCTCTTGACAGGTTTTTTAAGGCAAATAACAACTAACAGGGTAAAAAGGCATTCCTGCCATGACAGAGAAATGCTGCTGCCATGAACAATCACAAAGGTACTCCTGTTGACCCACTGATGCCAGGGAGCCAAACCTGAGAGGGACACAGGCCAGAAAGAAGGCTGGGAACTGGTACTTAGTAAGTTTTATGCCCCATTTTGAGCCATGTAAGGCAATTCCCAGCTGCTCCAAGGCAGAAATAATTGTTCTGGGTCTGATTTGCCTAAGTAGTTAAAAAGCATTGAAGTAACCGTGTGTGAAATGGGAGCTGAGCAGGAGTCACACAAGATTCCCAGTACCTCTGTCCCTGAGCTCAACACAGAGCAGGAACATATCCCACTCCTCACCTCCTGCTCCTCTCCTGGAACAGCAACAGGCATCTGTGTATTGTAGCAGCTCTTTAAAATTAAATGCCAAAATAATATGTATTTGCAGGGATGTTCCAGCTGTATACAGGCATAAACACAAGCACAACAAAATGTATTTCCTTGTCACGCCATGCAAAACCACCATAATCTGTATTTCATGAACCCTCTTCAAAGCACTTCATTGTATATTGTTAGATGTGTTGTTTTATACAGCCCCAGAAACAGATGAGCAACAAAAAAACCAAGATTGTGTGCTTTAACCGTTCCTGCAGCAGAACCTCTGCTGATTCATAAAAACCACTCATTCCTTGTCTCTAACACAGGGCAAAGAGTGGCAGCTTCAGATGTGCCTCCAGTCTGAAGCTGTTCTCATTGTTGAGCATCTCTGGTCACGTACTCTCTGCCTTGCTCAGGGGAGGCCTTACAGGGACATCTCCATGAGGGAAACCCTCCAGTGCTCTTTCAGTGCACACCCAAGAAAATCAGACTTCTCCTACATTTTGCCCAATTTTGTGGGGGAAGCTCCAGTCTGACCCGATTTACTGACATGACATGAACCCCTCAAAGCCATCTCTCCACCTAAACATGCTCGGCCATTCCTGCTCTTTCCACATTCTGACAACAAACCTCACAGAGTGTTCGTGTGCAGAGTCACCCACCACTAATGTTATCCCAAAGCTCAAGGACATGCCTCTTCCATCTGAGAAGTCCCAAACCAGCAGTGACAGCAACAAGCCAGCGGCCGCTTCTCACCTACACCCCAGACATGGGGGATTTTGGGTGGGTGCTGGAGCAGAGCACTGCTTGGCCATCACAAAAGTGGATTTCAGGCATTACTCACACATTCACACTTCACATTCAGTTGTTTACCTTTTACCAGCTACCTAAAGTGACAGTTTCAGCTCCTAATGGCCCCAATTACAACAGTAATAATCGTCTGTATTGAAATGAATTTATGTTTTTCATCAATATTCATGCACATGACTTGGAAATTAATTTCCCATTGACATTTTTTCATAAAATAGCCAAATCATTCAAACACCCACTCAAAGGTGGAAAATAATGGAGACATTTTAAAATGTCCGTTAGATTCTGCTTTTTAGCCCATTATTTTGCTCTGTTCTGTTGATGATAAATCTATACGTTAAATTAAGAAATCTCAATTGCCTCCATCTAGTCCTCCTTCTTCTAATATTAATGGATTTTACAATCCTCCCAGCTCAATTTTTGGAAGGAGATAAACTTGTTTCATTTCTTATTCAACCCCTTTCCAGATCAGCCTACATCTGGAGTACTAAAAAAGAGTGGAATCCATTATCTCCACCATGGTCACCCCCACCTGAAATCCCAGTGTCTCATTCCTCTCCCAAAGCACACTCAAAGAAGCAGTGATGAGGCATCCTCGTCACTAACTCCAAGGGAGTTATCTCAAGCATCTGAATATATTTTCCTTTGAATCATAAAACATTTATTATTATCTCTTTGGCAAGGATGCAGGAGAGCAGTGCATTTGCCCTGCACCAGCCTCTGCCTGAAGGCAGCACAACCTCCCTTTGTCAATCAGTTTGTCAAGTGCACCAAAAACACAAAGGGAGGCTTAAATTCTTGGACTCATTGGTTTCAGGAATGTGTTTATAAAAGGACAATCACACGTTCCTTCACCCCAGAAAAGATGAGCCCAACAACAGTCATCATCTAACACATTCTGCTCCCGTACTTCCCACTTATTTACTTAATTAGCTGCATTTTTACAGACAGCACCATTATGAGGGTTTCTTGAAAGGCAACTAACAGAACTGTTTATTAATAATTGCAAACACTCGTGGCAATTTGTTAAGACCCCCAGATGGGGGGAATACTCGAGCCCCTTAAGGAACAACTAATTACCAGCAATGCTGCAGCAATCCCCATTCACTTCTTTCTGCTCCACGCTCTCAGCAACAGCCTGGGCACCCTGTCACGTAGGCACACAGGAAGGGGAAAGACACTTTTAATCCTTTCATTATTATTTTACAGTTCTCCTTGAATGAGCTGCAAAAGCCCTGAATTCTCTTGCAATTAGGCACGTCCTAATGAAGCGAGGGCTGTCTGCACTTACAGTCTTGCAGATGTTTCCCGTGAGAAGGCAAAACACTCCTGGAGGTCGCCAGCCGTTTTCCTGTAAACCCAGTGGTTTGGGAGAGTGCTTTAGAATTGGAGGCTTTCTTTCCCTAGGTGGGAGACTGTAATGAAGGAGAGCATAATTTTCTCCGAACTCCTAATTAAAAGCTCAGCTGGCACAAGTATTTTCCTTCCGCAAGGTCTGCTCTACACTAGAAAATAATCATCCCATTTGAATCCAGTTGCATGCAATCAACCTGCCTGCCATGAATCCCTGGACAGACACATGGCCATGAGAGGAGCTCAGCATGGCCACCCAGCTGCTGCCCAGCCCATCAGGGTGCCACTGGGATGAGGTGACACAGTACAGGCTGCTCCATGGCAGCACCACTACAGTTTTAATCTCTTGTACCTGCATGCAAAATTCCAAAGGGCCCGGAAACACAATCTTGGGAGTGCTATTATAGCGTCATAAAATGGTTTGGGTTGGAAGGGACCTTAAAGATCATCCATCCCCCTGACATGGGCAGGGACACCTTCCACTAAACCAGGTTGCTCCAACCCTCATCCAACCCTGAACACTTCCAGGGATGGGGGACCCACAGCTTCTCTAGGACTTACCACCCTCACAGCGAAAAATTTCTTCCTAACTTTCTAGGTCTAATCTTAGTTATTTTGATTTTCAAGTCAAGTTCTCCACACCTACTACATTAAGTCAAATTAAAAAATCAACTATCATTTTCATCCAGACTTTCATTCACAATACTAGAAGAGCATTCAAACACTTCCGCCACGGCCTTTCTTCTCCATGGCATGGAGAAGTGGTCCCTGGGGTGGATAGTTAACAGGGACCAAAAGCGTTAATTTCCTGAAATCTGGTCACTAAAATCTCAAATATTATTTCAGATGCCATTGTAAAAGCTTTCCAGCACTTCTAGAAAAGTTGCAAGGATGCGTGTTACCAGCATGGTCCCACCTCCAAGAGAGGCTGATCATATGCCACCTACGAATGGAAGCTCATTCCCAATTTTATGAACAGAAACAGCTGGGCACAATAGAGACTGACAGTGACTGTGACTCCATCAAGAAGGATTAGCTGTGTGTGACAACACTTTCCTGAACTGATGGAACCCTCCCCTTGTGCCAAACTCTCCAAATTCCCTTTGGTGGATGCTACACAGCATATCTTACTGATGTGCCTTCCTGTTCATACCAACCAAAAAAACACCATCAAAATGTCGACCAGATTTATACAGCAACATTTCAAGGATATTTGCTTGTACTGACCATGTCAAGCCATCATCACCAGCTTGTCTTATGCCAGTATTTCCAGCATTGTTTCTCTTTTAGTTATGTTACCTCTGTATTATGGCACAGCAACTGAAAAGGACAAAATAGGAGTAATGTTGTGCATGACCTGTATCACACAGCTACAACTAAAAAAGGGCAGAAGTTAATACAAGAAGTTTTACCAACGGTTTTTCCTCCTAAAGCCTTGGTACCAAATTTTTTACTCTGTGTACTTCTTCACTTTTTCTCCCTACTGTTCACAAACACACACACACACACTTCCTTTCCTCATTTTGTTCTATTTGAGGGTAAATAGTCGCTTCTTAACTATAATGTAGGTACCGGACTTGACAAGCAATTAAAGCAAACAATTTCCACTCATCTAACTTTGCCAAATTAGTCATCTACCATCTGCTCTATCATCTGGCTCTCCTTGAGGCCTTGCTGTGAATCTGGAAGCACTCACTCTGACAAGGAGGCAGCAGATAAGCGTCCAAGCTGGTGGGGAAGCTGAGGGATGGAAGTGACATGGGGGTGACACGTGGCACCATGCTGCTGACCACCACCCCCACCAGGATGGCTTTGAGATGCTTGTGGCTCCAGTGGTCAAACTGGCAAATTACCAGCACGCATGTTGTGATAGGAAAACATTTAAAATCAAAATATTTTTTTACAGCCACTTATGCAGCAGGGTAGCTTAGGAAGACTGTGGGATTTTCATACCAGATGCGAAGAATAACTTAGCATTTGCAAGCTACCTCCCAATGAAGTACATAACCCAAACAAGCAATTAGTAGACAGTATCCCAGGAACATTGGAGTGGTCTCTGCTCCCAGCACCTGGCTTAGCTCAGGTAAGGCCGCATTTTGAGACAACTAAATTGTTTTCAAGTAGCTCTGAAATACAACACTGGTCTCCTCTGCCCTCAAGCTTCTGAGCACTGGCAGGACCTTCTCCTTTTACCAGGCTTCCATTTTGGGCTCCTTACTGGGCCTCCCCGTACAAGTGAAATATCACCAGCATCCCTTTTCCAGCTGACCTACACTTCCTCCCCAAGGAAATCAACTCCAGAGTGCAAGCTACTCCACGCAAACGTTGCTACTCCAAACCATCACGCAGAGGAATCACCCTCTCTGTTGCTGCTGAAGAATGTTACAAACTGTTCCTGCACTAGTCAGGCACTTGAGTGCAGCATCCAAGATTAGGTGTGTGATTAACTCTTAATGACATGAACCAAAATTCCTCCCTGCAGCACCAAAGTACAAACCATCACCAGTACCTTCTAAGACTAATAAGCCTGCAGATAAATGACCGCAATTCAAGGCCACATGTTTTTCCAAGTGCCAAGCTGAAGGCCTAAGAGTGTCCAAATACTGCTCTCCCTGCTTTCCAGCCCTCACTCTTCTCAAGTCCTGCTCCAGTGCAGCAGCAGTGCAGCCTGTTTCCCTCTATCACTGCACCACAGTGTATCCTGGCTCCCTACCAGGTCAAAGTGGTTGAAATCTCTACAGATTCCAGCAGTGAGAAGGATTTGGGTTGTTTTTTTCAATGCCAAGGGAAGGAGTGGAGGGAAGATGATGGAGCAGAAACCCACAAGCACCAGGGGAACACACCCACAGGTGGGAGCAGGGGAGCACAGGGGAACCGGGCACTCGGTCTGGTTTTTTGTACACGTGCCTTCAACAAAAATCAATTTGGCAAGAGATGCCGGTAACATCTCCTGTGAGGTGGGACCGAAATAATTTCCCAGCTCCCAAACTGGGCTGCTTTGCTGGGACACAAAGGGCTCTTTCCCCCTGGCAGTGCTCTCCAGGAGCGCTCAGCTGGCACAGAGCACTGCCCTCGTGCTGCGGTGGCGGCCGCATTCCCCGGCGGCTTCTGCCACTCTGCCGGGAGTCACACAGCTCCTGACAGCCACAGGCCTCTGCCTGTCTGCCTCCCTCCCTGCTTCTCCCTTCCCCAGAGTGCCCCTGAATACCGCAAGCACTCGCTCAACTTAAATGCATTTTAATTAACATTGTGCAAACACGTGGAGTTTGTGCGTGCACAGGGGAGCGCGTTCATTCAGCTTCCGCCTGGTTCTCAGCCTGGGAAATCCAGCGGGAGCACCGGCAGCCGCTGTGATGGGAATGGGATTGCAGCCCTCGCTGCCTGTACAATATTGAAAATATATTGGCAAGATGCTCACGAGCCCTCAGATCCTTCTTACTAGTATTTAAGCATCGTTTATGTAAGAGATGCAGCTCAGAGCGGGTAGGTGGGACAGGTGCTTTTATGTCTCTGCTGTAACTGCAGGTAATTAGTCACCACTAAAGCACACAGCAAGAGGTGCCTCATTACAGCTTAAGCACAAGCCACTTGTGACATGTAAAAGGTATTTCCCTGAGATCTCCCACAGAAATCTTTCTCGCATTACATTAGTAATTATCACATAACCCAAATACCACCTAATAAAATGATTAAAGTAACTGTGGAATTTCAACACCTAAAGAAAAGGACTGCTTTGGTCAGAACAACCTTCCCAAATTCTGGCAACCCAACAAGGCAAAACTGGAGGGGCACTTAAACAGTCCCTGGAAAAACACTTGGGGTTTAAAGAAAACCAGTATCTCATGGGACACACCTGAAAGGGCCAAGCCATGATTTGGGTGTCCCCATTACCAGGCAAGAACAGACCCAACACTTCGGAGCTGCTTTGCCCAAGTGCTTCAAGGTGACTGTGCAACGCAGGAGAACGTGATGACAGAAATACCCTATTTTAGCCAATACAAACACACCTATTAGGTTGAGACTGAATGCAGTTTATTTTTCATTAATGAAAATAACAGGTTCTCAAGCAACACGATAACCTTGTCAAGCAGGCAGGAGAATCCAGCTCACGTAAGACAGCTGAAATGGTAATTACGTAGACTTGGAAGTACTGCAGATGAGGGGAATGGCATTGCAGTCAGAGGGAAAGGCAGGGGCTGTGCTGAGGCTGTTCGGATCCCCAGGTGGACACCACATCTTGTCTGGAGCCAAAATATGCTGGGCTAGGAACAGAGACCATGTCCTGCTGTCTGTGGAGGTCGTATATGTTATGGTCACCAAGTCAAAGAATTAATGTGCTCTGTTACACAAGATTTCCTTACACCAAAGGTTCTATTTGCCTAACTGCCCATGGCTGCACTAAGTAATAAACCCTGTATGTTTCATTAAAACAGGTGCTTTCAGATAGCAGTTTATAGGCAGGAAAAACAAACTTTCAGTAAACAAAGTCTAGGCAAGAACCTTTTTTTCTTCTATATGCTATGCATAAGAAGATGCAGCCCAGTGTGAGGGCAGCCTCCTCTGCACAGCCCATCCCTGGTGAGCTGATAACCTCACTGTACATGAGCAGAATATTCAGGGCAAACTCCTGCAGCACTGAAGCTTCTGCCTGTTTTACCCGGGAGGGGAGGGCTGCGTGTTTGCGTTTGAGTAGCTTCTCAGTGTGTCTCATTGATTCTTTAAAAATGAGCGAGGCAGTAGCTGAAATCACAGACTGGTTTGTCTCTCTTTACGCAATTCTTCCTGAGCCTTTGTAAATGGTTTCGCTTCCCAAGGCTGGAGGGAGCATGGGGGAGCCCATGCTGCACCTCAAACGCAGTTTCCCTGCAGTTGAATCTTGCAAAGCAACTTCAACATCTCTAATTGTTTCTCTCACCCAACCTATTGCTGCACTGCACCAACCTAAGGCATGTTTATTTGTTATTTTTAGTTATATATATTTTCAGAAATCATGTCAATAGCTGAGTTCTAACTAACCATACTTAGAATCAGGTATTATAAATTCTTTACAGAACAGTTTGTTCAAATATATTCCCTGTTAATACTTGCTGTTATTTCTGTTGGGCTTTTAAAAATGCACTCCATATATATTTTATAAATGTTTGGGTTCATTCCTGCCTCCCCACCCCAGAGACTGCCCTTAAACTTCTGTCCATTGATTGTGACGGTATCAATTTGTAAAGGTCAACAGAAAGCTTCTCTGACAGCTGAACTCAGAAAGCAATTTTTAAATGAGCTGTTTCTCTTCCTCTACAAAGCAAGATGCCAACAAAATCAAATCCCAAGGTCTTTATTTCACAGGTCTGACCAGTGGCTTTGATATGCTTTGGATCCCTGATGACCACTGAACACTCCTTGGAAATATGAGCTTGTTTGAGGGTCTTAAAAAATAGCAACATCTGAAATAGCAGGTTGACAAAGAGAAAGGGAAGAGAAAGGTTTATTGAAAGAACAACATTAATTTGCTGCTTCTCTGAAAGCCTCTGCAGACCCTGGATAACAGAGCTCCAGGGATTGCCACACAAACACTACCACTCTATGGGTTTGGCCTCGTGCATTCTTTTATCATACATGAATAACTTATATTTTGCACTAAAAAAACCCACAACCAGCTGGCCAGTCAAGAAACAGACTATGCCAACTTATTTTTATGCTTGCTTCTGATTTCTTTTGAGAGAATAGGTATTTTATTCAGGATTGGGATCAAAAGCCTCTTCAAAAGGCATCTGCCCTTTCCCCCATGCCACAGTTTACTGAGTATCTCAAATTCATAACCACTTAAAGGAGGGCTGTGCAATTTATGACACTGTTAGACATGAAGGAAACCTGCCATAAATCAAAGAAATCAGTTATATAAATGAGCATAAAAGTGCAGGGAAATGTCACAAGATAGCAATAAAGTATCTTCCAAATGGTAAATCCCAGGAGCAGAAGCACCATTAGTTTAGAATCCTCCACTCAGCAACAGCAGGACTAGTTTATCACTGGAGCCACAAACACAGCAGTCCTGGGAGGAAGTTATAAGCGCAGGGTGAGAGGGGTTTACCCCACAAACAGCCATAAAGCCTTTCACTGACATCCCAGGTCCCAGCCCAGACTGCTAGCTGAGATTTGGTCATTTTTCTGCAAACATTACCAGCAGAAGAACAGACATGTAACAGCAAAATGCCAAGGAATTTGTTGGGATTAAACAAATGCAATGCCTTATAAAACTCTGCAGCTGCCCCCAGAAAAGCGGTGGCAGGACCAGGAGGAACCGTGGACAGATTAAAGCTTCAGTTCAGTGGCATGTGGAGACAATGGCAGGAGAAAATCTCTCCGAACTAAGCGTGGTGCAGAAGACTCCCACCCCACCCACCTGTGATGATTTTCCCAGGGATTCCCTTTCCACCCTGCTTGCTCCAGCAAGGCTTTAAGTGAGCAATCGGGAGCAACCACCAGACTGTGCCCTTGGGCTTATTTCTAAGGTCTGTACACAAGCCATTCCCCATCCCTTCGGACTTGGAGAAGTCCCAAGACCATTCCTGACCTCTTAAGTGGACATTTATATGCACCTTTATCCTGCACGGGGTAACCATTAGCTCACTGTTAAAATAACACCCTGCAGTGATTGCCAAAATCATCTGTTTTCTGGTTCTTAATCCAAGGCAAGGGGGACAAAAAGAGAACACGCAACAGAGGGCAGGTTGCTTGTTTTTGGAGACATGGATGACACGTTCCCACAGACCAAAAGCAGCTTCCTACTGCTGCCTCTCACCCAAAGATGACAGCATTTCTGCCCAAAGTCCTCCTCACCTGACTTTATTTTCACAAGCAAACCTGGAAGAAGGCAGATGAATGCCAGGTGCCTCACTGCTCCTGCCCAGGCAGAGAGGAACAGGCATGCTCCTCAGCAGCCTCATTGAGAGGAAAAGCCAGGAAGCAATTTTCCCAACGCAGGCCCTCTGTGAGAAGGCTGCTCCCGGGGTCCCCACTTCATTAATCCTTTCCTCTCGCTCGTTCCACTCCACGATCCGGTTCAGCTGAACCTGGGAAAGGAGAGGGAGGCGGGAGGGGGAGCACAGGGCACCTGCCATGTGATTCCTGGCCAAACCTTGTGCTGGGGGCTCTGGCCAAGGCCTTGTGCTTAAGTGATGCAGGAGCACGTGCAGCCAGAGCAGCTCCGTGCAAATTCACCCGCTGCAAAACGTCCTTGGAGCTGCCTGGCTGTGACGGGGAAATGGCAGCCAAGGTCAGCAGAGCTCATCTGACAGTAACGAGCCTGAGCCAGTGGCCCTGTCCTTAAAAACACCCAGACCCTCCCCAAAAGCATCTCAGAGGTTGCAGAGACATTCCCAGGAGCAGGGCTCCCTTGTTCTTCCCCCACAATACTGTGCTTACTAAATGCCTTCGCTCTTTATTACATCCACAGAAAAGCATAATCCAGCTTGGGCTGCTAGGAACAGCTTAATTAATAACAATTAGCTGCAGCACAATTGTCATTCAGGTGGCGTTTTGGAGCATGAAGGAGAAACTTGACACTTTTGCTTGTGTGCATGGTCATAAGAAATTCCAGGCGAAGTTAACGGGAACTGAGCGGCTGAACAATGCCAAAATTCAAATGTACTGTAAAATTACTAAATTATTTCAATGTCAAAGGAAGGCGTCGCACTACTTCCAGGATTATTAGCCCTTGGAGAGTTTTAATAATATTTGGTCAAACACCTCAGGAGCACATCACTGGGATATTATAAAACCACTGAGATAATATAAAATCCTTTCATATTTTAGGAAAGGGTGGGGGGGAAATCCCTGTTTACAAAAGACAGAAGGCAACAGCCTCGAAAAGCTGGGTGCCAGCTCCGTGCTCCCTTAGGCCACCTGGTCCCTGCCTGGTGGTGGCTGCCTCAGAGGGGACCTGGCTGTCCCCTCCTTGTCAAGGAGAAGAGGAAGGACACTTTATGAAATTGCTGTTGTCTAAAGTGGTCGAAACACCTGCCAGTCACGGCAGGTTTATTGGCCACGCTCCCCGCAAGGGGGGCTGCATCTGAGTGCCTCCGCCTTAATTAGTGTCACTGCAGTCAGATGCAATTTATGTTTAAATATACATGGGTAATAAGAAGACAGTCCAAGTGACTACTTTCAAACAACAGCAAAAAGGTGGAGGCTTCAAAACCCTCAGCTGGAAATCAAGAGAAATTCTTAGCATGAGAATTAATTGACATGCTATTAACAGAGTCTTTGCCAGGCTGGTGTCGTCTTAGTAAAAACAAGCAAACAAAGCACAAAGTGACTGTACAGGATCATGTTTTGAGAGCATGAAAAAGCACAGAAACATGTACCCAATGTGCTAAATGTGAACATACGAGGACATTTGAAGGCAAGTTAGGCAGCCCATGACATTCGGTGTAAAAACTGCACACACGTGCCGATGTTGATTTTCACAAGGTTTCTTGTGGCTTTGCAGGAAGCCATCACCCCGATCTCAGGAAAATAAATGTCCTTTATTTATAATTTATAATAAATGTTGGTATGGACCAGCAAAGTGCACTTATTTTCTGGCAAAAAAAGAACACATCACAGCCATGTTGCAGGCAAAAGGAATTCCAGGTGGTAATGCCAGGCCTGGAGGGAGTATGTTTGAAAATTGTTCTGATACAGGTGGGATGCAGCTAGAAAACCAAGTGTTTCAGAACTACTTACCAACAGTAAAACAGTAGGCATTTTCTAAAGTAGGTAGACCAAGAACATGTGGGCAAGCACTGGAAACGAAAGCAAGTGGCTCCTGCCCCTAAGACTTGTGACAAATCTGGCCTGAGCAGAGCCCTACCTCCCAGAGGAAAATCATATGCTCAGTAACGTACGCTTTCCTTATCATTTACAAAATCTAAGCCATATTGTTGTAAAAATGTGTCTGAAAGTATGAAAACTCTTCCAGGGTTCTGGCAGAGCCTGCAGATACATGGGCCAAAAATCTGCTTCCCAGTAGCACAAATCCACCCTGCTTGTCCCTGGTATCACCATCTGGAGAGCACATGGCTACTCAATGCCACTGGTGCTGATGTTCAGCAGCCAAGGAAATAGAAATCACCACATCAGGAGCTTGCCAGCTTATCTTTGCACACGCTTTTGTCAGGTGCAGCTAGAGCACGACACCAGACTTATTTTCTCTTCGGGCTCTGCAAGATCCCTCACTCGACTGCGACAAATTTCCATCAAACCTACATTTGAGGAATTTGGCATAATTAAGAGAACTGGTTGGATATCAGTCTCCTTTCCATTGGTGGTGTTGCATGAGAGAAAACAGTGTTTGATGAACAGCTTTGGGTCGTATTGTGTTACCTACATCAGGCTGAAAGGCCTGTGGCTCTCCACACCCACAGAAAGGAGAGACTAGAAAAATATACACCTTACAGGTCATTTGGACTCAGCAAAAACCTAAGAAAACCTCTCAGGCACACCTCAAGCTCAAACCACAGCTTTCTGTAAACACACTGCTTGTCTGTAGTCATTAATGCAGGTAATGCTCCTGTGCTTAAGAAAAGCACTGCTTTTGATTTAGCTGCCTTGGTTGTCCTCAGTCCTGTTCCTTCCCTAAGAAGGTAAGGTTGGGCTCGAACTCAAAACTAATTGCCTCTGTAGATTTGGTTCTTCATGGCCCCACTCCTCCTGAAAGGTGGCAGAAATCCCCCAATACACAGCCCACCCACCACACTCTGCAGATTTGCCCCTGGGGAACTGGAAGCACTTGCAATTAACAGCTCTCTGTGATCCTTGTCTCTAGATGAAAGGAGGCAAACCTCTTCCACTGGGCTCAGAGATAGTGGCAGCACCACCCAGAAAAATACAGGGCCTGTAAAACGCACCTGAGTGTGCTACCCTACCTTGGGGAACAGGATACTCCTCCCCTGCTTCAGCAGGAAACACCTCCCTAAGTCACACACACATGCCACGCTGAATCCTTCCTCTCCTTCTTCTCTCTGCGCCCACTGGTGCTGCATGATTAATATCACACCAAATTTGTCTTTGTACACTATCCCACCAATCTTTCTTTGTGTAATGTTCGCTTTACACCAGGTGACAGTTTTAGTGATTCCTCCTTTATTTGCATGTCCCCTTGAAGAAGCTTCATTTCTCCTTCTAATCAAGTCATTAATTTTCAAGAAAATCGTTCCCACCCTGAGATGGCTGGATTCTAATTTGTCTCTGTCACACAAATGACAAGTATCACCTCATTGTCATGCTGTGATGTTCCTCCACATACCTGTATTTGAGTAGGAAAAGAACCAAAATTATTTTTCCACAGCCACAACTGCTTTTCTTTGTGGCAGTTTGATTCTATCATGATCCTTCCTTCAGGTACTTTGTGGCAGTATTATACAACTACTCACTTTTCATTTCAAAACACATCTTGTTCATAATTTCTTTGTAATGGGAGAAGTAGAAGTGATGGTGTCAAAATTGCTTTCTTTTTTATTTTCTTTGCATCCTGTTTACCAACAGAGCTGACCACCCAGGATGCCAGTGCACACTCCCCTGCTGTCAGATTGATGCTTCTTTCCAGAAGTTCTTTCCATGACATTGTCAGCACATGGATTTTCACATAACAAAAGCTGAATGCATCATGGTAAAAACAGAGTTTTTGCAATCTGAAATCGCACCACGCAGCTCCTCTTTTTCCTAGTGTTCTTCCAATTGCACCCCTTGCTTTTCCTACATCTCTTTTTCTTGGATCCCAAACTGCCTCCACTAATTCTGGGCCACCAGCCAGGAGAATCATGAGATGCTTTTAGGAAAGGTAACCTGTAGTGTGGCTGTAAAGAACAATGGAGGACCCCACAGTTTGCAACTCACACCTGCCTTTTTTATCAAAACACCAAAACTACTGACTACATCTCTGATTTACTACAGCACTTGCACATCTCAGTCTTGCGTGTACCAGGAATATTTGGCAGAAAACAAAGGCTGACAGCCAGAATTGTGGCCACTGGACGATCCTTACTCTCATGTCCATGAAACTTGATTCCAACAAAGAGCACTGTGCCACCCATGTGCCTGACTGACCACAAACAGGGGCTTTTCCAGAGGAAAGAACTTCCTGATTCGCAGGGCATCTGTGATTTTCTTATGCCATTTACTATAAGGCACTAACTTCATATTAAAATCAAAAAGCTGGCTTCTCATAGATCTTTAAGAACTCCGATCGAATTCTTTCTCATCTCACACTACTTCTCCTTGAGGAAATGTACTTGAATCTCAGAACTACCCCTGAAATCATTTTTGGAAAAAGGCTGGGGCTGCAACTCCTTCCCTAGCTATTCCTAGCACACAGCGTATTCGATACTAAAAATTTCAGTCCAACATAATTGAATAAATAAAATCTTTCTCTTAAAGACAGATTACTTTTGCTTCATTAAAACATCAAGGTTGTATACAGACCCTTGAGGATTGTCCTGTGTTTTTGATTTCCTTCGTGTTGTGCTTACTGTACCACCTGGTGGAGAACACCACCAAAAGTGATAGGAAAACAGAAGTAGAATTATTCATAGAGGAACTGAAGACCTTGCAAGGGTTTCTTTTCTTATTACTGACAGTTCAGTAAATAATTTCTGCTGATGGGCCTGGATTACCTGGTTATATATTCACATGATACCCCGAGTTCACATGGTAATACTGAGCACAGCACCCCAGGGAGAGGGTTATTCATCAGGGAAGTAGCCTGGTCCTTGCCCTCAAGGTTTTCCCTGGCAACACTTCTCCTTCCTTATCTGTCCTTCTCCCTTATCACCTTTCCTTCTGCCCCTCCTCTCCCAGAAGTGCCTCAGCAGTGAGCTCATCTCTACAGCCACATCCTCTTGCTCACACCTCTCCCCTCTTGGGAGCCAAAACCACCCAGGTGAGGTGAGAGAAACCTGCAAACAACAGCACCTGAGCCGACAGATGCCAACCCCAGCCCTGTGGGGTGGGAGCACCACCAGCAGCCCCCTTCCTTTGGGAGGCAATTCAAATAGTGCTGGGCTAATTGCAGTGCTGGCAGGAGCAAGGGCTCCGATTCAGCACGTTCCAGAAGCACCTCTGCAAGTGCAAGTGTTCAGGACCCAGGTAAGAGGAGTGAACTGTGACTGAAAGGATTGATTTTGTGCACTATCCTCTCCCTCCCTCTCCCACCCTTACAGGCTGTTGCCGAGTTGTGTGCAAACACCAGTCACATTTTTCCAACCTTATAATTGCAAAAATCAATGAAATTCTCAACCATAAAAAGGCAAATTAGCAGAGGGGTTTGCCAACATGTTTCATTGTTGCTGAAAAAAATCAGAATAGATAAAATGAATCATTGTATTTGGGCACCATTTCAAAGCCCAGCTTCAGGGAAGAAATTATGAAATACCTATTTTAACCCCAGAACTAAACTGACAACAAAAGTTGTGGTTTGCATTTCCACTGTGAAATTCTCCAAATGCATTTCAGTGTTTGATTTGAGAGGCAATGCAAGAGATGTAAAGCATGTGTGCAGGGGGAAAGCACATGTACTTTTTCATCATCCTGAAATAAAACCTCTGCAAGTGACAGCTCAAAGAACAGACAAGAACCTATTTCTAGATCTGGAGGTAATGCCATCACTTGTAAAAGTTCGGCTGGACTTGGAAAGAAAATGTATGAACTGAAGGAAATTTTTTTTGCCCAGCTGGGAGAAATAGCTACAACTCTTATAAGAGTCTTATATCTATACAGTAAGATATATACATAAAGTAAGAAATAATGTGAAGCAATATCAAGCAACACTACCCGGCAAAAATTCAGATTCATTTTGTTTGATGAATTTATCTTCTTGGTCCCCAGACAAAAAAAAAAACTTTTCATTCAGTTCTAATTTACTCAGCCAGGCTCCTGATGTTACAGACACGCAGCAAACTCGACACAAATAAATCACCTTGCAAAGCGCAGACCTGGAGCACACAACAGACCTTAAGCCTTTGCTCTGGTGTAAAAGCAAACAGGAAGAGAGATTTCCATGTTTTGCATTTCATAAAAAAGAAGCTTAACTGAAAATTCAGGCATCTTCTCTTTCTTTTCCATCAGCTATTGCTAGATCACTCAATTCTGAAGGAGTCTATAGCTTAGAGGAAAGCACCCCTGGCAACACTTTTTTTTTTATTTTGGGTGTATTCTGGGTGTAACAATATCTGTCAATTTTGCCTTCAGTCTTCAGGTACCTGGCTCCAGATCACTGTGACCTTCTGCTATGTGTTAGAGCAGCCTCACTGCCTGCCCAGGGATGGATGTGAGAACCCAGCACCTCGTCTGGGGCTAAATTTTGTGCTGAATTCAAGCTCACACTTGACCCCCTACGGCTCAAATTCACCTCTGCTTCTGGAGCAACATTGGTGAAATCCCAATTTCGAGTGCCCTGAATTCAAGAGGTCTCAAAAATACTAGAGAAGAGAGAAAGCTCCTGCAAAGGGGAGACTCACCGATCCAAAATCACCTGGGAAAGAGTTCATAGACAACTGGGATACTCAGTACCAGATTACCAAAGATGTGGGATGTGCCAAAACAAGGAGGAAAATAAAAGCCAGTGGAGGAACACATGATAAGAAGGCAAAATGGCAACATGGTTTTAAGGTCAGGAAGGTATAAGGCACTGCCAAGTCTGAAATAAGAGCATTTTTCCGCACTGCTTCTGAAGTCTTTAATTCAGAGGCCTGGCAATCAGTAAGAGCAACAGGGTTTCTCTTTGTATTTTACACAACATCAACTAAATTAACCTCCCTGTAAGAATTCACACCTAATTTTAAAACTTCCAAGCCTTTCTCCATGTAGTTAAGGACCAGGCAGGCATTTAATCACTGCCTGGATTTCAGGTAGTGCAAAGAGCTGAGTTCCACAGATTGAAGCATTGCTTACCTGGAAATACATTTTGACATGAAGCACACCCTATATTTTTATATAGGATTTTCAATCCTATGTTTAAAGTATCTGCTTCACAGGGTCAGATCTTAGAGAGTTATACAGGTATAAGCATTTTCCAAATGTGATGGAAAATCTCAGCAGAAGAAAGACCTCTGAAAAAATCTGGGTGTCTACACATTCCTGAAATGAAAAAAAAAAAACAAAACAGCCTTACAACATTAAGTCTTACTCCCTTTTAGTAAAGCAACAGAATTAAGTAAATTCCTGGAAATATTCCATTTGCTGAAACTAGTGAAAAACCCAAAAAGATGCAAAATGCATCCTTCAGAAAAAATCCTCCTTGAATAAAAGCCATAGCATCTTGTGTTCAGGTGTGTTAGACATTTCTTGGGGATTAACGAAAGATTTTACTTTGTGTTGTGTCAGTTCCCTGCTGTATATCGTATGAACAGCATTGCTGCAAACATCAGATAAGTAGGATCTCCCCTATTTTATTTTAACTTTGGTTTGCCTGGTAAGTGGATGGAATAAGCAGTTTTTCCTCCACTGAGGATAATAATAAGAACACAAAAGTTTTCATCTTTGCTTGTGTCTGCATTTATGGCTTTTTACTTGTTTTCGGGATCGCACAGCAGTAACACTGCCTGAGATGAAGTTGCAAGTCCTTTGTTGTGGGTCATGATTGATTTTTAACTCTAGCACCTTCCAAATTCTCATGCCCTAAAGCCACAGCTTTTATGTTTTTCTCTCTTCCTCAGTAGAAGTCGTCTGGGGGAGAGAGTAAGGACTGGATTGAGATTGATCATCCTCCCAGTGGCATTTGAAGATTCAAGCTGTGCCTTATCACCGGGCGCAGCAGGGAGGACGCAGCAGCAGCAGCTTTGCAGACGTCAGTGGGGGCTACCTGTTCAGCTACTGAGTTTCCAAGGGGCTTAAATGGCTTCTGAGCACCACTCATTAGCAGAGGAAGTACCCTCCACCACAGTCCCTCTAGAGTCAAATAAAACCAACAGCTCAAGGAGAGATGTAACAGCGCTTGCTAACTCTCGCCTGTTTAGGAGGGGATGTGAAAAGGAAAAGAACAGACGATTGCGACTGCTTTACTGCTCAGACAAGGTTATCAAAACGATTTGGGGACACTGACGATGCAAAGATGCTGGTTTTGGCATGAAAGGAAGACTGGACACCAAATACACTCAAATAAGGTAATAAGCTTTTCAAAACTTGCTCCCAAACGGAAAGTGTACATTATTTTCTAGGTTTCCAACTGAGGGAGAAAAGACCTTTTTCATGTAGTTAGAAACGGCCAAAGCCTAAAGCCAATCACACTGAATTGTCTGGTCAATTGAGTCATACACCTTGACCCCAAGTCACACAGAGATGAGCTTCCCTTACCAGATGCTGCTGAGAGTCTAAGGGGAGACGGACTGAGAACAAGTAGAATACAAAGTGCATAAAAACTTTCTAGTACCAGTTTGCTTCACATTATTTCCTCATAAACCACAGCTCTCACTGCCTGTCCTGTAACTTCATTAAGCAAAAGGCTCTATCTAGCTGGCAGTTGTCCACTGTGAACTGCCAGAGCCAGGGTTCCAATGCTAGTCTTGAATAAACTGCACATCTCCCATCTCTCTTGTACTTTAAAACCAAATGCTCCTGCACCTTTTATAGTCAAGGATACAGTTTACAGTCAGCAACAGTAATTCCACAGCCTCCAAGTCAGAGACACGAGAAAACAGTATCTCACTCATCTCTGCATCAAGGACAGAAGTGAATTTGTTTTGGAACAGCATGTATTTTCATTTTGGGAATGTAACAAAGGTGAGCACCCTTGAACCACAGCGAACAAACCCTTCCCATTTTGAAATTCAGATTCAGACGAAAACCAAAGTGCAAAATTGCTGTATCTTCTGAATGATCCTGAAGTTCAGACATACTTCATAAGAGTACGAATATCTCAGCCTGTGGCTCCTTGAGCTGGTACCTTGGTGAAACAGAGTAGACAGAGGCACTCAGCACTAATGCTAAAGAGGCTGTTTGGGTGGACACAGAAGTGCACGTAACGCAGTAAGACAAACAAACCAGGGAATTCTGCAGCAAAATACTCTTAGAAAACTTCTCATCGCAGAAATCAGAACAGCAGGTCTAGAGGATACCCCGGGTGGCCACAGAGCCCTTCTCTCTGCCCAGCCACACAATCTTACCTAATATAATTTCAAATTCTCCGTGTACTCTCACATACTGCTAAAGACTAAGAGGACTGTTGGATATGGGTTTGTTATATGGCCACACGGCTTCCTGAGGCCACCGAGTCCCTGGTCAAAATAAACACTTATGCCCATGTGTCTCTGCTGGAATCCTACCACTTTCTTCTTCTGTCTCCTTTGTCCCTATTTACTTGTTGTTGTCCAAATACTATCTGTGAGATCCTGAGGACTTGTGTTTTATCTACATTGTTTGCATAGCACCTGTGACACCTTCAATCAGATTTTAATGTACCACAGCCTTAGTAGAGGAATGGTAACCAAACTGCTTCTCTTCCTTTTGTAAATGTGAAGGAGAACATGCTGCCTGTTCCCCTCCCCACACCCTCATGGCTTTTCCACAGCTAACTTCTCACCAGCATGAAAATAACTTTCTTCTGCATCTCTCGTCCCTGTATTTCGTACAGACGACTCATTGCTGCAGGTCATACACAACAGCTAAGGACAAAAGGTGTCACATGCTTTTCACTGACGGTGCATGACAGCATCCCTCACCTCTCTGCAGCCACCCCAGTCGAACGCTCAGCATGGCAATCTCTTCTACAGGGTCGAGACCAGCTCCCTGCTTGAGGTGGGTAACAGCAGCAGACCAGCAGCAGGCTGAACACCCAGCCCCACGTGCCCAAGTGCCCTCTGATGGCTCTAGGGTCCATCAAGATACGCAATGACAGTTTCGTGGTCCAAAATAATGCAGAACAACCCCCTTTTATTCCTTTCTATTTTCAAATAGTTTAGTATTTAATAGCTTCAGATCCACAATAATTAAATTAAATGCTTATATGCCATTCAGTGACAGCCCTACCCAGGGTCACCACCAGGGTTTAGACAAGGTGAGTTCAGCCTGCCTGAACAGCTCATCCGATTCTTTCCCCTCTATCCATGGAAAACCAGAAAAATTAATCCCAGGTAAATAACATTTGGGTTAAAGGAGGGATCACGAAGATGTCTCAGCATAGCTGCAAGTGCCTCCCCGTGGAGCCTGGTGCAACACTGTCACAGTTAATACCTGAAATTCTTTCACACTAGGCCAGGATATTTCCAGGCTGGAACCTTTCTGGGGAGTTAAGAAGGGTGGGGAATCTCACCGCTGACATTCACTGCTATTTACCCAAACCACCTCTATTCATCATTCACTGAAATAATGGAAAACTGCTCAAATCTCCTCTACTTGAGCTGGAAGAAAACAAACTGACAACAAAAGCGAGTGACAGGCCACATCTAAGCAAATAACTTGGAGCCAAAGGATGCCACAGCGTTGCCGGAGGAGCCTCTGGGAACTCCCTGGGGGAGCCAGCCTCCAGCCCGTGGTGCAACCATAAATGCAGAGGATGGAGGCTGAGCTCTGAAGTACACAGGCACGAGTGGCTGTGCCTTCCATGTGCACGGCAGCAGGCGGAGAGAGCGAGCAGCAGGGAGATGTCTGAAGCCTTTCCCAGATAGCCGGGCAGATAATAGACGACAACTACAAAGCACGCAGCCTGAACAGTGAAGGTTAAATATGGGCTCCCACTGCCATCATTCATCCCTCGAAACAGCTGGGAAACTTCCGAAGTAGTTAATATATCACGGGAAGGGAGGAAGCGAGACCAACTGTATAAACGCACCTCAGGGCCTGCTACTGCTCCCATTCCTGCCTGTTTGCCAGCCTCCTGTGCAGGACTGAACACTGCAGGAAGGCAAGAACTACAGTGAAACACATCCTAAAAATTACTCACAAGAGCTTTTTCGGGTAAACCGAATTTATGTGGTCGTTTTAGGAGGGGCTGGGGCCACTCACATGCTCAAGCCCCTGTTCTGTGCCACTGCAAGCTGCCTCTGTCACAGCAGCTCTCACAGATGAAGAACGGGATGCAGTTGTGCACTAAACAGGAGGGAAAACACCATCCTATTCCAGTAAGGTTCAATCTGCAAAAGGCAACATGGATAAAATCAAATGGTAAGGAATACATTCAATTTCACAGCAGACACAGGTGAAAAACTACCAGGAGCTGATCTCCTAGGGGCCAGAATATGTCATAGAGAAGTGTGCTAAGGCTAGAAATATCTTAGAAAAGTTTTATGGGTACAGGAATCTGAGACAGCTGAAATACCTTTTTTGGTGTTACCATCATAATGCCTACAATGAAAGGGGGGCAAAGCTTCAGAGCCGCTCTCAGTTCAGCTTTGCATGAAAAGAGAGATGACACTCCTACAAGCTGGAGCTGTGGACTCAGACACTGAAGTAAAGCAAGTTTTACGTCCTTTGGGAAGGAAGACTGGTAAATTATTGAAAATGATCTATTTTACTTCATGCCATAGTCTACAGGAGGTATCCAGTATCAGTAAAAATGCCCGTCCCAATCTCACTTTTGTGGGATTTTTTGTACCCCGTAAATTTTCTGTTGAGTAGTTTGAGAACAAGTGAGTCCATAGGTTCATTTGACCAAAGCGCTTTATAGAGACAGACTACATGGTAGTAATGTATTTAAGAGAAGCAAAAGCAAATCAAATGATGTCTGGAGATGCCAGAGCTCTCTGCCTGTCCAGCCCCTTGCCCTGGGCAGCTCCCAAGCAGCACAAACCACACAGACTTAAGCAAGCAGGTCTGTATCCACTCCAGCTGTCTTGAGGGCAAATTGGCAATTTGACTAGCCCAGAAGAAATGCCTGAAGCAATTCAGGCTAAAAAAAACCATGCTATGGCAAGGTTCAAAGTACTTGAATGGAGCAGAAACGTCCCTCCAACCTAAACAACCACTGTCACTGTTATCTTCAGGAATAAAATGTAATGCAAATGGTAACACAATGTATCACGATGAGGGTGCGTCAGACAGATGCCTTTGAAATGAAGAAATGGTGATAATTACAGTGCATAAGCAAAAAAATTTGTTTTACTGCTCAGAAATCTTCCCTTTTATATGGGGAAATGTAGCATCTGCTCCTAATATAATGCACCAATAATTGAAGCATATAGTGTACACTCATGGGAACCATAAGGCTGTTTTATTTATTCTTGGCCAATTGCGAGGATAAACAGATTTCACCAAAAGCAGTGCATATGGAATCCTCTCTTCATGGAGAGCCCATATATTTCTGCAGGGAGACTGAAACGCAAGAGAGTCTCAGTTGTGAATGCTAATGGAAGTAGCAGAAAAAGAGGTAGTACCATCAAGTTTGAATCCTTGAATCCTTCCCTCTGTGTCAAGGGGTGCCATCCAGGTTAGCCAAGTACCTCTGGAGGGAATAGTTTTTACGGGGAGTTCAAGCTCACTGAAACAAAAAATGAAGCTCCAAAGTCCAAAACTACGACAGGCACTTGCTTGAAACATTAGCAGAGGGATCTAGATTAAAGGTAAACAAGCAAAGAGTGAATACAACTCCCATTCCCTGCCACATCACCTTATGCACAAATAACATAGCCACAGACTGCCTGACCCTTACTACAGATGACCCAGGGAAAAAACAAGCAACAAACAAATCACAAACAGGTAATAAATATCCACACACACAAATAATGGCAAGTTCCTAAAGCCTGGCAGGTGGTCAGGACCACAGACGACCAGTTAGCACTCATCCTCATGAATTTATCTTGCACACAGGTGTTTCATTTTGGATTTGACAGCCAGCCAAAAACGGACATATTTAGGGGGGTTCCCTCACAGTTGCTGTGTGGAGAGATTGGAACGGAAAGCTCTCTGTGTCAACCTGCATTCATTAAAATAATCCTCCTTCCTAATGGTTTTAGTGTTGCAGCCAGATAGCTCACTTTGCACTCTTGCAAAGTGATTATAAACAAATCAGCCTGCCAAGGTGCACATATCTTTTGGAAAATAACCCTAACACAGTATTTGTTCCTTCTCCTCACTCTGCTAAGTTAAATCCAGCTGCCTTCATCATTTAGGGAGAGCTGAAGACGATGACAGGAACTCCATCAAGTTCAGCCTTTTGATTAACTCCAGCACGTAACATTTAGCTTCTGGTGCAGTTTGTAAGCAGAGAGAAAAATGTCAACTTTGCCTAGGAAGATGCTAGATAAAAAAGCCCTAAAAACCAACATTCCCATTGACTCCATAAAAGAGCTGTTTGGCTTTGCACAATCTTGAACTCCACTGAGTGCCGTGAATTGAAATCTGTGGTAGAAGCTTTCCAAGTACACACAGGAGAATATCCATTTCTTTTCCTGGGCTGTAAGCAAAAGATATATATCAGCTTGAAGAAGAAGAAACTGCATCTGCTTGTGAATGAGTACAGATTACAAGCAAGGGGTTTTTTTTTTTTAAATCCTAACCTAGTAACTCAGCTTCTGTAACCAACTAGCTGAAGTAAATCCTGTCTCCTAAAAATGTTCATTGGCTACATTAGAACAAGCTCAAAATGATTTTACTGACTTGTGGTGATGCTTAAGCAACTTTAAAATAGTTACCAAGGGCTGTGCCTGAAGTGAGAAGCAGTCTTTTATAACTCACATGTTGCTCAGGCTGTGTATAGCCAGACCTAACACCCCTCTACCTCAATAGGTTTCTGACACAGATATGCTGCATCTCTGAGACAAACACACAGCCCTATGGAACCATTTCTGTTCCCAGCATCTTCTCTTGATGCAGAACCCATGATCTCTCCATTTTAATTATTGCAATGCTTCGTCATCCTCAGTGTTACAAAGATAACCCCTAATTCCTACCTTCTGTCCTTCCTGCTGCCATTTAAGACCATGACTCATTCAACATCCTTCTCTGCAGCACTTTTTATACACCAATGATCTTTCTCTGCCCCAGGTCTCTTCTACATCAAATTTTTCATCTTTCTTCTCCTTTTCCTTTCTGTCCAATACTGGGGGCAATGCCAAGGAGCAGCTTCACATCCCCTCAAGAGATAGTCAGCTTCTAACACCAAATATGATGCTAACTACCTTCACAGGAACTCGTGCCTGGCTTTCAGCTTACAATCCCCATAACCCCTGTATTAATGACGGCTGTTACAGGGAAATTCTTTGCTTCTGCATCCATTCCAACACGACGTGCTAAATGTTTTACAGCAAGGGCCTGCCACACACAGGATTAGACACAAATTCTGAAATTTGCTCTATGTAACAGCTTTTACCTCAGGTTACATTTGCAGCAGCAGTACCTGAATGAACTACTTCCATTAATGCAGTAAAGAACAGGAGATAAAGAGTTTACCAGGTGAATCCCCCTGTGAGTGCTTCAAAAACGAGTTTGAGCTGGCCAGTTTAGAGATGGTACATTTGTTTACTCCAGCCTCACTGGAAAGTCAACAAGCTCCCTGTTGCCCACCGGCTCCCAGAGCTGGAAAGGGAAGAGAAGGCAGAGAGCAGCCACCAGCACAGCCTCTCCTCCACACCAGCCCTCCAGCCCCCACCAGCAGCTCTGCCTGATTTACTGATCCATTACCAATTTATATCAGGAGCTTCTCCAGGACAAAATTGAAGCCTGCGTCTCCATGAATGGCTATAAAGAAACCCACACACATTCAAAATCATTACAGGGTGATATTTTACTCTGTTAGCCCATTAAACAACATATGAAATATCAGGCTCCTGGAATCACAGCAGTGCTGTCATTTCTAAGACACAGCCCTTAAAAGACCACATATCTTTTATTCTCAGGATTCTCAGAAACTGCGTATTTTTTTTTATATTCCAGAAGCCATCATCTGCAGAAAAGATTTTATCATATTGCTTGGCAATGGCAAATCTATTTTCAATAAAGAATGGGTGTTCAGAGGCTACTAGTATCACTCACTACTGCTTGCAAATGTTGGCATTACAACTGTAGTTTCTTCAGAGTGGAAGGATGAATTACATTTAGATTAATAACTGTGAATCCAAAGAACTTTGAAATGTATTTACCAGGCATTAGCTCCAAACTGGGTATGCAGCTTGGATTCGTTCTCCAGTCCCTGGAGTTGTGCATCAAGGTCTGTCCATGCTGAGGAAGCGCTACACTAAAGTAGAAATAATTTAATGCAGCCTAATTGTTTCATGAAAGCATCTTTAAAATGATGCATAGTTTGTTTCCCAGAAGTTCTGGGAAAATAGCTCAAGATAAATTGCACTGCTGTTGTCAGTGCAGAGCAGGCAGGCCCTGTGCTCCTCGGTGCCAGTCTCAGTTCTGCAAGGGCAGTGACTGAGCCCCTGAGCCCCCGGGGCACTCACTCAGATCCCTTCCTGCACCCCTCAGCATGGGGGGCACTTTGGGACACTGAGGGGGGCCTGCAGAACACACAGAATTTGTGAAAATCAAGAGCAATTTTGGCTGCAAGCAGCCCTAGGCCTGAAAAAAGGCCTTAATCTCCCTTGGCACTCCCTCCATATACACTGAGTCTCCAAGGAGCTGGATATCTCTGCCCTGCTTGGAAATTGGAAATATTTCCCATTGAGGGCAGGACTAATTATATCCACAGGCAACCCAAACCATAAATACATCACTTTCTTCACCAAATTCCTGAAGCTTCTAAGCTGCTGATTTTACACACCGAACAAGGTATCTCCAGGAATGCTTAAATACCTCTAGGAAGGATTTATTTCAAGAAGTTTTTGTACAAGCAACCTTTCTGCATTTTTTCTCTCCCTGCCTCCTGGAAACTTTTGTCTGCTTAGATATGTTACAGCAGTTATGTTTCGTGACTGACAATTATCTCATAATGAAAAACAAGTCACAATTAATAAAGCTCAAAACTAACACCTGCTAAACTCGTTTAATCATTTAATGAAGTAGGAGAGAGTCTTATGAAAAGATTTTAAAAGCAAGGGACTCAATTTCCAATTAGAGCCCACAATCATTTGAGAGCCTGCAGGCTCCCAAGGTAAGAGATGGGGAAGAAAGGAACAGGGAAAAAACCCAAAAAGACATTTTTCTGGTGTTTTCCTTTGTATTCTTCTGAAGGGAAGACTGTCCTCTGCTGTTCGTGCCGAACCAGTCTCTCCAGGTGCACATAACTCCAAAGACAATGCAAGTTCAATTTACAGCCCTACATTCGATTCTTGAATGATGATATACCTTTAAATATTTTTGCACTCGACCAGCCCTGCTAATAAGCCTAAAACTAATTTAATGTTGTGCTATTCATTAATCACTATTATGGAAGAAAAATGCTGAATGCAGGGGACACCCTATAGAGGAGTTTCCAGGGTGTCAGACTTCTACCAAGTGTACACCACCCCAACAACAGCCTAAATCAGAAGAAAATCCATAATAATTTCTAAAACAAAGGAGTGGAGGAAAACACCACCATGAGGCTTTCGAACAACAGACAAAACAACCAACAGCTGTTTAGGGAGAACGCTTACCCCATCCAGTTTTCACACAAATTATGTCAGACCCCAGTTTAGTTTATAAGGCACTTAAAATTTTCTGGGGGAGAAAGAAAATTCACAGCAACTTCAACAAGCTTTGCCAGAAGCTGACAACTGCAGGCAATGAAGAGAAGGGCAGACAGGCAGCTTGAAGTCAGCGGATGTGGAGAAGTCAGATCCAGCTCAGCACCCAGATTTAATAGAGAATGGGGTCACTTCTCTTTTTCAACCCATTATATCTGCAAGCACACTTGATCTGGGATCCCCCTTTCGCCATCTGCAGTAATAATCCTAGCATTTATCTACTTATTTTCCCCCAAAAACTGGTGACTAAGTAGTTCTACTAATTAGATTGTAACGTCTCATTTCTGGACCTGTCAGGTGGCACCTCTCTGCCGTCTCCAGCTCCAGCAAGAGTGACAGCTTCCAGTCAGGCTCCAGAAAACTCACCTAAGGCTGTACACCCACGGGGCTCCCCTGGGATTTCAGAGCAGCTAAATACCTGAATCCTCTCAGTTACCCATGAAACTTTCTACCGCTGGGAGGTTTTTTTAGGTGAAAAATCCTCTAGTTTATGCCCAGGTAACATAAATTTAAGTCCAAGAGGATCTACAGAGGAATTGCGGGATTTTACAACGGTTGAAGTAATGAATACACAAATCTGCAGAGAGTTGGATCAAATCTCACCTTTCATTCTGAATACACTCACAAACATCTCTCTGTTTGCAGTTTACTATCGAGCTTATGCTGCTGTTATCCATGACTGTCACAGCTTCTCCCACTGTCACTCTAAGTGTAGCACCTGGCCAGGAAGGTAGGGACAGGCAGGACCACATGGCACAGACAGGAACAACCTGCAGGGTTGTTTACACTCGATTTCTCCTCTCCTTATGATTTTCAGCAGTGAAACTTTTTTACCTCCCTTAACCACTGGCTCTCCCACAGTACATGGACACACTGACACAAGGAGCAGCTGATAACCACAGCAAACCCCACAGAGCAGTTCTCAGCTGGGAACACGCTCTTCACTTGCCTTATGTCTGGGAGACTTCTCTACCCATCAAAATATTATATTTATTAGCCATCTGTATTATATATAAAATGAAAAAATCAAAAAATGAAGAAATCATTCGACACTCCTTCATTTTGAGGCTGCCAAAGGTCACCCTGCCCTGAGAAAATCCTGGCAAGTGAAATAGAAATGGCAAGTACAGCACACGGTGCTCCCCTCCTGCTCACCCACATTCACCTTTTCTGATTAAAAAAAAAGAAGAATTCTAAGACACAGAGACCAGACAAAGAGCAGTTGAGTCACCTGCACTGCTGCAGCAGTCACCGAACCAAGAACAACAGAGCTTCTTGCAGATCTGAGGGTGACCCAACTGGTGTCTGAACCGAGCTGTCAGTTGCTGCAGCTGCATCTTCTTCCATTATTCACACCTGGCTCATTGATGGTTTACACTGGCTCCCATCTTGTCAAGCCACACAGGATTTTTATTTTATTTTTACTGAACCTAGATAAGTTTCACATACCTAAAAATAAAAATACTCCCGTAATTTTGGCTGGTGCCAAAGTATGTTCAGCTCCTAAAAGCGTGTATTTCCAAGGCAGACAGTCTGTTTCCAACTGTATACAAACCAAATCGTGACATTGGAATCACTTTGCTCATTGTTCCCTTTTATTATATAATTTTTTTTCTCCACGCCCAGGGCTCTCACAAGGGTTTGCAATATAAGACAGAGCTGCCAAAAGAGCAGATTTAATCTATTTCAGTTTCTGAGCTCCAGAAATTTCACAGTGAAAGCTTGCAACTGCGTTCAGAAAATGTATGTCTGTTAACAGCACACCTCTTCTCTTCCTTGTGTTTATGGACCTCCTCACAAAATGCACAGAGGAGCCTAAGATGACAGATCACAATTTTAAAATCCTCTGCTAGAGAGATCCTGAGCTGTTTACCAGTCCCTGATATACAGACTGCATATCTTACGTATGTAACTTTGATGCAAAGTGCTTATTTCAGAATGTAAGGCCCCAAACCCCACTTTTCTCTCCAAAGCCAGATGCTCTCCAGAAAAAAAGAAGTATAAGCAAATTCAAAAGCTGTTCTGCAAAACCCCCATGAATTTTCCCAGCTCCTTCAGCAGCTCGGCTTTGGGTACAACTACACTGGATGGTGACAACATCAGATATCTTGGACCTCTGAGGCTCCATGGGAGAAATAACCTCCCCCTGCTCAGCCCGTGAAAAGTAAGACCCATCAAAGACTTTACATGGGTAAATCACATCCTTATTCTACACACAGCAGAACAGAGCCACAAAACTCATGCCAAGGGTCAGGCAGAGTGAGAAGGGACATGTGCCACACTCCTTGTGACACGCAGGAGCATCTCAGGCTCCCTTTGCCCATCCAGGAGTGAAGCTGTGTTCAGAAACTGGGAGCTCAAAAGGGTTTTCACCACAGCTGTCACTGAACACATCAGTGCCACAAACCTCATGAGCACGAGATCAGCATCACCACACCCCTTCATCTGATCCAAGCTGCTTGGATGGGAGAACACCACAATTTTAAAAGACATTCCTGCGAAATATAGGTGTAACTTAGCCAGTGCTTACTTGTAGCCTCGTTGAGTTGCTGAACCAGGATTGATTTAAGCCCTTACTTACATTGCCTTGTTTAATCTACGTCTATATTGGGTTGGAATTATTACAGAAGCACTTCTGTGGCACCCAAAACCCCTGAAAAAGAAAAGCACTGCCTTGATCTCCCTGTCTTCTCTTCCACAGCCTGCCTGAGGAGCAACAGGAAATATTTTAAGAAGTTATTATCTTCCTCTTTTTAATAAAACGTTCTCTCCCTCTACCCCCAAATCAAATTTAAATACACCACAATAAAACAAGCATTAGTCTTCCTGTCAAAAATTGCAATCACATCTCAGGTAGAGCACAGCGACTCAGCCCCAAGGCTGTAGTTAGCCAGGTTTCATTTGACTATTATGTTCTCCAGAAAAACAGAAAGAAATCTATCTATGCTGACACAATCAAGATTGCAACAGCCAAAACACCACAGCTGTTCTTTGAATATTTCAGATGATGCTCTGCCATCACTGATAATACCAGGACCGCCTGTCTCTTCCAGTGCTCTGCTACAATAATCAGCCTGCCAATAGGAATATCTGCCACCCTCCCAGCTGCAGAGGAGCCTCTAAACATTTAATCTTGGCTAATATTTCCTCCCTGCAAGGCTGTAGTTTTGCATCACAGGCACTAGAAACAGAGACTGCTCAAGAGAAATGAGGGACTACCCCAATGTAACCAGACTCAGTTCTTGATCCTTTCAGGACTGCAAGATGTTCTACCACGTCCTTGCACTAAAGCTGTGTTTTTGTTGTTTCCTCTGCAAAACCCTGGTCAAACTGAGAAAACACAAATTTTAGAATAAGAAAAGAAAAAAATCTAAGAAATCATTTATTAGGCTGCCCTTCACTAACGAAGGAAAAGCCAGGAAAAAGTAATAATTTCGTATTTTAACACAACTCTATGAAAACTGGGTCTTCAAGATGAGCTGTCTTTACATGAGGCATTTTCAAAAGCCCAGATCTTTGGGACACCACTGGTATTTACAGAAGTCCTGCCTCACATACAGTATCTTCCCGCATGGCATGCAAAACTTAACTGTGGAGCTTTCAGAGTAGTAGGAAAGTCTGGCTTTTTGTCTTGGAATACCATGCTGTAGTATTCAAAAACGTGCTAACAGCATGGACAAAGCACACATGACAAAAAAAAAAATACATATATTTAAAGGAACAGTTGTGTAAGATGTCTTTTTCAGATGCAAACCCTGGCAGCTCCGAGTGAATGATTCTAAACTGACAAAAGACCATTTCCTTCAGCTATTCTCTATCGCACAAATGCCAATGAGCTCTCTGAACACATAGCAGGAGAATCCAGTATTTAAGCATGGCTTGAGAAAACACAGAAACCCTCTAATATATTATTAAAATCTATAAAGATTCAGTAAAGGGGTTTATTAGGGATTAAACAGTCATGCTTACTCGCATATCTTTAGCCTAGTCATTCTTAAAATGCAGTAATGCAGAGAGATATTAATAACAGGAGGAGTGGGATTCCTCCTATGGATTTTTAGCCATCCAAGCATGCAACATCTTCCCACCAGTCAGTGTTCCCAGCAGTCTGGGACAGAGCCTGCTACTGAAAGACAGCAGTTCTACTGCAAATGACTGCTGTTATTGGGATTAAATCACGCTTAGAAGCACCCATTTATAAGAGAGAGATCCTGGAGCGCTATCTTAGTACTCCAGCAAAATTACATTTCAGCATCTTTTAAACCTAATTGAAGTCAACCTGTCTAGTTTTTGTATATAGGCTTCCTTAGATTTCGGCTCTTTTGCTTTGAATAGCTTATCAGGGATTTACAGCAATTTCTAATGGATTTCACCCTCACTGAAAACCATTAATTAGTATCCTGCAAACAGGATTTTCCAAGCTGGACTTGCAGCAAACAAGGATAGTTTCCCCAGAAGCTGATTTAACGCCCTGGTTTGACGTTCATTACCAGACTGGGAGGAATCCTGCATTCAGAGAACTGGCCAGCCACTGCTTCAGTAAATAAACCCTTTCAGACATGTGCTCAGCCCACAGAAATTTACTTTTTTAGTCCTGGGATGCCACAGTTTCTTTCTTGGTCAAGACAAAGATGGCTTTCATCACCCTGATGTTTTAATTTGGGATTCTACTGGCAAGCTAAAATACCAGTTAAAATAAGTAGCAGATTCAGTACTGCAAGCTGAGATAGAAATAGAACAAGCCGAACACTCAAAAACTCCTCCTTGCCTGGAAGTAACCTGACACATAGAAAAGAAACTTCAGTTCCGGTGGGTTACGGTCAAGAAAAGACAGGAACTCAGTACCTCCCAGGTGATTCAAATTTCTTTAGACACCTACAGCTGCCCACGTTCATTCTCGCGAGCGAAATTCATGAAGCAAAATCAGCGCTGCTGCTGCCCTACCCCGCACTGCATTTTTCCTGAAAACTCTCCCTGTGGGCTGGGAAGGAATGCAACATGATCTGGAGTTAACGGTGGAGGACTAAGCCCTGCCTTCATAAATCATTCATTAATAAATACCAGAAAGCAATGCTACAGAGCTTAATCTCTGAAAAGCCGTGGCTGTGATCTTGGGAGGGCTCTTGCTACACTGTGCATAAAGAAAGCACAGAACAAGTGTTAACAGCCCCGAGCACAGCTGGGCACCAGCACAGGTTCACAGCGCAGCTCCTGCGCTTCCTCGGCTGCTCTGCCACAGATGAACGGCCACGCTCCAAAACAGCTCCAAATTTCTAAACTCCTCCTCCTATCAAAGTGGGGAGGATGTGCCAGCCAAGGCGCCCACATCTACAGTCATTCTGGAGGTGAAGTTTGCACGGATAGAAGGGCAAATGTCTTTTGTAGCAGGATGTAAAAAGTTTAACTTGGACGAGTAAATAAGAAATTAAACTGTCAGAGACTATTTCAGAAACCTCAAAGCAAATTATCTGAGAAACGTTTTACTGAGCCCCATACAACTTCTCCACATATTTTAAACAGTCAAAAGGTCACTGTCCATTTTTTTTCTCTGGCATTTTTCTTGACCTGGGGCTAAGGCTACTGGTGTCATTTCAGCTGGAGTTTCTCTCTTTTTATGACTTGTCCTGTGCTCATGGGTGGATTTCTTGAAACTGGCTTCTGACTTGCCTGAGAAACTCTTCTGATCTGAGAGAGGGAGAGAGATGAAAAGAAACCGCTAATAGAAAGAGAACTACACCAAGGCTATGCTGGGAGAGGCATCCTCTGGCTGGCATTACCTCTCTCCCTATTCCTCCTCTGAAAGCAAGCGACCGTCTCACTTACAGCTGCTCCGCTGGGGGCTGCCCAGAAGGGCCAGACCTGACACAGGCACGGCTTGCAGAGAGGCTCCATTTATATTCCCAGCTGGTTCGCCTGTTTTCTGCAAATTTTGCAGTTACACTGCAGACGGATCAATGCTGTGATTTGCTTCCAGCAGAGTGGTGGGAACCCCCTCTGGCACTTCCTATTTTTAAACAACTGAAGTTGTTTTGTATTTCCTAAACCATATTGATCCACGAGGCTAATGATAGTTTTTCTCAAAGCTCCATTTTGTTCGCTCTGTCACAGAGGGAGCCCTGGAAATTACAATTAGTGATACGGGAAACAACTGAAATCTATTTTACTGCACAAGTCTGCTCCTGCTATGCGCAAAGCAGAACAATAACCACAAATTCTGCCGCTCCCACATGGAATCACGGATGGATGACTATACAAGCAAGGACGAGGGCTTATACAGGGTGCAACAGCCACCATGCATCTTTAATTTACACCATATTGTCCATCATATGAACGAAAAATAAAAATAACACGGGCATAATACTACAGTTTGAATGGACTGAAATATATGCACAGCTCCTCCCCCGAAGTAATTTCTCATGCCAGTGGAATGAGAAAATTAGTTTTGTTTTTAAAATAATTCCCTATCCTCAGTGGGAAAAAGTCACAGTCAGTCAAAGTATCTTGTTAACATAAAGGGCATTTATCAAAATAAACGTATCAGAAAGGGACCTCATCTCTGACAGACAGACCTATGAAATAAAAAAAAAAGGAAAAACCACCCAACCTGTGTTTGGAAGTGGCCAAGTCTGACAGAAAGCAGAAGGAATGAGCAGGTTTGGGTCACCAAGAGGCTTTTTGTCATTCCCTTCCAGCACACACACAGTGCTCTCGCCTGCCCAGGGCTCGGTCACGGTTCCCTGCTGGAAAGGATGACATCAGGTGCCCACTCCTTGTCACCTGGTGTTGTCACCTATATCTGTCAGAAGTAATTGTAAAGCTACAATAAAACAGTCACTTTTGGAGAAATAAAAATAGAGAATCATCCCCTCCCCCTGTGAAAAAAAAAAAAAACCCCAACCAAACAAAAAACCACACCTCTGTGTTTCCATCATCTGGATCTAAACCACTGTTTCTACTCTAGAAAAAAAATTTAATTCACATTTCCATAAAATGGAACTGCTAGGAATTAACAAGCTAATAAAAAGGACTTTAAGGATGCATTAAACTTGGGCTGGGAAACTCTCTAGTGCTTGCAGCATAAATGCTAATAAAATTATAAATCTGTTATTAACTTTTTACATCCCTGCCAAGTGATAAAGACTTTTTAAAAAAAGGCATTAAAAAGGCTAGAGATGTACATTTTACAACAAAAAAACCAAGTAATCCAGACAATACAAAAATTACTTACACCATATGAATTCTCCGTACAGCCCTGAAAAAACACACACCTGTCTCCCCAGGGCAATCCAGGACTGATATCTGATATATTGTGAAGGAAAAAAAAAAAATTCATTTTTCCTTTAAAATCTGAATTAAGCAGGATTCCACCACCGTTTGCTCCAGGGGTTGGACGTCCCCAGGCTTTGATTACCTGACAATAAGATGTTTATGTCAAGCCCTGGCTGACAACTCCTCACATTCACCCATTAGAGCCCTACAACTTCCTTGCTGTACTTTATACTCCAACCTGTTTCAGTGCACTCATTGTTTCAGCCAGTAACAACCTCCAGCTAATTGCTACACGTGGAAGGGAAATTAAAAGGATGGTCCTTGGAGATTGCTACGTCTGCTTCCAAATGAATATAATTAGTAGAGAAGGGGAAAAGATTGTAATTGCTTCAGATTTACTAGTATAGGGAGGGATTTAGGGATTAATATTTCGGGCAACAACCAGTCTGCCAGCTCAGTATTTGGGAATGCAGAGCAATGACAGGCAAAGGATCTTACACACAATCCACAATCTTGCAGGATGGAAAACAAGGCAAATGGGTCAGAGATAAGAGCAGAGAGACTCACTGCCAAGATGACATCCAGGCACTTCCAGGGAGCTGACATGAACCAAATATATCACAGGGAGGTCCCAGCCACTGGCAGAAGCAGGTCTGCCTTATCCAATACTACAAAAACACGCTGTCACAAGGAGAACCCAGAGTGTTCCTTCCAGCACTGAAAGGTGCTCACGGTTGGTAGTTGAGGTGGCACAGAGACAGGCAAGTTCCAAGCTCAGCACAGGGGCAGATCCAAAAGTTCTGCTTCACGACAGCAATGGTTTCAACCGTCCCCACAAGCTCTTTTACAGACAGGGAATTTGGAACTACCTGGGTTTGCAATACTGGGCTCATGGCTCATCCCCTTGTGCAGAGTCCCACAGTCCAGGGGCTGGAGAGCTCAGCCTCCAACAGGACCTCCCCTGTCCAGATGAGCCACTCATCTCACTCAAACCCACTGCAAGCACAGGCTTTTACTTTCTCCTGTATCATGCTGCTGGGAAAAAACATTTGTAACATTCTCAGATAAGAAAAATGCCTGTTTAGGCACCTGAAGAGAGAGTTCTATTTTCAAAAATCCTTATTAACAGAGAGCCATCTGAGGTCTGGGAAGTGCTGAGAGCCATGCAATTTTCAAAATCCAGCTCTTGTTTAAATGAATTAATGGATGCTGAGTAACTGCTCAGTCTAAACTCAGGACTGTGTGCTGAGGTTTTCAGCTACTGCCCAATAGTAAGAACAGTGGTACCTTTAATAGACTGATTCATAGTAGCAGGAAAAAGTAGACAAACAGTTGGAAAAGGAAAGTACAGCCCCAAAGAACTATGTTGTCTCTATACTGTCTACCTTGAAATATTATCCCCTTCCACAAGAAGTGCTTCATTCATAGCCCTTAATCATCAGAGTTCACTTCATAGTCTCCATTAAAAATAGCACTTTAATTTATTCAACAAAAAAAAATTAGTTCAATGAGATTATTTTGCTCTGCATTTCCCCTCTTGTGTCCCTTGAACTAAAACACAACCATAGCAGAATCTAACTACTCCCCAGGTTTCTGCCTCTGTAAAGCCATCTGTCTGTCACATAATCTAACTTCAGAACCAAGGGTGCCCCAAGCTAACTGATTTTCTACCTGCTGCACAAAACCTATTTTTCCAGTCCCTCACAGACACAACAGGTATCATTTCACTGTGGATCTCAAGCCACACAGGGTATGTTGCCACGGAAACATGAAACCAACCGAAACAGGCAATAAACACACACATGGTTACAAGTCCCCTGGTCCATTGGTCCTTCCTTCATCTTTCCCTCCTTTTCCAAGATGGGGAAACATGCTCCCAGTATGATTCAGCCAGGCATGAATACTTAGAGGTGCTCCTCTCTCTTTCCTGCTCCTCAAGAAGGTCCCCAGACTTGCTTTTAGACAAGTCTATGTCAAGAAAGCACAAGCAGCACCCATGAAGGACTCAATGACATGCACTCTGTCCACCACAATGCAGTCCTAGCCTTTCCTGGAGGCAGGACATGCACCAAAGTCTGCAAAGCACAAGGCTCCAACACCTCACCACTCCATGGATCCCTTCTCCAGCTGGTCTTCTTGTTGGTGAAGGTCCCCCCAAGAAACATAGAATACAATGGGTTAATACACGCTCAGNGGAGTTCAGTGCCTCTGACCAGAGGTTACAACACACCAAAACCTCCTCCCCCAACCTCAACTGGAGGGGGAAATCTGTGCAAACCTGCTCCCAGCAAAAGGATCTGTGGGCTATGGCCTTCCCCATCCCAAAGCAAGCCAGAGATGATTCTTAGCAAGCTGCTGGGTTTGGCTCACATTCTCTTCCTTGTTTACGTGTTTGTTTCAGGTGATTGAAGGATGGGTTTTCCCTTTATCTAATCTTAGTGGTTTAACTTACAGTCCAAAGTCCCAGTCAGGTATCTTCAGGAAGGCTTCTTTCGTTGGAGCTTCTTTATACAGTTTTTGTTATAATGAGCAAAACTTTATATCAATGTTTGAGGCACAAACTATTTCAGTCTCTGGCAGTTTGGAAACCCTGGAAACTGAGCAGCACAAACAGAAGATGTGGATGCTCTTCACCACTCCTGTGTTTGTTTCCCATCATGATATTTTAAAGACTTGCCACGGCACCAAATGGATAGGGAATTAAAGAAATGGATCTATAAATTTCACTTACACTAAGGTTCCCTATGTAAATCACATGAGAAATCCAGAGGCTATTGAAACCAATGGGACTCTCCCAGCAGTTGCAATGTCACCACCCTCACAACAGTGAAGTCTGCTGTGCTTCAAGACATTTCAAAATTTCTCATTTTCTCCCTTTTGAATGACACCACTGAGAAGTGTCACTCAAACTCCATTTCTCAATGCGAAATCTTTGTACAAATGCACAGCTAAAGAATGCAACAAAAGCGACATAACTAAGCCAATAAAAGGCTGCTTGATCTGTTTTTATGCTATGTGATTCTAGGTCATGTTAAATCACCGGTTTCTTACTAACAAAAACATACAAAAGCCCAAAAATTACTTCTCTCCTCCTGCCTACTCCCTGCTATCTGACTGCCCCATCTTGTATTTTTTCAACAAGCTTTGAATAAAGCAGGGTCTAGCCCAGAAGTGTTTGAATATCTAAAAATACCATTATTTTCCCTCAAGATTGAGTAAATGGCAAAGGAAATAGCATTTTTTAAAACCATGCATTACCTACACAGAAATGGTAGATTACAAAGTGCGTCAAAAACACGGGTTACACAACCCTCCTGGGGACCTGCAGCAAATAAGGAGTTTGGGTGGGTTCACACTTGTCATCATCAAGCAGTTGAGCATGAAACACTTTGTGGCTTTGCAGCTGGATCTACTGGTGTCAGGGGTGATTGTGGTTGTAGCAGAGAGCTCTCCCTTTAAACAGTGGCTACCCACTCTGGCATCTCCTGTGCCACTCACTTTGTGCAAGACAAACAGAAATGGACAAAACCTAGCCTCTCTCTGGAATTAAATTAAGTGAAAAATCAGAGCTCAACATTGGTAAATACTAATTGCTCTTGGAGGCTGGTGTTAAGGGGAATATTTTCCTGCAATATGCACAAAATTGATTTTCACGGTTGTATGATTTTAATGCAAACTAGCCTCACCTACAGTGTTTGTTTTACTCTCAAATAAGCAACTACAGGAAGCCAGAATTAAAACAAATCAAGAAGAACAACAAAGAAAACTCTTGATTTCCTCCACAAGTTCTCTCTTCACTTGTTATAATGTTTTAAGTACCTAATGGCTGTTGATTAATACCCCTCTTTACCATCAGTTGATCAACATGCAGTTCCTACTACATCAAATTACCTTAAAATGATAAAAATCAGCAGTGTGTGTTGTTTTCCCCCATTAGAGTATATGAAATCATACTTGAGAACAATACCAGAATAACTGTGGAAGACACAGGAGATGGCTGCTCAGCACAGAGGTTGACAGTACTCATTTTGATTCTAGTCATGTTTTGAAAAGTCCTTGGACCAAACCTCTCAAGAGCAAAAAAGTAGCTTGGACCAAGTTTTGTAGCAGAGCTTCCTTCTCTGTTTTGCTACACTCTGAAGCAAGAGAGGATCTGTTATTACACACACCATTCGGATTTAAGTATTTCCATTCGGTAAACGAGAAATAAATACATTGATGCTAGGAAACTCACTGCAAAACACACAACAACCAAATTTCCTGGTGTTTTCGCCACAAAGCAGCTGCAGCATTGCAGACCTCGTTTTGGTGTCAGATAAATTGACCATAACTAATTTAGTTATAATGCTAACTCCTCTATCTTAAGTAATTCATAGGAATAGAGAAGGAACACAACTCAAACTGGAAGTTTGCTGGCAGTGCCTTCTATCAAACTGGAAAGGGATGGTATTCGCATTAATGGGATTTTGTGACAAATAAATGTTCTTACATAGCTGACAAAATACAGAGACGTTTCAAATTACATTAAGGTTATGACAAACAGAAAAAAAAGAAAATAATACTCAAGACTCCTTCAACTCCCTTGTGGGGTTCAGCAATGCAGTACGCTCTGTGAACACGGTTCTGTAGTGACAGAGAGACAGCTCTAAAAAAATCCTTCTACCAGTGATCCTCAAGGCAAAAATGGAAGGCACTAAACTGTAAACATGCACTTTTCCTAACATACCAGAGTTTTCTCTCTTAATCTCAGAGAAAGAGTGACACTAGAATGTGTGGGAGCCAGCAAATAGCCCAATCTCGGAATGAGAGAGTCCCCTAGAGGGACAGATGTTCCCAAGCTTAGGGTGAGGCCTCCCAGGATGCTTTTGCTTCTCCCATGCAAATATACCCCAGTTCTGTTTCCCTGACTGCCCCGTGGATTCCCCTGCCCCTTTTTCCCCTTACATGCCAAGGCCCTGCTGATGTCCCAGCCCCCAGACCATTGGTCCCCAATGCTCTCCCCTACTCCCCTATAAAATCTTAAGTTTCCTATTGTATGGGGCTTTCATCACTAGAATTCTCCACAGGTGAGGATGCAATAAATTCTCGTTCTTGGAACTCTATACAGAAGTCCTTCCCGTCTCTTTGCTGCCGGTGTGTTGGAGAAGTCAGCCAGTGTGAATGCTAAACCCCAGTGCAGCACCCGACAAGCAAGTGACTGGCTCTGCCTTGTGTTCACAGCAGCACGAATGAGACACATGGATGGTGTCAAACACGTCCTTGGAGATAAAGCCCTGAATTTCCTCATTTCTTCATTGCTTTTGTATTCCAGAACTAGCAAATGTACTAGATCAATAAACAGCACAGTACTGGAGGACTGGTTTCCTTTAGAGTTTGCAATTCAGTATCAGATGATCTGGCTGACCTGCAGAAACCTGCACAGATGCCAACCAAGCGTTTTTCCAAGACTGCCAGTTGTTAATCAGAAGCAGAGAATGGTTATTGCCATACATTCCATGTTTCTAAACCCATCTGATGAAAAGAATATAACCATGGAGATTATTTTAATAGACCTCAACACCATATATTGTATTTTGTTGTTCCAACGAAGCCACAGAGAAGTGTTGTGGACATCACACAGCACACACTGGCACAATCCTAAGGTCTCGGGGCCAGCTACCTATGTCTTTTTTTAATAAACACTGATTATCTTAAGAGAAAATTTTAAATTAACCTAAGATGTTGTTTACAGGCAGCCATTATATTTTTATTTCCCCAGGCTTGTGATTTAATCAACTGTCACCCACAGACCTCATTAGATAAGGCACGAGAACCTCCATCACACAGTTCCTGTGTTGCACTGCCACTTCTGCAACTCAGAGCTCAGGTGGCAACAAAGCCCTGTTCAGGATCACTAAACCTAGGCCAGTTTCACACCCGAGCCAGGGCAGAGTTACCAAAAATATACCATCAGAAGCAGCCTAAACTGCCAGACAAAACTTTCCTAGGATCTCTCCTGCTCCCAGACTTGCAGCTTGCTCAGTCTCCCTGCCCAGTGTCTGGTCACAGATAATTTCCCCTGTCCACCTTGCCAAGTCCACCTCAGTCTCCACAACCACTTGCCCAAAAGGAAAGCAGAGTAATAGAAACCAGTAAGAGCACAGATGACATAGGAACTATAAATCGTGCCAAGATGTTTGCAATCACAGAGTCCTCACCACTCAATCATCCCAACTCTGAGCTGGTCCTTGTTTCCAGATACACGGCGGGCCTTGCCTTTGGTGTCGCAGCCAGGTTATTTTGGCAGGACTGGGTCTGGCTCAATGCCAAGGCATGACACAGCCTCAAGATCAAGGCAGAATGATATTTGCTTTCCTGCCATGCAGTACCAGTTAAAAAAATACCCACACAGACACAATTTCTGCCTTTTTCCTGCACATGAAAAGGAGCAAAATGCCCACACAGATCCCATGTGAGACTTTGTGTAGATTATTAAAGACTTTGCCTTTCGTTTTGCTTTTCTAAACTTATTCTACTTTTTAGTGAAAACAATGTCACCTATGTCAACAGACTTTGGCCAAAAGCAACCAACTGCACAATTCTTGCCAATTTTATTTTTGTTTTCAACAACATTCTTCAGACGTTACCTTGCTAAATGTGACATTCAGTTCCACTTACTGAATACTACAGTTAAAGAGGTGCTGAACTCAAGGACCAGGGGTTAAATGGGAAGGTATATTTCTTCACAAGTATAAATAACTCTTCCCACACACCTCTCCTGTGAGAGATGTTCTAACATGTTACGACCTGAAGAAAAAAAAAAAGTAACATCAGTTTCAACACCAGCAGCATCTGCTCAACAAGAAGGGAAGAAAAATTAGATGGAAAATGCAAACGGACGTGGTGTGTTAGACACCAAAACTCTTCCTGCAATGCCAGGCCTGGCAGAAAACACACTGTTGACTCTCATCCTCTCAGTTTGCAAGCTTGGAAATTAGTTAACAATGGACTGGGAAAATTAATTAAAGACATAACTATAAATTCTTTAAAATATCTTCTAATGTTTAATGCAGCAGCCAGGCACTGTATGTCACACATCTGCTTTATTGTGCTAAAAAACTGGAGAGGGGTGAGGGCAGAAGGTGAGACATGGGGTCAGGGAAAGCAACAGCAGGTGCTGCTGTTTCATGTTTTTAAAGTCCACTTCTAATCATTCCAGTGATGAAGCTTCTGTGCACTTGCACCAAAAACAGCAAATGGATTTGATCTGTGGGGCTCTGGAAAGCACTGGTCAGCCTGGAGGTCAGTGTTTAAGGGCTGCCCAAGTGCTGGGAGTTTCCCATCAAAGGTCCTGAGCCTGGTGCTTCCAACCTGGGTCTCCCCAGGGAGCCATACGCTCACCACTCCTTATTTCTTCCACGTTCACCAATAAACCACTGCACCAAAATGCTGGGAGAATAACTACCCACTTGCAGACCCCTATTTTTGCTTAAGGCTAGCCAGACTTCAACAAAGACCAAACATTCACTTGAAACATCACAGGTTGAACGCCTGGGAATTTCGTAGGGAAATTACAAGCTGTGTAGTCCCAGGGAAGAAAAACTCCCATTAAAAGCTGCCATATCAGGAAAGCCAGAAACTGGAACTCCAGTCTCTTCTATCCCAGGTTACAAAAGCACATTTACATCCCAAATGTTCTGTGGAAAATCTGACGGCTCCACAAAGTATTCAAACTCAAACAAAATGACAGATAAAGAGACTTCTAACTACACAAGCTTGAGGAACTTTTGAAGGGCTTATGAGAGGTTGTAAGAGAGAGAGAAGAAAGCTTTATGGCTTGGAGGGATGACATCTACAGCTTTTCTGATCCCTCAAGTACAAGACATGTCCTTTCAGAAATTACCAAATCAGCAGCCTAGTTCAACCCATCAACCAGAACCACCAGGTTTTTAATCTGGCAAGTGGCACTGCTTTATTTGACTGATGTTAGGTTTTACCTCCTAGTTTTGGCAGAATGCAGATTAAATAAATCTTGACTCCATCTCGAGTCCATTGCAGCTAATGACTTTGAACTTAAGGGTCTGTTAACACTAAATGGCTATCATTATGCAATCATGCTAAATTACCACAGGAAGCAGAAGGTATCTCAAAAGAAGGAATTGCACCAGTTTATGCCAAGAAAACTGGACATCAGTGAATATTGTTGGACTGTTCTCTGCAACACCAGGTTTCTGGCCCAGACTAACATGTTTCTCATCTATTGTTGCTATCTCCTGCCAATATAAATCCAGCCAAACTGGCTCCATCTAATTCTCACTCAATATGCCCTTGCAGAAACAAACACATAAAAGAGAAGTCTTTGTCAAGAAAAAGTCCTGCATAATGCAGAGCAACTCTCCTCCTTGCTTGCTCAAGGTAATTCTCTCACCACTTTTGATACTTGCCTTTTATCACCAATTTTAGACGCTCTGCTTATAGAGGAAGGACTGATGAAGGAAGGACTAACCTAACAGATATTTAACAGATTCTCTAACACAGCCAAAATCACTTGAATTCCCTGAAATCTGTATGTTTGTAAGATGGCATGAAGAGTAGCCTCATTCAAGACAACAGGAAAGCTGCCTTTTTTTCACTGAAATGAAGGTTTCATGCACAGGTCTCAGAAGTTGAAAATCTTGTGGATCAAGAGGAGCACAGCATATTTTGCTCTCTGGTGACTGCAGGTGGACAGACAGTATCACGTGACTTACTCAAAATAATGCTCAAAAGAAACACAGCACAAGAAATACTATGCACAAAACTGAAAAAGCTCAATCATCAAAAAAAAAAAATCATCAAAAGCCCAAAATACATCTTCAGGACATTGGTACAAATTGTTTTGTAGTATTTACAAAACACTAATGGAAGTAAATGTATCAATCAGTTGCAAACGCACACAGCACATGACTGTGGATGCATTGAATGAGGTGAAGTGCAGAGGCTGAGCTTTACATGAGATGGCAGAAGTCTTACTCTCCCCAGCTCAACTGTGTTTTCCTGAAGCTGAATCTCTAGATTATGAGAAATGAGAAAATAGTGAAGCTCTGTCCATGCCACTGAATAACACAGGTTTTATTTTTATTACACTTCGCTAAATAGACTCATGACCAAATGGTTTCCATCATTAAGAAGAGTAACAAATTAATCCTTTGTGGATAAACAATCCAGCCACAAGAGGCAAACAGAAACTACAAGTTAAATAAAATTACTTCCTCACGCTCTTTTAGATCTATTTTTCCCTTAGTGTTTAAAAAAAAATAGATTAGGCTTGAGTTTTACATTCTTTGTCTTATTAAATCCTCCCAGAGCAGGTAGAATTGACAGCACACAAATAATCCTATATGTGGCAACGTCCCTTTGTGTTACTCCTTCAGTTATCCCATGCCTGAGACCACAGCAAGGATTTGGGGGCTCAGATCACTTCTTTGAAACCACCACCTATGTTAGCAATTTTGAAATTGCTAACATTGCTAATTGAATTGAATTGAAATGGCAGCTAGCATTCCTCCTCACAGAAGCTTAACCTGTGTGAAGTTAATAAATATTTGCTTCAAACTTCTTGTAGATGGGTGGGTATTTGCCTCTTCCTTCCTACATGGACACATTCAGTGTGCTCTTTGCTGCGTTCTCATTAGTGGGCCCCTGAGAGGCTTCAGAATTCCAGAGGTTTAGGAAAGACTGGATCCACATTCATCTTTCATCCTTGCCTGCAAGCCACAGTCCAATGTTTCACTGGACAGGTTTTGATAGAAAACACAGTAGGGAGCAAGCACTTATATCACGTGTGGTGTCATCACACTTTAATCAATTCAAACACCTCCCGTGACTCCATAATCATTGGAGATCACAACTCACAGGAAGTTTTCTCCTTGATAACTTTGCTGCCACTCTCCAGCGCCAGCTCTGTCAGTGCTCTGGCTGTGAGGGTTGCCGTGAAATTGTTGGTAAGTGGATGTAATACATTCTGGGACACGTACTATCACTGCTTCTGTTTGTGGAGAGGCAAACACAATTTGTCTGCTGGAGTAACGCTTGGAAGACTTCCTGAAAAATCTAACAGCAATTAAGCTAATTTACCCCTGCCAAGCAGATGCCAGAAATTAAAACTTGCAAGAATGACAGACTCGTATGATAGCTAAAGACAGAAGAAAATTGCAAGATCCAAGATTATGATTCTCTTGCCTGTATAGAAGTGATTGTAATTATTGTTTGGTTCTCAGCTATTCTGGGGCAGGCACCAAGGAAAGACATCTATCAAGACATTTGGATTCATTTAGGCACCCTGCTCAAAGGAGTAATAAACACTGGGCTAAAAATACCACTGACATTTCAATATTAATAAAGATGTGCACTCAAGTATCACTGTAGTGATCCTCCTGCAATAGCTTTGCCATGTCTCCACTGACTGCTGGGTTGCCTTTACCTTCCAGCTTCCTGAAGGTGATCTGCTGTAGCCTGAGCCTCTGGCTATCAAAAATCATCATTTGAGCCACTTCCTGAATATAGAAGCATCTTAACTTTCCTGTTCCCAGAGTCCGTACTTTACCTTAGTAATGTGCAAGTTTATAAGAAATTAAAAACTGATTTAACAAGAAGTTGAAGTGGCTGCTAACAAGCTCGAGATTACATGAGAGAAAGCAAAGATCCCAGTCCTGTTTGGGGCTGAAAACAATTTCCAAAAGCATCTATGTTTTATTCAGCTTTCCCTGAGCTTAGAGGGAGCAGTTGGAGGACACTACAGAAACTAATTTGAATACACATTCCTTGAGCACTACATGCTATTAAAAAAACCCACAAACAACCTCTTAAAAATTTAATTTCACTGAGTCCTTTTATAATATTGGCCAGCACTCAGCAAACAACAAATAAAGACACAAATACTCAACAGACCCGTCTCACGACCCGGGCATTAAAAAAGGGCAAATATATTTTCACAGCTCCTCATCTTTGCCAGCTCTGCGGGATGAGCACATGCACCAGAGAGCAGGACAAACCTGACCCACCCGGGACAAAGCATCTCCTCTAAAGGAGGAGTAAAAACAGAGTAGAAACCTCATTCCTCCCTTCCTGGATCCAAGCATGTTTGGTGTAGTGATCGTCAGGAAATAATCAACATGGAGCTTGATGCTGCCACTGCCAGGGTGTCACTTGTCCCCTACATCAGTGCCCTAATGAAGAAGCCCCTGGATTTAACACAGATTGAAGAGTTTCTAGAGCAGGGCTGACAAAAGCACATTTATTCACCGACACCTTATTTCAATCTCTGCGTTTCACAAATTCTCTGTAATCATGGACGTGGGTTGGTTTCGGCTGTATTGCTCTGTCCTAGAGTTGCAAGCATATTAATAAAAATAAATAAGCCTGGCTTGCTGAAGGAGCTTTAAAGAGGTGGATGTCCAATTAAATTCCCAGGCTCCTTTGAAAATCCTAGCATTTTTCACTGTCAGATGCCATTAGAATAAGAAAGGTCACGGGCAAAGAGGGATCTTTTGTAATTCTCTGTGAAGAGCACAGACCGCAAGCAGACAGCATTAGGGGACACGGCAATGAATGCTTCCCAACAGGAATTCAAAGTTTGCTTTGCCAAAAATATACTCCATTGCTAGTTCATTTTGGTTACAATTAGGTGGAGAGAACAAAGAAATTTTTTTGAATGTTTTTGAAAACTTTTTTCTAGCTACTGCTCAAAACCAGAGCAGAACAGGTTGTACTTTAACTCCTGTATTAACGAGCAGAAAGAGAGCACCATTTCAGCACCTCTCCACACAGCACATGCTTGAAAACCGGGACAAGGATGGAAACAGAGACAGGAAGACAAATGTTTTGTGTTTTTAACAGCTCCAAGAAATGCTTCATGCAACCTGATCAACAAAGCCCTATGGGCTGTTTTTATAGTGTGAATCTATCTAGAAGGTTAAGTGAGAAAATTAGCTGCAGAAATATTACATATCAGTGCACTCTCACAATGCAGCTTCCGAGGAGGATTATCCTAGGCCAAACAAACAAAAGGAGAGAATCCCATTAGCAACTGAAAACCCAGGGCCTTGGCGTGGGTGTCATTTGCATACATTACAATTGCACAGTGTTTAAAAACTGCAAATTGGATTTCGTTTTCCCCTGGCTACCTGCCCATTTTTCTTTAAATTGATTTATTAATGTCCACTGTTGCTTTGCAGTTTCATCCTTTTAGCAATAATAGATGTAATATATCACAAAACCAAATTTTTAAGAGTACATCATTAGAGTGATGTAGCACTGGTAATAAACCCCTTCACACTTGGATGAACTTAAATCAGTTTCTCTTTATTGATTTTTGGTCATAACATAATTTTAAAGTTCAACTTAGTTAATAAAAAAAAGATTTGCGCTGCTGTTGTGTGGAAAACACCAGTGCTGTAAGTTTTCATGTCATCTGTTGCAAAGGCTGTTGTGGTTTTATATATTCCCTCAGAAGGTGGCTCGGCATTATACAGCCTGTCTTATCTTCTCTGCTGACCTGCATTTATCTGTCTATTTTTATTGCCACACGACTCACCGCACAATAGATCTTTACCCAGCGACCATCTATCCCAGCACACGCAGTCACTTTATCTTTCCAGCAGCTTTTTGAGTAATGGTCATTTGCATTTTACCAAACTCTGTTACTTCAAGGGGGTTCTGCATTGACAATACCATTTGCATGACCATGCTTTTAACTGTCTTCCAGCAGAAAAGCAGTAATTCACCTTTTCCACTGAGGGTTTTATTTTTAAAAAGTATATTTTAAAAATGTATTTGCCTGCTTGTTCTTTCATGCTTGGGGGTTTTTTTTAGTACACTTTTTATTCTTCCAGAAGCACAAAGTTAAAGACAGCTGAGCTTAGGTATTTATTGGTTGAAACTGCCTGATAAGGAAGCATATGATTGAGTTGGGTATATAATCACTTATGTCCTCTTCTCCTGCCCCCAGGACAGTGGTTATGGTACAGACTAAAGATGTGGCTTCAATGCCATCACAGCTCCAAAGGACAGTGTAGATGCTCCCGCTCCTTTGGCTACCAGCACATCCCTATAGCATGGGGACCACGGGCCAAAAGCGAGGGCCAAACCAAACAAACCAGCCAAAACCACTCCAGGCTGAGGTGTCACACCTCTGAAGAACATGAACTGCTCGAACTCTTACATTTTCTTACACTCACATCAAATAATTTTAGAAATAGAAGACATGAAAAGCTACCAGTTCTCAACCTGCAAGCCTGGGTGTTGCACCAAGGTACTACCCAAGTATTTTATTTAATTGGTTTTCCATTTCTCTCATTTCATCTCCACAATGATCTCCTACAGACATAAAAAGAAGGCGACTGGTCCTGGAAGAGTTTATAAAATTGGTGAAGGCTGATAAGATACACAGGGGTTGGAAAGAAAGATAAGTGAGACTGCGAACCCGGATCAGTTCTAGAAGATGCTGCGCTACAAACTTATCTGTGCAACAGCTAACCTAATCCAACACAGCCTACAGATATCTCTGTGCATTGGCTCATTCCAGAAACTTCAAAGAAATGCACAAAAATGAGATCACTTGGAACTGGTGGCCAATAAGGAGCCCCTATGATTAATGAAGAGAATAGTTTGCTTCTGTCCCAGACAGTGAATTAGTCACACACACGCTCATTCAACAAGGAGCGTAGGGCTAGTCAAATCTGTATTTAGCGGCATATCACGTATAAAATTTGTGTTCCTAAAAATCAAAGACATGAATAGGTGAATCACAGCATAAATCTTACATGCTGACCACCAAAAACCATTATTGTAACAACAAGGAAATTTTTACTTCAATACATTATCATTGGCTTTGACTCAAGAAGAATAATTCATTCCCCAGCAAGCAGTTATTTCTGCTTTTCTTTCGCTAAAAGGGCTGTTTGGGTATGTTCTTAATAAAAATATGCCCTTGCATCCACCACACTGAACAGCTGCAGGTGGGATTCAGAGTCACACTAGCCTATCCACTGACACACAGGGAAACTCTGTGAAAGCAAATTACAGAAAGCAAAATACATTTTTCTGACTTAAGTTGCCTTGACTGGTTAAACAAAGACAAGAAAAAAAGGAAGAGGCTTGAAGTTCTATCATTTTCATTCCCAGTCTGTCTTACTTTTTTTTTTTTTTTTTTTAATGGATTTAAGATTCATTCCTCTAGCTCTGTCCTGGAAAATTTGAATCAGTAGCTACTTACAAGAAAAAATACTAATCCTCTACCTGATACATATTGTACAACAAGAAGAAGTAGTTCTGATTTGGCCTGAGAAGGAATATACAAGGCACCAACTCGGAGCGTGACCAACCTCCCAAAAGCAGAGGGGTGTTCGTTTTCCAAATGCTGGACTCAGCAGCACATTCCCCAAGTGCCCTGCCAACAGCCCCATTCCTTCTCACTCTACTCCAAGCCAGCTGCTAATGAGGAAATCCATAACCTTTTTACAACAGATGCTGTGAAATACTCTTTCTTGATATGTAATGGTGTATTGATTTTTAATTTCAAAATATGCAAACATGACATTTGCAATAGTGACTCCATACAAACAAAAGCTGTGTTTTTTGACTTTTCGATCTGCAACACATTTTGCAAGCATTTGCCATCAATAAGTAGGCAAAAAACCCCAACCCTCACCATGAGGGGTTCCTTGCCTGTAAAAATAGTACAGCTATGGATTTCGCCCTGAATAAAACCTCTCATAAAAAGCCGATGTAAACAGCTGCATGTAATGAACTTGTCAAACCTCAAGGTTAATTTAATGCCATGGTAATAGAGGTATTTCCAATGGGGCAGTCCCTCTACCTTGACTCTACATTTCCTGTTATAATCCAACAGCATTTCTCAGGCTCCCAACCTCCCTTACTGGAGGTATGTCCCCGTCTTTTCTTCCTTTGCAAGGGTAATGGTGGAAATACCAAAAAAAGATTCATCATTTGTACAAATAAGATTTAAGAAAAATATGTTTTCAATCTGTAAAAATAATTCTTATTCCTGAGTCACTGAGAAACGGGGAGGATAAAAAATGTGCAGTGCATCCACTTTCTGTCATAGGTCCTTACAGCTGGGGAGGAGGGAGACCAGAGTGGTCACTGCTGCCTCAGCAACATTTTTTCAATTAAAAAAAAAATGGTTGTGGCCATGCTGAGCAGCACAACCTGTGCTCACTGGAAAGGTGATTTGAGGGAAACTACTGAGAAGCTCAGCCTGTCCCAACCCAAATCCCAGGTGAAGCAGAAATGGGTCATGATTTCCATAGCAAGGTAAAACTTCTTTATTGGTGGGAAAGCACTGATGAAATACACAGCCATCAATACATTAGATGATATCCACATTTCTTAAGAACAATCATGTTTAGCTGTCTTTGCCTGTTTTGGAGGGGCAAGTATTTAAATCGCTTTTTGAGTTCCGTTACAAATTTAAATGACTGAGCCCCTCTTCTATTTCTCACATACATATAAATTTTACCTGTGGCGGCAAAACCAGCTCTGTGCTATGGACAGATGGAGAAAATAACCATAGGGCACATCTCCATCTGGGAAAAACTGGCATGGCTTTACTGACTTCAGTGTAATGACATTGACGCACACCAGTTGAGACACCGGACTTACATTTTGTTTTGAATTCATTACTAATATACTCAAAATATCGTCCTGGAATTGATTTCCTGTAATAAAATATCATCCCAAGAATGCACAGACTGAGTGTCAAGGAGAGGGAAACAAAACACATCTTGCATAGACTTATGCCATGTTCATAATCATTATCTTAATTTTTAAGCAATTCAAAAGGAAAAAAAATGCTGAATATTTCTTGGGATACACCCTATAATCTTGCAACATATTTAGAATAGGAAATCAAAGCACAGCTAAACTACCAATTGTGTCAGCAAAAACAGCCTTTCATGGCAAAATGACAATTTTCTGTCTTTGAAATCAGGCAAGAATGAAAAGTGGTTTGCTCTTTTATTGTGCAAACCAGCAAAAATACATTCCTCCCTGCAAGACTTTTTCCAAATTAAGTATGTATTTTTTTTTACTGTAAGCCTCTTTGAGATCAGTCATTTGGTAGCAAAAGATTAAAAAAACCAGCATTTAACTAGACAAAGGCAAATAATTGAGCCATCAGCATTTTGAGCAGCTACAGGTTTATCCAAATATTTAGCAGGTTTATTTTTATCTTCTTCTAAATGCTCTCCCCTCCATGTGCCATTTTGACCCCATTGTGTAAAACAGCACCAGACCTCAGCCCAGCTCACCTCTTGGCAAGTCACTGTCCCTCACCACAAAGCCCTTCTGAATGCTGCAAACCAAGAGGCATCAGCGTTGGCACAAGCAATTTAAAAGGAGGAATTAGGTGTTAGGTGACCTGGTAAATCCCTAATTCTAATCCCTGCCCGGAGCTTCTGTGGCACTGGGAACATATTGGTGCACACCTTTAGGCTTTCATGATTTAGCAGGAAATTTATTTTTCTTTTTCCTTCCCAAGATAATCCAAGTGATTCTGTATGAATGGAGACCTTCAAACCCCACACTCCTCCAGGCACAGGACCCTCGAGAGGAGCTGCAGGAAGAATCAAATGCTTATGGGCAAGGTTTGCTTTGCATCCCATTGCCCTCTTTAGGTACCAGAAGCTTTAGGCACACCCTAAACACAGGAAGTAAATGGGACACCCAATTATTGACCCTGAGCAGCCAATACTGCATCAGGTTCCTGTAAGACCCGAGCAGCACCAGCCGTACCCAAGTCCGTGACAACACACAGCCACTTGATAAAGCCAAGGTATAAAGAAAACCAAAATGACTTTACACTGCTAGCTCAGCACAAGAGGCCACAAAAACTGGAGGGAACAGACACCCCAGTGTTAGCCTCTGCCCAAGGAATAATAAGAAAAAGACATGGCAAAATGAGATTCAAATTTTGCTGGCAGAGTACCAGCATGGAGCTCGGAGGCGCCAATTATATGGCAGTGGTAGGAGAGGTAGTGACCATGGCCAGAGCTGTGATGGAAAGGGATGGATGGATGGATGGATGGATGGATGGATGGATGGATGGATGGATGGATGGATGGATGGATGGATGGATGGACGGACAGACAGATGGATGGACAGATGCATAGATGGATGGATGGATGGACGGATGGATGGATATCCCTGCCCTGGAACAAGATACAAATCCATTCATAAAGCAGCAGCAGAGGGATCCCCTGCACGCTTTGCTCGGCAGACTGAAAGCAAAGTACTCAGCTCTTCCCTTCAGCTTCCAAGGGTTTTAAAGTACACCAGAGTGCCACACTTTGGAAAACTCTGACCTCCTGAGCTTCATAGAGGGCTAGTGGATTTGCTGCCATGTCTGCCCTGTGCTGGCACTGCTTCCATGACCAGTGGGCAACGCAAGAAGGGAATAGTTTGGAACCTTGCTCTGCAAGGATTCCCCTAATTCTGGGATGGGTAGGTCAGGCCCTAATAAAAGGAGGTATTTCTTTGAGTGGCATTTACTCCTCTCCTCTGTCACCACTTCAAGAGCCACAATTGGGACTGGGAAGCATTACACGGGTCCTGAGCACACACTATGCTTGAACTGCTAGAAACCGTAAGAAACAGCAGTATCACATTATTGCTTGGGACAGACTCTGCTCCCAGAATTTTCTTCACCTCCCCAACTAGGTGGGCACACAAGCTTTGTCTGTTCTGGCAGCTGCACTTCAAGATTCAAACATCAGAAATGCCAGAGTGGCAGATGACAGAAAAAAAAAGAAAAGCAGTTTCAGGCTGTTGTGTCATTAAGAGAATCCTGGAGTTATTCTACTGACTTGCTAAAAACTGTAACACCGGGGAGAAACAGTCACATCGAGGAAAAAAATACCACTCCAAAACTGCACAAGTGAGTTTTAGAATCCTTTGGCATTTATTGAAAAAAACCCCAAAACTCAGCTGAATGTAAGTAAAAATAAGGCTGGCAAACTGAGTACTAGTTTCTAATGGGTAAAAGTCCTAGGGAAAGATAAGCCACATGAAGGGCAAGAGAGCACTCTCCTCTCAAGTCTCTGGCTCAGCCGTGGTCTGCCTGTTCTGCCTCAGCAGCCCTGTTACCCACTGCCCCTCAATCAGTTCCTTCCCCACACCCGACAAACCCCTCAGCCTCCAAGTTTGCCCAATGTATTCAGCTTTTTCCACCCCTCCATGATGTAGGTATGAAAACACAAATCACACAGCAAAAGACAACTTCTGCTGCACCAGAGAGTATAGTTAAAATTAAACTCGCTGTGCTATGTTTGAGCCATCTTACTTAACAACAAATTATCTGAGAATCCCTGTTCCGCTGAACACTTTGCATTTAAAGGGGGAGATTTGCCTCTGATTGGATTATAACAGAAGTGAAAATTCATGCATATTAATGATAAAATCCTTTATTAGGGGTAGAGATAAATGTATAGTCATGGGGCATATTAGTAACTAACTTTTAAATAGAGATTATTTCTCCAAATAAAAAGGCAGAAATAATCCTTTCTAAACCTGCTTCATTTTTAATACTTGCTGCCAACAGCTAGATCTGCTTTCTTCCATTCCTGATACACCATAAAACCTTACAGCTTGTAATACCTCCTCTGTGTATGTGTCACATCACTTACTCAACAAAAAAATCCAAACTCTAAAGCTGAAAATTGGAAAAACACCTGTGAAAAACTGGTGATCAGGGGAGGTTCCTGACATCTGGGAAGGATTGATGTTCTCCCCACCCCTAGGGAAGGGAGGGTATGGGGAGCACTGGGTGAGTCGCTGGGCAGCCCATCCTCCTGACATGCATCTTCAAGCAGTGAAGAACGAGGAGGAAATTGCACCATTATCAGGGCCATCCTCAGCAACACGGGTGCCACCTCTGAGCATGTCCTCTGCAAATCACGGCAGGTGACAACCTGAGGAACAGCTGAAACTCAGCACTAGAGGGATCCTGATAAACCTGTGGAGAGAGTCTATCAGAAACCTAGTGAGGTCTGATAAGCCAAGTTTCAGCCTGGGGCTGCAGGCTAACACCATGCAGTGGCCAGTGGAGCTGTGGCTCACAGAAGGGCCAGAGGGCTACCAGAGGCACTGAGGTGTCTTTGGGGCTCCCTGTGCTAGTAGAGAGGAGGTAACCAGCTGCCCATACTTATCTTCCAACAGGAAGAAGGGCCCTGTCTCTGCATGCAGTGATGCTCATTGAACCAGCCTAAGTTGCCTGCTCTGGTACTGGGGCTTCCCTGGAGCAGGAATCTGAGCTGGGTGATCTCCCAAGGGCCACTTCTGGTGGCATCTCTGTCCTCCTGCAGCCTCAAAACAGGTAAAGGCTTTAAACAGCATCTCTGCAAACTACTTATCTTACTCTAGGACTTAAGCTCTCTATCACAGCCAGGCAACAGAATGAATAAATTTGCCTTCTGTCAGGCAGTATCAAAGATATGAATAAAGCATTACAAGGCAATTTCAGGAATGCAGATCTTTGAACTGTGCTCTGCTTTACACCCCCAACCACAGCGGCAGAGAGAAAAATCCCTATTCAGCACACTGGGATCTTCTTTTGATGTTGACTAGAGAGGGAAGAGACCGTGCTCAAACCCTATGGATTATTGGTCAGTGTATAAAAAAGTCCTCATGAAAGATAAGTCCTGCCTGGACTCACACACACTGGTGCAGCATAAATAGCAGTGAGATTTACAACAAGGAGCCACTGCGTCCTTTTACAATGGCCTGTCTAAGCAAAAAACAAGTGAGATCCAGTGGCTCCCTGCCAGCCCACTCCAGCTAAAGGCCATGCCACACCAGTCCTGATATCACACTGATGAACAGCTTATATGAAGATAGGGAAAACCGTCCATTACTTCTTTCAATCTCTGTCTAAAACAATTTACTCATGCTAGATTTTGCTCCTTTTCTTCCTGGCATTTCTTTCTTTTTCTTCCCCATCTCCTTTTTATTTTAGCCAGCGTTTCCAGAAATGGCTACTGACTCACAATCCTTAGGATCATACACATTGACGAGGCTGAAGATATAGGTCACAAAAAGATCAGGGGAGCTCCAAGGTGGGATCCCAAAGATGGGAGTTATCCCAAACCAAATGCTGCCTTTGAGCACATCAGTTTGATTCTTTCCTTCCACTTTTTAGAGCCTCATCCTGCAAGAAAGTTAACCTAAAGCACCTACTCAATGTAGGTGATCAAACAGGATCGCTGGCAAATGAGTCAGCCTCAGATACTTGTTTCTTAGACCAGGTTTTCTTTTGAGTTCTCAGTCCTGTAAACTCCTAAAGCACGTGAGCAATGCCCTTGACTTCTGGGAGCTACTCACGTGTTTTAAGATGCACAAATGCCTCGGAGCTGGTAGGAGCCAGACGTGCACAGGCATAGAGCAAGCTTTTAAAAGTGGAGGAAACTGTCCAGTTAATAAATTACTCATTAACTGATTCTCCAGTTTCAAACAGAACAACTCCAGTGAAAACAACACAGAAAAAACCATGCATTCGGAGTCCAGCCCTGTAGGACCCCCAGCTTCTTCCCAGGGAATTCCAAGAAGGCTGCATGAGGCTCCCAGCCCAATGCATGAGGAGGCACTTCATGCCAAACAGAATCATCCTTTAATTTTCTCAATTACCTCAGTAACCAAAAGCACATGTCTAGAGCTCTGCCGTATTTCTGACAGTAAGTAATGCTTTCTCTGCAGTAAATTCAGTTAGTTATTCTCCACAAAGGAATTGTTTTTAAGGACATCCCGCTACATCTCTATGCTGTATTTGTGAGAGGAAAAGAACTTCTGACCTGGAATTGCACTCAGTGAAACATCTGTAGGCATCCAATATAATATATTTTCTAATGTGAAGACACTGCATTTTAAATGTGACATCTTTAATGCTTTTAATTTAACCACATCAGCATCACCATGGAATGGACTTTCTGAGAATCATTTGTGTTATACACATATGCACACGAGATATATATCTTTTTATTTTTTATTTTATATATATATATATATATATATATATTCAGAGTTTTCCTTGACTTGTTTCATACATTTATTATTTACATTCTGCAATTTTCTTTTTATCAAAGCTGAAATTCCCATAAATCACAGCATTTCTGGACTTTGGGTTTTAGGAATGCAAAACATCACAACATCGATTTTGAAAGGAATTAAAATTGGAATCAGAGGAATCTGCAGATATTCAGCACCTGAATATTAGACTGGATGATTTGGTATGGCAAAGTCACAGTTTATACAATAATTTTGCACAGTTAAAAAAAGAACTCATATGTTGTATCTTGGAAATAAATTTAAGATACAAAAGCAGCCATTCTGCTTCATGGTTGCTTAAAGTTACAGAAACTTTTATCATTCCAGCACCCAAACCTTTCCTTACACAGTGAGGAGATTTTCTGACCATGAAATGACCATGTCAGCACTGCTCCTGCACTGGTAGGATCAAAACTCGCCACTTTTTCTAGGAGACAGATTCCCCAGCATGCAGCAAAGCAACCCAACCTTCTCTGGCAGTCAATATTTCTCCCAATCTCTTGATTTTCATCAGCATTCCTCCTAAAATCCTACAATTCCAGTGACCACCTCTCTCATCAATAACAGCTCAGGGCAGATTCCCTTCCAAGGGAAATGGTCAGCCCTGATTTTAATGGTAGTTTTGACATGCTGCAAGGTTTTCCTGAGGGAAGGGAGTGGTGGCAAAAATTGCCCTACCAGCACCCGTATCTAAAATTAAAAGCATACACCAGTCATTGGGGGAAACAGTAACAAAACGCTATTGAGATTAAACCATGAACTCTTCAAGCAGCTGACTGCCTGCCAGAAACCCATGCAAGAGCACAGTGCAGCATTATCCAGCCCTTTGCTGAGCTTCCCAGCGCAAGGGCAGCGCCTGGCAGAGGCCCCCAGTACCTGCCAATTTTCATCCTATAAGAGGAAACAGCCCTTTGTGTCCAACCCCTGCAAAGAGCAAAGACTCACCCCCAAATGCTCAGCTAATGCCAGTTTTTTATCTGACCAGATGGATTTAATAGGCAAGACCCCCCACTATCAATGATCAGTAGCATCATTCTCCTATGACCCCCTGTCTCTCAAGGGAGCAGGTTTAATGCAAAGCCCTTCTTTCAGTTTCTATTTCTTATCCCTCACCCCTCCCTGCAGCCCTGCTATCTATTTTGATTAAAGAGGAATGTGTCTATGCCTTTCAGTATAACCTGAGAATTTTCTTCCAAAACAATTCCCAAAAATTTTGGCTTGCCTCTAGCCATTTACATCTCATTTGGATAAAAATCTGAGAGATGCCCATTTGTACATGAAATTAGGCTTTTGAAGAGAAGTAAACTAAAGGAATCAAAAGCAACTCTGCCATGTGATGAGCAGAGTTAATCCTTCACAGGGGCACAGCAGCACTTGTGCCCAAGGAGGGCCCATTTGTCACCCACCACACAGCAAAGGGACAAGGTATCCATAGCACAGCAGCACCAGGTGTAGGTGAAAAATAAAGAAAGTTTCCTGCTACAGAACCACATTTTCTAAATTTTTATTTGCCAGAAAGGGGAGGGTTTTTCTGGCTGTGGGGTTTTTTTTTGTTGTTCATTGTGGCACCTCCTTGGGATGATGGAAATGATGATGAAATGACTGCCAAATTCTTTGTCCCCATCACCTGAAGGACCAAGAACTTTGCTCCTTTCATTCCTTCAATTAAACAAAATGCCACCTAAGGATAACATCTTACTGGAGTACCCGGTCTCAGTGCCTGATGACTGAGTACACAAACATAATCTTCAGCCTTAAATATTCAGCCTTCATTTGTGAAAAGCATTGCCAACAATAACTAGAAAGTTTTGGTTTTAGAGCAAGCATTCTTGGCAATTATTTGTGCTAACTGTGTCTCAAGCTGGTGTGATTTCATAAATACGGCGATCTCATACAGAGCTAGGAATAACACCTTTTTTTTTAAATATTCCTCATGCAAAAAAAGTGAAGAACTAACAACAATCTCTGAGGGGTAAACTAAGCAAAGATAACAGAAAGATATTGGAGTGGTAAAATACCTGCATTTAAACAGAACACCATTTTTTTGGTAACTATACAAAAGGCTCTGGTTACAAACCCTAAGAGCATGAAAGTTTGTTTGCTGGCGGGGTGGTGGGGTCAGGGCTTCTGTAAGAACTAAGCAATGGTACAGTTGCATAAACTTATCAAAAAGAAGTAAAGTAAATTTTTAGCCACAAAGACAGCACAGAAGACCTTGTGTATTAGCACTATACTTGTTCCACCCATACATCTTGAGGTCAAAACCACGGTGAGGGCCTGAGGCCCACGCAGCAGCAGCATGCAAGTCTCCCTTGCTCCTCGTGCAGCCCCATTCCTTCTCTTTCATCCTGGGTTTTAGTTTATCTGCTAAAGATAAGGGAGCGCATCCAGCAAGTTTCCTATGCCATCTTCTGACAACTGGAAGAGCTGGGGCATCTTGCCATGTGGTCCCAGAGCCACTGGCAAGGCAGGATGCAGGAGCCAGAGGGCTGCTCTGGCTCCCTTGGAATGGGGCTGGCACCCAGGGGATCTGCTGTGGCACCGTGGGACCTGGCCTGGCCAAGTGACCATCCAGGACAGGGAGAGGAGTACAGACTGCTCCCCCAGCACAGCTCAGACAAATACAACCCACTTCATACATGCAGCTATACAACCTAATGAGCCTTCCTGCTCTGCTTCAACACCTCTTTTCCATTTAGCTACTTCAGCAAGGAGGTGGCATTGCACACAAAGTCCTTTAGCTGCTTACCACGTCCCCAGAGGAGCAGGTATTTTTCCATGCATCTTTAAAGTAATGTTTATTACATTATACACAGTCACAAATATACACAGGGGACAATAGTGTACCTTTTAATTAAGTAATTCTATTGCTTCCACTGTCTCTTACCCTCATTCTCATCAGAGGATGAGGTAGAAAGGTCTCCTCTCAGCTTGTCAAGCCTGTCCTGCTGCTGTGCTGCAGCACATGAGCCTTTGGGTCTGAGCCCCTCCAGATGCCTGTCCCTGCCTGACACAGGGCACCGACCTTTATGCTGCCATTTAAAAAATTTTATTCTCTCAGATGAGAAAAGAACACTACGTGGCATCTCAAAAACGCTTCCTGGGAATGTCTGGCTGAAAGTGGGACACTCTTTCACCCAATGCCCCTCATCTATCAACACTCATGGACTAACACACCTTACCAAAACACACACCAAGTGCACAGTCGACACCCCCTCTGCTCTTTGCTGGGCTCACCAGTTCTCATGCAGCCGATGGTGCCTGTAAATCACAAGCATTTTTACTTATCTGGCACTAAATTTTAAGAACAACTTAAAAGGATGTTCAACACAGTCAGGAAATACTATAAATCCCACAGTGAACATATGTACTCATAGGCAAATTATACAAGATGATGAAAATTGATTTGTAAATGCACATATGCAAACAATTTTTTCAGGGATTACTCCTGTAACTCCTTTGTCGAACTGGAGAGTATCTCTTCTCCATCACTGTTGCTTTAAATTTATTAAATCAAATGCCTACAACAGATCTAAGGATGGGTTATAAAGCCAAAATGAGGTGAATTTTACCTATAAAAAAAAATCAGAATACCTAACAGTGAACTCCTTGTATGGGGGTCAAGCTACTCCTTAACTGTATTTCAACTTCTCCCCTCAGCATTCTGCAGTAACACACACAGCTACAGGAACAGCCCTTGATGATTTAGCTCTTCCACGCTGAGAAGCTTGAAAAATTTTTCTGCATGCTATTGATTTGAAACAGTTTTAGTCTGAACTACAGACACAACAGGGTGGTGAGTCCAAGTTAACCATTCTATTAAACAAAATAAATCTTAAAAGTCTGCAAGAAAAAAGAACTAACTGAAACTATCACAATCATGCTTGAGATGAGCAGAATAAGCATTCTTTCAAGTAAAACACCATACACCCTCTTTATTCAATGTGTGTTTATGCAACCAGGGTACAAGTTCTGTACAAGTCTGTCACAGAGAGCTCTGCAGACCAAGGCCACAGGTACTGTAGGACTGATGATAACAGGCAACAGTGGGCATGTTATGCTCAACAAATTCAACTCCATCCCTCCCCCAGGTTCAAGGGACTCAAGTGATTTTTAAAAAAACAAGCAAACTTCTCCTAAGCCAGCCCACTCCCACAGGACTCTGCATGTGTGGAGGTGTGCACACACAATGGATAATTTAATTTAGGGTTAGCACGCTCAAATTGAACATGTTTCTGCTCAGCAGAGAGGTTCTCAGACTGGCATTGTCACAGCACACTGCTCTTCAGCTGGGGGGAGTATCTGGAAAACATGCAGAGTGCATTACTGTTAAGTGTTCAGTGGAAATGGTAAAACAAACTAATACCAGTAGAAGTCCATTTACATTTTTATATTTCAAGAGATAATGCTGGCTCGTTTATCTTCCTCCTAATGAAAAGGGAATCAAGCTCACACTAACTCGGTTAAGTGACAAAGCCTAAGGTAGTGCATGGAGCAAGTGCTGTCAGATGTAATTGACAGCAGGAAACGAGGCAAGGCGAGGTTCTGCAATGCAAACTGGTGCTCCAACCTTCCTCCTCGCCTGCAATATGCATGCGTGGTTTGGGGGCAGCAGAGCCTGTTACTGCAAGACAAATTCAGAGCTAAAAGGATATGGCAGCCCTCCACACTGTAGTCTGATTGCATTAGACTGAGCGCAGCACAAGAAATAAATATTTAGACAGGGTAGATGGCACCCTGAACACATCCAAGTGTCAGCTCTGATCTCCAACAAGTGAAAAGCACCCTCCTCTTCCTGTGCTCACGTGAAGCTCCGCACCTCTCACTGCCTCATCCAGATGGTGTGCGGGCAGACCCCCTCTGCTCATTCCTAGACAGCTAAAAACCACAGCCAATCTGCCATGTTATTTCTGTCTCCCTGTGCTGGCTCATCCATCACTGCCAGTGCAACTGCTCTACACACTCCTTGCTGCTGCTGCTGTTTACGATTTAGGAAGGAAAGGGAAAATCTCCAAGCCCTACATTACAATTGAGCTTCAGTTGCACAGTTGGCAATTAAGAAATTTGGGAGCTTGCAACTTCCCAGGAGGTAGTGGACTTAATTAAAATTAAAGCAGTTCATTTGAAGAGGGTGGTGTGACCCTCTTTCTGCCAGGCTTCGGGCCCATGGAAACCCCTCACTGGTAGCTATGTTAGCTCTGAGTATTAGGATAAATGTTTTCATATGCAAATCGAGCAGCATTCCTCGGTGCCCTGCCTACAGAGTGGCTTTATTGCTTCTCCCACACAGTTGTGCCCAGCAAACAACAAAAGGCAACCCGTGTTTATAGGGCACTGGCCTGACATTCAAGAAATCTGTGCTCAAAATACTCAGCTGTGCCAAATGTCAGCAATGTGATGTGGGCAGGTCAAACACTGCTCTGTCTCACAGTTACCCCATCAGGAAAAATGGAAACAATTTGTACTTTTCTCCCACTTAGTCTGTATAAACCTATGAAGTTTTCAGCACAGGGATGGGCTCTAATTACACAGAAGCACATCCCTAAAACAAGGCAGGTACCCTCTCCATATTGTCAGTGCCATCCCGCACAACGAGAAGAGAAGATAAAAAAAACACTGGACCAGGTGCTACCTCCTCTCCCTCCTGCTTCTCGGGCTGTCATAAAACCAATTCACACTGGGTACGTCTGGTCAGTGCCACGCACAGTCCCAGCCCTGTCTGGGCTTGGCAGCCACCAGCTGCTCTCTGGCATGCTGGACAGGGCACGGAGGCTTTGCCAAGTGGGATGTGGGGAATGGAGGTCCTCTCTGGTGGCACGGGGCTTTGCCAAGCGGGATGTGGGGAATGGAGGTCCTCTCTGGTGGCACAGAGGCTTTGCCAAGCGGGATGTGGGGAATGGAGGTCCTCTCTGGTGGCACGGAGGCTTTGCCAAGGGGGTTGTGGGGAATGGAAGTGCATCTCTTGCTGAAGTGTTTGACCCAATTATAGCTGTGACAGCAGTACCAGAGGAATAAAAGTTAAGATGCAATTTGTGACAGCAGAGCTTCTGCTGCGTTCAGACTAATTGCCCACCATTAGCTGTAATTGTTGCACATTCTCCAGTGCAGGGAGAACCTCTATTTGTTTTAGGAGAAGCAACCATAGCTTCAAGAGGTGAAGCACCAACAAGCACATTCCCTATAGAAACATTAGTTAGGGCAAGTACCGTGTCCCCAAAGATGCTACATCAGAGCCAGCCACATTCCTGCTCCACTCACCCTGTGGAGGGCTTCATTACTTGCAGCAGAAAATGTAGCAGTAAGCTGTACCTCCCAAAAATATCAACTGTGATGGGGAACCAAACAGGTAAGCAGCTATTGTCCAATGATGCAGGTGAAGCCCAGAATGCTCATGGCAGTGGATTGCCCAGGAAAGCACCAGAGAAGGGTGCTCAAGTGACCAAATGACATCTTGTGCTACAGGGTTAATTAAGAAGATGCCATCAAAAAAATCACAAGCTGTAAAGGAGACTAACAAGGCACGTGGACAGGGATTTTCAGGACGAGGCATCCTGACACAGCATGAACATGACACAGCCTGAAATGAAAGTGGACAGCACAAAGGGAGAAAAAATTATCCCAGTGATACAACCTGAGGCTGTAGCTGCTCAGGTCCCGTTCTGACATCTGAAAAAGCACTGGCCCACAACAGTGAACCAAGACAACTTAATTGCTGTTTCATGATAATTACTGTCGGTTGGCTGTTCTTCCTTCAATACACATTGAAGCCCATCTGAGCTGTTTAAGGTTCCATTTGCAGTCTCCCGGGGTCTCTAGCACCATCCCATTATATCTCAGCTAGAACAGGGTTATCCCAAAAAACATGGCAGAACAACAGGATCAAGCAGTGCTGAAAACAGTGGAATGAAGCACCCAGAATCCATAATAATTTCTTCTGTGCTGCTTTTGAATGTCGCTGAACTTTCCTGGCAACTGTTCAAGCATTCTCGCAGCTCTGCCACTGCTATGCAAGAGGCCAAGGCTCTATGGCAGAAAGCAGAAAATACTATAATTGTTTGAAAAGAGGACAGTAAAGTTTAAGTGCATCAAGAAAAAAAAAAGAAACTAACCCCAAAACACTGAGATTTGTAAAGGTGAAGGAAAACTGTAAACAGAAGCAGGGTCTTCTCCTAAATTAACAGTGTTGCTTCTTGCACCTGGTAGAGTACACTGCAAAAACCCACCAGTTCACATCCCTTCCCAGCAGGAGCAGCAGCAAGACATGGCCAGCACAAAATTTGCCTTTGTTATGGGTAACCCAATGCATTCTGTCCTGCCTGGTCCAAAAATCCTTCTGCAAGTATTTGGAGAAAGGCAGCAAGGCTCCATGGATTCTCTGGTTTGACCCACTGCAGGGCTCTTACTCCACACAACTAAAGCACAGTGGACTGGCAGCACCAGTGGATGTCCGAGTGATGAGGAGTCTCCAGACAGTCATTACTTCTGAGGGATGGACCTTCTGTGTGCCATTACACAGGGCAGTAAACTAAATTCACACTAGGAAAACAGGGAAGTTGCTTCCTCTTTGCCAATAAATTGCAACTAGTTGCTCAAGTTGCCAGGAATTGAGGCAGACTCCATACATCCATTTAATGCAACTTAAGTACACAGGAACACGTAGGAGGTTGTGTGTAAACCTGTAACACGATAGTAGAGGAAACAAAGAAAAATGGCTAATTTATTCTAATAAATTCATTCAAGCCAAGCAGGTAGCTGCCAATTGCTCTGTTTAAAAAGCTCCTATTAACAGTGGCAGTTTTTCATGTGAAGTGTTTTGATTGTGACTATACACACTGTCACCTGAATTACTGCAAAGATGAAATTATTGATTTTGCCAGTGTCTGCGCGTAAGGAAGAAAAAAACTTTACGTGTTCTTTCTTTCAGTCTATCCCTACTCACCCAAGCACTACACAAGTGTATCAGAGCCCTGAAGTCCTCTTCAGTCTTGATTAAACATTTTATTCAGTCAAGTTCCCAAGATTTTTGGTGAGAACACTTTTCCTGCATCGCGTTCTGCCTTCAAAGGGTTGCACAAGGCAACATCTGAGAAACTCCCCAATGGCCTTGTGAGTCCCAGCACGCAGCAGGATGTCACTTTAGAGCAGACACGGTTCAATCCCACATTTTCATACACTTTAACTCAGGTGCTGTGTTTCCATGCTATTGTTTTCCCTTACTGACTGAGGTTGGAACAAGCACAAATCACAAGGCAAGGTGCCTGACAAGGCCACATCTTCCATTTCGGTCTCAAAGCAGTTCATATAAAGCAAATTTGACAAAATTACAGTGGGAAATCTGAAACTCATCCCCCGGGTACATCACAGATGCAGGAAACATTCAAGGACGAATTTCTGACAAAGCAGTGCAGTTCTGCCTCCTGTTTGACTGTAGATTTCAATAGTTGTCTGTAGAACTGCTGCAGGGCTGCTGGAGAAGAAGATTTTGAAGCTACCAAGACAGAGAGAAGCCTGAATGAGTACCTGAGCAAAAGGCAAGGATTTATTTTTGCCTAAGGCCCACTTGAGCCCTCCAGCTGCCTTGTTTGTCCAGCTCTTTGCCTCCTCTGAGGCACTAGAGGCAGTACGTGTCCCCATGGGGCTAGGAGCATATTAAAGAGCAAGAAACAAATATGCCTTACCTGCTTACAATTAGGAGAGTTTGCTTTAGAGAGATAAAAGGAGTTGCTTTAAGCACAGCTGTGACTGAGATCTGGTGCCTCAGACCAGGCACCAGATCTCAATGATCAAAATTTTGATCTCGATGATCAAAATCCCTAAAATGTAAGGACAGACTAGGGACACAGAAATGCAAAACCTGGTGAGGGGCTCATTTACAAGGATGCTTACTTCAAATCACCACTGGCCCCAACTAGCCCACAGGCAGAGGAAATGTCTTCGGAGAACACATTCTTTTATCCCTGCCTCCAAAGGAGCACGATTAAAAGAATTCAGGGTATCTTTGCCACAGTTGGAGCATCAAGTCAAATGTGAAATAAGCAGGGAAGGCAAGCGGATCACTTATTTCCCCCGAGAGAAAATGATGCATGCTGACAGGCTGATAAAACCACTAAAACCTGATCCTGCTCATCACATGGCAGGGTCAAACAAATCCCATGCAAATCTCTGCAGCGCTTCTTCCCATAGCTGTACAACAGACAAAGCAACGCCAGGTGAGCATTAAAAGGAGACATTAACTCCCCAACACTGTATCAAATGCTGCAACACTTTGGAAATCTTTGAAACACATATCCCCACCCAGGTCTTTAGAGCCAAAAATCCCTCCCCACAAAGTAAGCTTTAAATACCACACAAGAATTCACGGAGTGGATAAAAGCGCTGCACACAAGGTCACCGTGAAAAACTGAATAAAGACGTGACTCTGCAGAGGGAGATGTTTCATTGATGGGACTAAACTTTCCCATGGCACTGATGACATCAGGAGCACTCTGACAGAGGTCTTTACCACCTGCCCGAATGGAGACAGAGCCCATCCTCCTTGGTGACATCTCTACAGAAACAGTATTTCTGCTCTGGTTCAGATGTTGACATTTACAAAGAGGCTCAGAGGGCGGCTGCCCACCTCGGCCAAGCTGCTCAGGCACATGGTTTGGGTCTCTATTTGCACCTTTACCTCTGGCTGAGACACAAGTGCTGGCTGATCGCTGGCCCACAGGTCCCATCCTCACCACACTGCAGGTCTGAACCGCCCCAGCCTATAAACACCTGACGTGTCTGTGCCAAAACCCACAGGAGCAGTGCCTGGCTGGTGCTGGGAGAGGAAGAACATCGCTGTAGTGCCTCCCCATCTGGGAGGTGCCAACACAGACAGTGCATTTCCATAGCTCAGTTTTGCAACTCGGCAAGCGTAGGTGATAATTTTTGGCACTCCCCTTCATCTAACCCTCACTGTACACAGTTTGTTCCCATGCTGTTGCTCTCCCAATCATCCTTTTAACTGCTTTCATAGTGGAGTGAAAGTTCAGTAGCAGAGTGCATTGGGTCTGGTTGAGCTGGAGTTAATTTCTCCCATAGCAGCCCTCACAGTGCTGTGCTTTGGTAGCTGGAAAGGTGCTGGCACAGCACAGGGGCGGAACACAAAGTTGTCACATGTCTCAGGGACACTGAGCCCCTGAACCATGCATGCTGGGTGGCCAGGGCATGGCAAGGCAGCCCATGGGACGCTGGCAGCCTCCACAAAAACTGTCCTGTCCCCTCAGCACAGCTATGGGGCACTGACCACCGTGTGAGCCATTTCCAGGGTGTCCAGGATCCAAAACCCCCACCCAGGCATCAGACACCCAAATACCGCAGGCAGAATTTGCCCCCTGGATTAGCCAAATTGCCTGGATTCTGTGCCTCTGGTTCACCTCCCAACTAATCCATTATGTGTTTGGGATGGAGATCATCTCCTCCTGCACAAGGATCCCACATCTCAGGGTGCTTCAGTGCTATTTTTAAAACAGATGATAAATTGTATTTTGAACTATGTGCATTTATCTTACCATAATGCCAAAGCCATCCTTGACTTGTTAAGCTGCCAAATATGTGAACACTACAGACAGGCTCCAACCATCATCAGGGCTCGGGTCTGCAATGAAGAAGAAACTCATACACAAGCTTTCAGATTCCAGCTCTGCAAGGAGCAGCAGGTAGGAGAAAAACCCCTTGCAATGGAAGTCATAGCTCTGTTATAATCTGTGACACACACTCAATTTTCAAGGAACCAAATTGGCTGTGAAGGCTGAAAGCCAAGGCCTGCAGCTCAGTTGGAAGGGCTGAAGTACTCGGATGAGAAAGCCCATATGCATCCGAGGGTTCCTCGGACTGCTCTAATTTTTCATAGTCAGACGGCTGGGCAAACTGGACACTGTCACTTTGTGCACAAGCTGCTAGGGCAGGCTGTGTGCTTGGCCAGCTCCTCAGCACATGCAAAATGGCATTGCCCAGACAAGAATCAACAAAGAACAATTTAAAATGGGTTCTTTTCTTGAAGAGAGAAGGTTCTCTCAGTGCCCCAAGCACTCCAGGAGCCCTGCCCACCCCATCCCTGAGTGCAGCGGCATGGAGTGCTCCTGCCTCTCCCCCTCAGGTGGCCTTGCTAGGAGGAACGAGCAGGAGCATCCTCCTTTTGGGCAGATGTAAAGCTGCAGGAGAGGACAAGAAACCTCCCCCGAGCTCTTTATAAGCAGGTCCCATCAAATCCTTTCCCACTTTACCTAACCTCCCTAAAAATTCTTTTTAATCCACACACCCAGTGCTCCGTGGCAACATGGCACACAACTAATAAAAAAGAACAAAACCCCCCAGATTTAAATTAACTTTTTATGACTTCTGGAAAACCATCTGTGTAATTTTGCAGCATTTCCTTTTAATCCCACTGACAGAATTATGTTCATTTGCCTGAAACACCACATTTGTTGTGACTATTGCAAGACCTCATTTAGTGGACGTCATGGCTCATTACCTATTTTTAATAGGGAGTCACTGTCTCTCCCGTCTGTGTGTGCTGCAGCAGACACTGCAACTCCAGCTCCACAGCTCCTGCCCACCAGCACCAAGCAGCACAGAATAAGGAGGCTTTGCTTGTACACCTGGGTACAGGTGTTTTGGAGTCCTGTCCCCTTGTTGCTTCATTCCTTTGGGCAGGTGTTCATGCCCATGCAAAGGGCATTTTCAGCATTTTACACCCACTTTTGACAAAAGCACACTGGGACCACAGTAGCCTGGTGCACATGTGAGTACACTTGGAGCCCTCTAAGCCTCACCAACATCCCATGGGACAGGGCAGGGGCCATGGGGAGGGTTGCAAGCTGGTGGCCACTAGCAGGGCAGCCCCCCAGCCCCTTCCCACGTGTGCCAGCACAGGGTCTCGGTGTCCCCTTGCTGTGCTGCTCTGGAGAGCCAGGGCACTCCCTTCTCACTGCTCCACCTTCCCCTTCTGTTTACAGAGCACTCACGTGCTCCAAGGCTGTATTTGCACAGCCCTCAGCACTATGTGTCCCTGTAGTGTAAGTAATCTCATCATAAAAGTTGGAGAACTGGGCTGCCTCTGCTTCCCTCAGCTTTCCTTTTAAAAAGGCTTCACCTCCTGATTTAGCAGAGCTATCTAGAAGGGGCTGCTTTTAATTTTCAGTCTTCTGGTGGGTTTTTAGTCTTTACAAGAAACTAAAGGCAAGACAATAGTTTTGAAAGAGTATTAGTGGGGCAGATGCACAGAGCTGGTCCATCTGCTGCTCCAGGAGGCATTTTGAGCATATGTAAAGAACAGGGATGGCAAAAACACCACTGCTCAAAATCCAGCCTTCAGCTGACAGAAAGAGTTAAAGACTGATGTGGGCCTTCAGCAGGTTATGCTTGTCCACAAGGCTCCCTGACACCCTCCTCTCACATCAGATCTCTCTCTATCTGCCCGTCAGAGTAAATATCGGAACGATTTTTTCGAGTGTCTGTCTCCCCCACTGTCATAATTGCACGAAGGGCTTACCTGCCAACAATTAGGTAGGAGTTGTGTTGCACTGTGTAAATATTTGAAATGGAGATTTCTTGGGAAAGTGAGGGGTTGGGGTTATTTTCTTTCTACAAATCCAAATGTTGTCAGAATGGTATGTGATAAAAATAAGTGATAAAAGATTCATAACAACCCCTCCAGGCTAGAAGAGTGGCTGCTTATTGTATTTACTAAGCCACTGCCTGGGAGCCTAAAGCCTGATTTCACACCAATCCACTCATTAAACATCTAGATCAACATTGTACAGATTAGGGCGAAATGTAAACAGCAACAGTGGATCTGCTGCAGGGATCATGGCACAAAGGAAACAAAAGCCCCATATGTTTTTTCTGAAAAATCATCCTTTCAGCAGCACCAATAAGCACCTTGCTCCTCCCTACTATGTTCTGCCTCACCTGCTCCGCTCCCCCAGGTTTTGCTGAGGGATCAACAACCCACCCCGAAGCATTGGAGCCGATTGGTGACATGATTTTTCATGAATCCACTATCTCATTTATTCCATGGGGCTCTCCTGGGAAAAAACACACCATTCTATTGACTGTTTTTTAAGCGGTTTCCCTCACTAAAGAGGAAGGACTGCTCACTGAAAGATGAGCTCTGTGTGGTCTCCCCTGTGTATGTTTTCTCCATCTTAATGAGCTTACATAGGAAAGGTTAAAGTTAATATCAGAGATAGCAATTGCTCAAAATCATGTTCTGATAGGGAGAGATTATCACTCTGAAATGGCTCATCTAAAAGGAGGCAGCTAATAGCTACACTTAAACCAACCCTGGAAAATCTTTCAAAATATATAGTATCCCTACACTTACAATGTGCTATTTTGGTTTTCAAAAACAAACAAAACCAGAAACCTCAGCTTGCAGCTACTCGGTTTGAGGTACAAAGGGTATCAAGTGCTCTGACTTACATTCATGGTTCTGTGCTTTTAAAGCATAATTTTTTTTTCCTCCTCCATGTTGCTGCTTGGAAGACTACAAAAAGCGTAAGAAAAACCAGCTTGGCCAAAGTGCTTACACAGAGAAGAGAGAAGCCTCCTGCACCCAAGGATCTCCAGGATGCTTATGTCCTACTTTGCACAGAGAGGCCATCTCTGTATAACTTTTGCATGTCTTTGCTCATGTAAGAGGAGAGAGGGAACTGTTATTTCCATTGCAGGAACAGCTACACACTCAATGGAAGATCATGGCTCTTCTGTATCAGGTACACCCTGTTCTAACACACGAATACACAAATAAAGTCCTACCTTGGAGAGCCTAAAGTCTAACCATGGGATTAATGGGTCGTAAGCAAGACCTTGATAGGAAGGGATCAGTCCCTCAAACAAAAATCTGCCCCATCAGGCATCAGGACCAACACCTGCAATAGATGAGACAACACAACAGGACTCTCGTGCCATAAAAATAAACAGATCAATGAACACCTCAAAGACTGCAATAAAAGCGGAATCATAATCCAGGTTTCCTGGAAACCCATCTCAGAGCCAGTGCTGCCAGAAGCGTTTCCCACAGCCACATGGCAGCTCCAATCCAAGCATCCTCCCAAGAAGGCACCTCTGAGGGAATGGCTGGTGGCCGTGGCCAGATGTCTACAAAGCCCTGTCCTGGTAGCCCCTGTCCTCCTGCAAGCTTCTGCTGCAGCTTGGGAAGGACAAAAGGAGAGCATGTACCAAGAGTAATCAAGGAGTTTATTCCAGCCTTTCCTGCCACTCTCCCACAACAAAATTTCCCTGAAAACCAGGAACAGCAGCTGTCCTCTGGAGATGCTCAGCAGCAATCTGTCTGATTTCACAAAAAAGCTCAAGCCTTTTGATTCACAGCACTTTCTGGGGGCACAGGCCAACACACTTTACACAGAGGAATCCTCCTTTTTTGGACTTGGGTTTCTGAAATACTGTAAGAAAAAAAAAAGCAAAAAGGACTTTGCCTACCATTGCTTGAAACTGCAAAACGGAGGCTGTAATGGTGGGAGGACTCCATGTCTTTCAGGTCCCCATCTCAGGCATTGCTCACAAAACCACTGAGCTTTTGTGAAGAGCAGACCTACCCTGGTCATGTTTCACAGGCTAGCAATGGACACACAATGGTGTTGTGTGAAAGAGCAGAAGAAGGACAAGATGCATTTCCTTGGTAGCAAGGACATCAGCTGCTTGCTAGGTATTAAAAAATGAAGGCCCTCCATGTACTGCCAGAGGTAAAAACCCTATTTCTCTGAGACTTCAGCCTCCAGATCCTCCTCCTTCCCTAATGGTATTCATTTCTGCATTCGTGCTTGTCTGAAGAAGTGTGAAACAGAAGTCATTATGAAGATAAATGAGCTAAAACGCAAGTCTCCACAAGTGACAAAAGCAGCAGTTACACAGTGCTGCACAGATCCAGGGCCTCCAGTGCACAAATCCAGGTTAATCTGCCACGTAAGATAATTTGGTGGCAAAATCCCAAGTCATTACATGTCTGGTGCAGAAGAACAGTTGACATGGAATCTTGCAAGCTGGCTCACCAGAAGCAGTGCTGTGACTGCTAGAACGAGCCCCTTCCCTGCCATTACCAGGGGGGATAAAAGCAGACACCTTTCTGCTGAGGTTGACATCCACCACACTCACAATTAGCCATCCCAGCCCCAGGCAGTCTTAATTAAGTACAACCACGAGCTGCTCCTACTCCTTGTTGCGCAGCTGCAAGAAGTGCACAACTGCCTGGCTTTTAAACATGCCACTTTTTAAAAACCAAGCTGCTCATGTTTTTAGGAGAGCAGAGGCACTATTGATTAGGCAGCCCAGGACTTTCGTAGACACTGCTGAGGTTTACTTCTGTTTGCCCCAAGAAAGAAAAAAATAAATACAGAGACACCACCAGAAGGAAAGATGACAAGTTCTCCCAACTCCAAAGTAAAGGAAGCATCAGGTAGAGTACAATGTAAAGCTTTTTCAAAGTATCTTCAAATTTTCCCTCACTTTCCTACTTTTAACAATTTTATTTGAAGTCTGGAGAAAACACTCTCTGGCAACAAAAATACCATTTCCCCCTTGAGCAATCCTAACCCAGGCTTTCTGGTCCTACCACAAAGACTTTGCCTCCCTGATGCATTTGAAGAAGGGTATTTTCCTTAGGCACTGCAAAGGCCTGGCTCACCTTCACATTTTGCATAAAGACTCTGCTTGGGTGAAGGCAGCTCGGATTTCCCCTGCACCAGCTCACTGTCCCCGAGTCACGGGAGGAATGAAGCAAACTCACATCACCCTTTTACCTTACAAGTCAATAGATTGCCTTTAAATCTGAGGTCTAGTCCACCCTGTGCACAGCCAACTCGCAGTGTCTGCAGGGGCTCCTGCTCACTTCCAGGTCAGACTACTCCCAATTAATACCCTAATTAATATCCTAAGCACAGCTCAGCCTGGGTCCCCTTCAGGAGCAGACTCTTGCTCCTCACAGGAGCTCACACATTTTCTCACTGATGGCTCTTGCTGAGGGCCCCCAAGCCCAGCAGCAAGATAATTACTTCTGCTACAGCTCCTCAGTGCTGGAGTGTGAACCTTTGTGCTGAGGCCTCCCAGAGCGTATCGTGGCAGAGTGGAGAGGAAGGGTGGTTGTACCTTGTGCCAAGGCTGCAGCATGGTCAGCTTGAAAATCAGGCTTCCTCGACCTGACTTCTTCCAGCAGCCTCCTCCCAGGGACAGGGCTATGGTGGCAAGAGGCTCCCAGACAGCTTTCATCCAGAGGGAGAGCAATAAAACCAGCAGCCACAGCCAAAGAAACATAGAAAATAAGCATGACTTGGGATTTATGCATTCCAGAGAAACACGTGCTTAGGTGATAACAGCTGACAAGCAACACATCGCCTCCTAAATCCTGTATCCAAGCACAGAACAGGACACAGCTTTACTCTGAGGGTGTCACTCTTCTCCTGCATCCCCAGGAACAGAGGTGGTGGCCCACCCTGGGATGGTGGGAGGCTATTTCCTTATGTTTAACTGGAGCATCCAGAGAGCAGAGCCTCCCTCAGAGGATAAGTCTGCCCATCTTGACTAATTCTGGCAAAGGTTTGCATATTAAAAAACCAATGCAAGCTCCAAGTGAGAAATTCAAAGCCCTGATCTACAGATACCAGTTCAAGTGGTTGCCACTGGGTGTGGCAGATGCAGGAGGTGAATACATGCTTCCATGCATTTTGGGCTAATGTAGTGGGAGAAAGAACGGGAGTCTGGGCTGAACACCAGCTCCTGGGGACTATCCAAGAGGATCCAAGGCTGATCCCTGCCTGCAGTGGGACACTAGGCTGGATAGACTTAGCACTAAAAATGATCTGTAGAAAGCAGTCCCTAAATCATGAAAAACAATATCATTATAGACAAAACCCAGCCCATCAATTTTTTTTATTTCAGGGTGTTTTTTTCTCTGTATGTGCCCTTATTTGAAATGAATGCAATGACAGTCACGTATTCAAGTCCTGAAGGAATTAGGTAAACACAAATCTTTTGGTTCACTAGCTATTCTAGAGACTTGAAGCACCGATTATCACTGCTGGAACTCTGTGCATTTCCCTGCCAGGTCTAGTTATTAAAGAAATTTTACACATTTGATGAAGGATTCCCCCTGCCTTCTAGAAAAGATGAAATCCTCTTTGCAGCTCATGTCGTTTACGTGTCTAATCTTTTCAGTTCTGCCCATCAGCTGTGCCCAGCATGCCCTTTAGAGCTGAAACCCCTGATCAGAAAAGCCAGATGAAATACATTATTTATGATTTAGAAAATTCAGATTTCAAACCTATGGCTTTCCTTGAGATGCTTTTCTTTTTTCTTGCTTGTTTGGATACACAGCTTCAGTTTATAATTTGCTGCTTGCCATTTATGCTTTTGTTGTAAGTTGAAAGAAAAAAGGCAGGAAGAGAAATAATGTTCAGTCCTCCTGCCTCATATGTGATTGAAACATTGGCTAGAATAGTGCTGGGATGCATTTTGTTGTTTTGGGTTTTTTAAATAAACGATACTACTGAAGGTAAGCTGTGACATGTTTTGTTACTTTATTTTGCTTCTCCCATTGTGAGGAGTGCTCATCGGGGCAAAGTGATGAGAAAAACCACCATCAAAACCAGCTCCCATGTTCCTGATCAAGTCTTTGTGGTAAATTTCAGGAGATGCCTCCAGTCTAGGCTCGATGAAGGATTAAGAAAGTTTATTTTGGATACTGGAGGGAGGAATAGAAGAGCATGTGTGTCTATGTGTATAGACAGCACATGTAAATAAATGAAGAAACAGCCCTTATCCCCACATTCTCCATCACAGACCCTGTGTAAGCAGGCTGAGTGTCACCAGGATGTTTGTGTCCCTCTTCAAGCAGACACATGCATACACTGATGTCTAACTGACAGCATTAAATGCCTTGCTGAATCAGAGCCTGCCCAAGGAAAAAGTTTTTCAGGAGAAAAGAACACAGAGTTGGAGACAGCCTCACAGAGCATCTGAAAAAAGGCAAACTTAAAGGTACATGGTCAGCACAGTTCCTCAGGTGTTTTCCAAATTCTCACCCCCACCACCCTAAAGCTCTTTTAATAACGTTTGTGGGGTGTATTTGTTCCATTACATACCTTCCATCCACTCAATTAATAGAATAATCAAAAAACCATCCTGGTGTCATTTGTTGAATCATCAGCCCTGGTTCAGACTGTTCAGTGAATGCTGTGGGACCAACCCTACTAATACATCTCACACGTCCTTCCTCCAGCAGGGCTGCCCCCAGGAAGGCAAAATGTCAACATGAAGAGCAGGGGGCCAGGACAGCACTCTGAAGCCAAGTACTTTTACCCCTGCAGCACCTCTTGAAGCCTCACAATTACCTCAAAGCACTCTCATGCTCTACATTTGAATCCTCCTTTACTTCATCAAGCACAAACCCCTCATCCTGTCCCAAAACAAGGATGGTGGTACCAGTTTCCAGCACACAAATATTCCAGATCAGAAGTTTGCAGGAGGATACATCACCGTTTCCAAACCCACCTGTCACAGAAAAAAGCATCAAGTTACTCTGGAAGGTAACTGCAAAAGTGGGGTCTTTAGGAAAAGTACTGTCCCTCAGAAATAAAGCAAAAACTTCTGGTTACAGACTGACTGTTGCCAGCTTAAACCAGTGAGTCATCCATTCTGGTCCTGTCCTGGGGAAAGCTGCAACAACAACGACGATCTGCATTTTACCAGAACACAGTGTTCCAAATATGACAACAGCAAGGATCACTGGAGTTCTTCAATAAAATTTAAATATTGCTTGTTTTCAGGAACTGTGACTCAGCCAAACACCTCTAAAGTTATTAAAACTGGGTAGCTACAGGACTCATGCCATGTCCCACCACACACAACTGAAAAACACTTACACTCCCTCATAGTATTAAAAACGTACACTGAAAATTAGCTTGCTCAGTAGGTCATTTTCTTTAACTATCAGACCAAGTTCTATAAATTACAGAAACACAACAAAAAGATCAATAGGTCCATTGAGGTAGGGGAGTGAGAGGGGATGACTTCTCCCAACATATTATCAATAGTCAGACGAATTAGCACTGTGTGCTTCAGTAGGACTGGCTCTATATCCAAGAAGCAGAGTGTGACCCATTGATTTGGAAACTCCTGGCCCAGCACAAGAGAGGTCATGTCCACTGCTGGATGCTGCCATTTTCTGCACAGTGCAAAGCCGTATGAATGCAACAAGCAAAAAAAAAAAAAAAAATCATATACTGGCACAATTGAATCAATTACAGCATTAGTGTAGCAGTATCATGACTTATTCTGGAAGGCGTGCAAAGCACTAAATGTAAAGAACATCTCTGCTAGGAAATTAATATTCAAAGAGGTATTAAAGCAGACATTAGCTACATACAGCAACTCCCCCTGTGCTTATCAGCACCATTCATCATGAGGCAGGGATGAGAAGTTCCCTGCAAACAAAGCAAAGCAAGCTGGTGCTGCTTATGATCTGATTTGTTTTGACACAAGTGCGTTGTTGAACATTTGCAATTGTGCTTTTGTACGACGAGGCATTTAGTGCTGGGCTGGCGCTCCCCCACCCTCTCTCCCTGACATTACACTGCGGCTCAACCACCAGTGAGCACTCTGAGCAAAATGTTTAATTTGCAGGCACGTACGATTCCCTTTTTGATTATCTATTTCCCCACACAATAAAATCCAGCTGATGCAGAACTCTACAAGTGCTGCCAAGTCAAACTGCAGGCAAAGGTTCATTTAGCAGCACAGAAACACCTCGGAAATTCTCATTTATTGGATTCTGCTGCCAATCACATTAATTCCAACACAAATGTCAAAATAAGACTAATAAAAAGTTGATTAAAGGAGTGAGACACAAGAATGACTTCCTATTTATAGTTTAAAACAAAAGGTTCATTTAAATTAAGTAATTGCCTTCCTTTTCTGCAGCTGCAGGCAAACACAAACTCTCTAAAATGAGAGGCAAATATTTAACTAGGATAAAGTTGACAAGAACTCAGTACCAAGAAGAACTTTTCTTCAGTGTTTAAGGAAACAAACCTCTGTCTCCCCAGGCAGATTTTTGATATATTCACCTTATACACCTCCACATCCCAAGTCCACTATAGCAAAACTTCAGGCATTTAATCATAGAATGGTTTGGGTTGGAAGGACCTTAGGGATCATCCAGTTACAAGCCCCCTGCCACTGGCAGGGACACCTTTCACTAGACCAGGTTGCTCAGAGTTCGATCCAACCCGGCCTTGAACACTTCCAGGGATGGGAAGGCCACAACCTCCTTGGGAAAGCCCTTCCAAGGCCTCACCAACCTCACAGTAAAGAATTTCTTCCCATTATCTAATCTAAAGCTGCCCTCCTTCAGCTTAAGGCCATTCCCCCTTGTAGTCTTATCACTACATGCCTTTATGAGAAGTCCCTCTTGTGACAAGATCTCTGTCAAGCTTTACTTCTGACACATATTTGGCCAATGAAGCACAAGCCAGAGACTTGGCCAAACTGGCAGCAACTGGACTCATTAGGCTTGGTGAAATAGGCACACACTAAAACGTGAGAGGAAGAAAATTGCAAGGGGACGGGTCTCTTGCTAAAAAATTACCTATTTCAGTATGTTCCAGGCAACATTTTACTCATACCATCATTTTACCCTGTACAGGTTTTCATTATTTTTAACATATATTGAGTCACTGCCTTTGTGACCTGGAAAATGCAAGAAATTCTATTCCTGAGCAGAGACTGCTCGCCTCTATGGCACTAAAATCTGCAAGAGACAGCCCATAAACGTGGCCCACCTGGCAAACACAGAGTGTAAATAAGCATTAGAAGATTTTTTTCTTTTGATATATAAACATATATATTTGGTTTGTGTCTTATTACTGACATCTTTGTTAGAGGATATTCCCTACTGAAAAAGACATTTTTGTGTGTAGTGTGGGAAACACTACAGTTAAGATAGCAAATCCAGCCATGATCTTTTCCTCTTCTGCATATACATTTTGATGCCCTCTCCACTAATAGTATCAAACCCATTTATAGGATTCATTTTTTTCTTCAACAGGCAGGCTTTTCCCTAGCTCAGGGCTGCTCAGGGAAATGACCCACAGCTGCCCAGTTTTCTCAGACGTCCATGACCTCGCTGCATGCACAGAAATTCGCTTTTCCTCTGTCAACCTGCAGACTAAAGTGGGTGGACACAAATCTCTCTGGCATACAGGGTGTCTTATCAAACACCTCTCCTACAGTTACATCTCTTGGAGGCTCTGTGGGTCATTGATTGCAGATCATGTCCAAGATCTGGCTCCTTCTCAGGCCTGTGCTTGCACCTCAGTTCAGGGAAGCGAGAAGACAATGGAGGAGAAGGAGAAGTGGCTTGTTAGACCATCTGAAACACATGGATCACGGGTAACTTGAACCAAGACTAACCTGCATTTGCATGAATAACTTGCACAAAATCAAAAGAGACCTTCCCAGCTCTCAGTGGCTGGTTTGAGCTGGGTTGATGGCCCTTAAGTCCTCTGGGCAAGTCCCTGGCATGGCAGATCATCAGGCTACACAACCTGCCTCACATTTTCTAACTCACGTAGAAACCTGCCAGGACGCCTCTTCCCAGTGCCCCTAGAAGAAAACTGTTCTAGCATTTGGCTCTCTTGCCCCTTTACCCTCTCTGCTTCCCAGCCTAAACCAAATCATGAATACCTTGAAGTGGATTTGCCTTCTCATAGGTATTTCTTAGCCATCACTTGCTTTAGGATTACAAGGGAAATCAGATTTGTGTTACCAGGGATGAAGACAAACAGCTCACAGAAAATACATAAACAGTGCTTCTAAGCTGAGTGCAAAATTCCCATCCAAGTCACAGGTGTGCTTGAGGCAGCTCTAAAACAAACACAGATAAATAAATAAATGCATCATATGCCAAGAAGGGCAGTTCTGATCTTCTCAAAGAAGTGAACAGTGATACTGTGGCCCTAATTTGGGATTATCAAGTTGTTCCTGGGCTGAGGGTTTACTTTCAGTACCAGGGTGAATTAAACCTCAGCCTCTGGAGACTACTCAGTGCCACCCCTGCCTACAACAGATGCAGCATCTTGCATTCACAGATAAAACCCTGCTGCCTCTGCTCCTCTGCAGCCTGTTCAGAATCAACTCCCCTGCCCTTCCTTTCGCCCATGTACAGCAAGGATCAAAGCAGGCCATCATCCAGACAGTTTTGACTAAATGCATCTTATCAGGGGAAAATGAGGCTTCCCATGTCACAGCTGCACAGAAATAGCTCATGAAGTTACTAGCCATTCAACACAAAACCCCTGCACTAAACTGCCTGATTGATCCATTGCTGTCTTTGCCAATTAAGTAAAACCAGAGCTTCCCCATATTTTAATGTGATGGTAACTGTGAATCACAGGGGCTCGAGCAATTCTTAACTTTTCTCACCTTCATATCCTATCTCAGAGTAACCACTGAAGCAGCATTTACTATATAAGGCATACAGAGCCAAAGTGCTAATCTGTCCCTGCAGACCTTATGGTGCACTTTGCTGGAAAAGCAATTTTCATTTTCTAACTCCAGCACCCTCTAAGTGAATAAAGCATTTCCAAAATTGTCTCACGGCTCAAAAGACTTGGAGCTGGCGGCCTTTCCACATTTTTCCTTTTACCCCTCCCTTTTCCCCAAGACACATATCTTTCATTCCAAAGGCCAAAAAAATGCACCATGGTCCGCAGCAAACATTTAGGCAGGTTCTCCACCAATGTTTTCTCCCAGTCTCCCTTCTGAAATAAGGATGTGGTACCAGAAAAGAAGTTGACATTATCCGCAGGATCTTGGGTAGCAGGGAGAGCAGTTCCTGTTTGCAAGGGCAAGGAGCTCTGAAAAATCCAGCCAACACAGGAAAGTGGTGGTGGGCAGAGAAAAGAGCCAAATGCACCCAGTCTCTTCACAAGCTTTTTGACACAGAGATAAAACTTTACTTTAAATGAAGCAATTTTCTTCAGTTAAACACGCAATTACTGTGCTCAATCAAAGTAATAAATTAGTTGGGTAAACACAAAACCCCCCTAAGACTGAAAAATTTCAGTGAAAAATAATGGTGTTTTAAAAGCACATCTGTCCCCACTGCATTTGCCACTTGATTGTTAAACATTTCACTTGCTACCACAACAAGGCAATGCACTATTTGATTTTACATCTACATTCCCTACCTTTTTCCTTTACTTCTGCGAAATAGGGGTAGGTCAGGCAACAAAGTCGATGTTTTTGCTTCAGCCTTTCTCCAAGGGCCATCAGGATGGATGTTCACACGCTTGTCAGTAGTCCCTGCAGTAAAGTCAAGAGTTTTGAGGAGAACAATACATGCTGCTCACATTTCTGGTGGTCAGGCACAGGGGTCTGGTTTCTGTGGGAGCACTTACCATAACACAGTCACCTAAACCCACTCCTAAAATGTTTTTGCAAAAATGTTACTCACAAAACCGAGAAAGTGGCATTTCTTCTTGTCTAGCAGACAAGCAAAACAAAGCTAAAATTCAAGCTGTGTATAAGCATATTAATTTCATCTTAATAAATCACTTTATAAAATAAATCTTGTCCCATTAAGAGAAGCTGGTACTGCAAGACCTTCCATGCCCTGAAATGTGCCATTAGGACTGGGCTTATCATAGCTACATTTCTCTCACAGACATTTTAGAGGAGGTCATAGGTGTGCTTCCTACTGTGGTGACAGGAGTTATTTTCACTATAATGCTGTGACAATGCACCAGCACAGATCATTACTGGATAGCACATTCCCAGTTATCGTGTCTGGGAACAACCAGCAAACTCTGCTGCAGACACAAGCTGCTACTGGAATTACACTGGCAGGAGACTGAACCTGAACAGAGGTGAGAACATGATTTTCAAAACACTTTCAAAGAAGTTGCTTACACATACACTGCAGTTGAATGTAAAACAATATTTGGGGGTTAAAAAATAATTATTCCATGGATAGTTGACTACAGAAAGCTTATTGGCTAAAAAAAACTTAACAAAATAATGTTAATAAAGCGACAGCAGTAATTCCTGTGTTCCTGGTAATTGCTAACATCCCATGCCTGCTTTATTGACCTGATGCTTTGACATCCAGGTGGCAGATCTGTGCATTGGAGCCACCAGCATCTGGTGGAGTAACCAGTAATGATACACCATCTCAATAGGAAAGTCTTCAGCAATTTTAGTTTTGGACTGAATAGATCCGTTTGGATATATTTAAAAAATGTTGGTTTTGCACCTGATTTTTTACAGGTCAGGTGTGCACCACCTGCGCTTTCCCTCCCAGTAGGAAAACACCCCGTGTTATGCGTGGCTGTTGTATTAATTACGAACAGCAGGGAAACCTCAGGGTCCTGTGGTGCCTGTGGTGGCTCAAGAAATCCAGGCAGAGAGGGAGATGTTGGTTCAGAAGTCCCTGCACGCAGCAGCAGCCATAAGTCAGCAGCTTTGTGTACAACGCTGATAAAAAATCAGATTGTTCTCATTACCTTCTCATTGGGTCCTTTCCCTTGGCTTAGTGAGCTTGGAAGAGAGTGGGCCCTGTGTGCTATTGGGAGCCTGACTGCTTTGCTCTGGCTGGCTTTCTGTGCCTCGCATAAGGCCCTCCTTTGTGAAAAAATACTTTTTCTTTTCTTTTTAAAATATTTTTAGAAGTACCAGGTAGTAAAGGGGGCACAAAGTTCTAATTTAGCCTTGGTTGCAGAAATTAAGACCTGACATATTCAGAGCATGCAAATCAAGAGAAAAACTTGTCCCATCTGCAATACTCCCATTAATTTTCAGGAGTTGCTGGAGAAAGCAAGAGTGAGCCATCTTAGCACATCACAGAGAGCTGCTGCTGAATATACCAGACACCTGATTTCTCATGGGAAAGTTTCAGACTGCCCCAAACTTGGGTACAGCCACCAAGCAGCTCCAACACAAGCCTCGTTCAGGCCCTTTTGAAGCATTTATTTTCATAGAAATTAAAATTGGTGCATTAGATAGTCCTATCTGGTTATCTCTAAATTCTCCTCCTTGGAAAGCCAGCAGGGGATGCTCAGACTAGAAACAAAAGTGTCTTTCATTGTGGCCATAAAGCACAAAATAAATAAAATAAAAATCAAGGTCAGCCTTTTCCAGGCTGCTAAACTGCGCCTGCAGATGGAAAGGAATAAATGTCCAAGAAATATTACTCATACTGTCCCAGATGTTGGAGGAAATGGTTCCCTGCCTCAACAGGAGCTTTATCACGGCAGGACGCAAAGCCACTACCAGCTCACTGCCATGGGACTGCTATCCTGTGTCCCCTTCCCAGAGCTCAGGGACCCTGCTATCCTGTGTCCCCTTCCCAGAGCTCAGGGACCCTGCTATCCTGTGTCCCCTTCCCAGAGCTCAGGGACCCTGCTATCCTGTGTCCCCTTCCCAGAGCTCAGGGACCCTGCTATCCTGTGTCCCCTTCCCAGAGCTCAGGGACCCTGCTATCCTGTGTCCCCTTCCCAGAGCTCAGGGACCCTGCTATCCTGTGTCCCCTTCCCAGAGCTCAGGGACCCTGCTATCCTGTGTCCCCTTCCCAGAGCTCAGGGACCCTGCTATCCTGTGTCCCCTTCCCAGAGCTCAGGGACCCTGCTATCCTGTGTCCCCTTCCCAGAGCTCAGGGACCCTGCTATCCTGTGTCCCCTTCCCAGAGCTCAGGGACCCTGCTATCCTGTGTCCCCTTCCCAGAGCTCAGGGACCCTGCTATCCTGTGTCCCCTTCCCAGAGCTCAGGGACCCTGCTATCCTGTGTCCCCTTCCCAGAGCTCAGGGACCCTGCTATCCTGTGTCCCCTTCCCAGAGCTCAGGGACCCTGCTATCCTGTGTCCCCTTCCCAGAGCTCAGGGACCCTGCTATCCTGTGTCCCCTTCCCAGAGCTCAGGGACCCTGCTATCCTGTGTCCCCTTCCCAGAGCTCAGGGACCCTGCTATCCTGTGTCCCCTTCCCAGAGCTCAGGGAAGAAACATCCAAGGTTGGTTTGAGCCTCAGGGAGCCCCTTCTCAACTGATTCCCCAAACACTGCAGTAGAGGATTTTTAAATTCCAAAGGAAAAGCAAAACAAAACAATCAAACGGGAAAAGCCCCCAAGCTTGCAGCCCTTTCCATTGCAGCCAGACATGAAGGCACATGCATTTATACCCCCTCGGCTCTCTCCTTCTGCCCTCCTTCCACCAACAGGCTCCTTTTCTGCCTAATTTTTTGTTTTCACTATTTATTTAATTTAATATCTTAGAAAAGCTAGGTCATAAGCCATCTGATGACTTTGTAAATGCAAAGGGCCAATGTTGTGGAACAGACAATCTAATGACATAGTGTTTAGTGTTCCCTAAAGCGGGAGACAGATGAAGAGAAACAGTGAACCGGCAACCTTAGCATAATTAAGACAAGCCTGAGTGCTTGCTGGAGTGCCATTACATTAATCTCACATCGGTGGCACCTGGCTAAAATTTATGAGATATGTAAAAAGGGCCTTTCCGATTGACCTTGATAAGACAGTGTTATTTATCACGTGAGGGAGCAGGCAAGGATGCCAGTGGGAGGGGGCAGACGAGGGACAAGCTAGGGGGGGGAAATGAGCAGCATGGACTAAAATCTGCTTACACCTGAAATTTTAAACCAGAGTACTCCTGTACAGTAGTCACATCTGGCAACTGTAATCAATCAATACACATTTGTATTACTAGAACACCACAGAAGAAAACAGCCGAGCCACCCAGGCTTTCAGCACAGCCTCATGAAGTTGAAATTCAGAGTGGGCAGATTTTTCAAAGGGGCAGGGTTTTACATTCAAGAATTCACTCTTCGTTTTCTAAATTCTCCTACCATGAAAAAAAATTAAACTTGCACTCGAAATAGCAATCTCACGCTGGAAGAACACCTCTGCACTGAAATTATACAGTCTATATAACAGCACAAAATTAACAAAATCAGATATTTGATGCATTTTTTGATGTTCTAAAAGTACAAAAAAAATGAGGAAGATGAAATTTTAGGACAAATATTTACTTCCTACAGGAAAAAAAAATCCATATAAAACCTTAAAGTATTATAATAAAACAAATTGAGAGTCCCCTGCAGTCTGCAACAGCCAGTGACTGTGACTGCAGACACTGACTATATGCAAACTGGACCCAAGACCTCAAACTGGCACCTCCCTGCCAAAACAACACCTCTGTTTCCATTTCACAGAATGAACTGAACCCAGTGCTAGCAGAGGGTAAGCAAGCAAAGGATTCATTGCACCAAGTTCAGAATGGTCATTTCTTCTGAGAAACTGTCATTGGAAACTCTTCCTAAATTTAGTCAGGAAGGAAAACCACTAAACCATACTTCTTTAGCACTAATATTTTTATCTCTTTTTTCCCAGAGAACAACAGGAGTTCTATTTGGGTAGATATACCCTAGATCTACCCTATCTGTATGGGTAGTTGTAGTGAAATACCCTCAGACATTTGGAGTTGCTGCTTTGTGTTCTTCAGCTGAAATCCAAGAAACAAGAAAATAATTTGTCAAAGGCTCTAGTGGGATTGAAAAGGTAAAAGGTGTGTGTGGTTCTAGCCTTCTGTATTCAATCACAAGCTTGGTGACAGTTACCAGCAAAGTAATAACATATGCTAAGGCTTCTGCCTTTTACACTGCATGACTGGTGCTGCCTGCTATTATAATCTATTATTATTATTCTTATTACAGCGAGAGATCTCTCTGATTCACCACATAGCAACTTTTGGCTTCTTAGCTGCAAATTCTTCCCTGCAACTCGAGCATGGGCACCCTTCCCTAAATAAAGTTTCTTCAGAGGGTATTGCCTGAGGACTTGGAAAAAGTGCCTTTTTGACAGCCCTACTGCAGAGACTTCTCCCCAGCAGGACCTCCCCCTTGGTCACCAGTTCACACCCCAGCTACTCCCTGAAAAAAACCACTCAAACACACCAGCTCACCTTCCTCTTTGCATGAGACACCAAAGAAAAGGGATCCAAAACATCCCTGTGCTTTTGTTGTCAGTGCCAAAATGCAGCGCTTTCATTTTTGAACTGTAATCAAACGAACATGAAAGTCAATGGTTTCCCACAGACCTTGTCAAACACAAGGATGCTGCTCTGATGAAGTAAAGGCAAAGAAACTGTGACCTACACTTGTAAGAACACTAAGCAAGCAAAAAAGAAAAATGTAATTGATTTCTGATGGGTAACTACTACACCCAAGCCAGGCTTTTTTCCCTGGGGAATGCCTCTTCATAGATGAAATTAAAAAACAAACCAAAAACAAAAGCCCACATTACTTTCATCCTTGCAGGAGTATTATGTCAGGGAAAGGAATTACCTCTTAGCAGCATGGATTTTCAGCCTCCCCAAAAAAGCACAAGTTACTTCAAAAACAAGAATGCAGGAGGATTTGCTGGAGTAGCCCTGAGCCAGGTCTGCATGGCGAGAGCCACCTTCCCTATCCCACAGCTCCAGGACCCAGCACAGGCTCCATCTTCTTGGCACAAGCCCAGATGTCTTTCCTCAAATAACACTCCCTAAGAGATAAAATCATACTCCCTACCAGACTCAGCATCTCTGAGCAAGTAAGACAAGACTTGGTATATTTCTTCTGAAACTAGAGTTGCCTTGTCAGACACTTCACACAGAGAACTGTTCCTATCTGATCTGGCTTTCAGAGTCAGTGGATTTGGTTTCAGACAGAAATTTGAGCTCAAATTTCAGGGAAAGGCCTTTACACACGGCATTCCCTTCTTCCTGCTTCACCAGCCCCTCGCAGCAAGGCTTTATGGCTCCCTCTGAAAAATGACACTTTCTGTCAGAGAAACCAGCACAGTTTCTCATCCCAACTCTTACAGGCATATAATCACAGCTCTGCTGGTAAAAGAGAAAGGACAATTCTCCCATTAAAAAAAAAAAAACAACCCAACAAAAAGCACAAGGGTTTTTCTGATCCCCTCCCAGTACAAACATCATCGTGCAACACCCACCAGCAAAATTCAGCAAGGCCCATCTATTTACAGCTGAAAGAGGAAAAAAAATAAAAACAAACCCAAATTGGGATTTGCCAACGATGGTAATAAGGGAAATGCTGTGGCCTGTCCTGAATAAGCCTTCTATAAATAAAAAAATCTCAGAGTCACCATGTTATTTCTTATTCAGAATTTCTTAATTCTAGAGAATTTCTTAAGCTAAGTTTGAAGAAAGAAGTTATGAGGACTAAACAAAAATCATTTAATACCTCAGCAATTGATTTAATAATGATTTTGCAAGTTTCCTTACAACAAATATATTTTGTTCAAATCCTGTTCCTGCTAAATTCAGGGACTAACCTTTGTCAGCTAAATATACATAGGGTTTTATTCAAACAAATATTGCTTCCCTCATGTGACAATAGGAGCCTACAAAAGGCAGTAGGTGTGCCAAATGGTGCAATAATGGCAAGGACACCACAGGTGATGGCATGGCAGGCAAGCAGCATCCTTTACATGCCAACTTCATCCACTCTGCCCTTATTGCACAGCATCATTTGCACCTGATGCCTCTCTGCAGGGGTGCCTTCCTCCCATGAGCACACCCCTGCAGGGAACAGGAAATACCTAGACTCTCTTGTCTTCCCTAGTGCTGCTCTCGAGGCTTTCTCTCACTGCTGGAAATATTTTGGCTGAAGTCTTGTTTTTAAACTGGTGCCTGAGAGAAAGGCTCAAATGGAAACATTATCCTGTGATGAAAAAGTGTAGGAGAGGAAGATACCATGAATAGCAAACTGCAACAAAAAGGAACTATTTGCACATAAAAGGAGTTATCAAAGTTGCCATTCAACTTGTGTTAATCAACAGGTTTGGATAAGACTAAGTCCTTCTCACGGGATAGGCTCCATCAGACCTTCCAATTTAAATAACCTTGTTTATAATTCCTTTTCATCGCTGCACAAAGACTCCATTTTCTCTCTTTCTTGCTCTCCCTCTCTCTTTGTTGGTGCTGTTTACTCCCAAGTCTGTCTCTGAACTCTCTGTCTAATTAGCTCTTGATAGATCTGCTGCCCTGTTTCCACAAACATTTAATTCTGCCGTCAGTCCCATTTACATTACAGCATGTTGCATTGTCTTTTACCAACCTAATTTTGTTTGAGCGAATGTAAATCCCATTAAGCAGTCACTATATACCTATTAGACTGTGGCATATAAACTCAAAACCCCTCCTCATTTGTAAGAGCGAACATAAGGCCCAATTCATAAAGGATTTCTAGGACATTGCAATTTGTGCTTTCTCACAAACCACAGAAAATTCTTAAAGGCTGCAAAACTCTTCTTCAAGGTAATATTGTTGAACTGCCCAAAACTCGACATGTTCCAGCCACTGCATAACCAACAATAATGCTTTTATAGTTCCAATGAGTCCCCAGGAAGTGCTCACTAATTAGAGCAGTGATTTAAAGTTGTCATTATGAGTTATTCTACATCTACCCCAGATTTCACTTCATTTTTTTGGCTGAGAAGAATACTTGGGTAAAGTGTCCAACTGTAACAAAACAAACTCTGACACATCCTTCTTTTTCCTAAGCTAACTACCACAACATGAGGAAAGAAAAGTCTGCATGAAACTCATGGAGGTGATCAACAAGGTTTTGAAATTTCACCCGGAGTGAACTTTCATTCAAAATACAATCTTCATTTTGCCAAAAACTTTAACAGCTCATACGGAGTCAACTCTTGACTTTTTCCTCAAGAAATCTTCCCAGCTCACACAGGGCAACCCAAGACATTCCCAAAGTGCCAAGCCCAACCTGGTCATGCTCATTTCCCCTGTTACAGGCAAAACCAGCAGCAATATTTTGAAACACATCAGGGCCCACCACCTGTACAACCTCCAGCTGCCTCGTCAGTCCTCCCTGCCGGTCTGAAACAGCATTAAGTGAACAAGGGCTCTTTTCAGAATCACATGGATGCTCGGTGCTGGATACTGGCAGAAACCTGGAGTCTCAAACGACATCAGTTTACAGAGAAGTCTTGCTCAACAGGTGCAAAGCCCAAACAGTGACACTGTTCCTGCCAGTGTAACCTGGGAGAACTGGTTCCATCAGTCAACACTCTTCTCACACTGTAGCAAAACCCCCAAGTCAGAACTCAGAAGCAGCAAGAGATAAAAATACTTACATAGGTAACTAACAGGTACTAGGAAATCTGAAGCACCAGAAAACAATCCGCTCTTAAAAATTAAGTAAACTTTTCCTTGGACACTGAATGGATATTCCATTACTCATCCACTTGTGCTCAAGCATTTAAGATATTGGTACTGTCATGTACTCATTTAGTTGCATGGTTCTTATCAACCATAATGCCTTATCTTATCAAGCACAGCTCCTTTACTGAATAAAAGCTTAGGACGAGGGCTTTCACAATCTCTGCCATTACACAGATGATCTGAAAGGATGAAACAATTACTAGCATGCCAGTAAGCACACAGAAATGTACCCATTTGCTAATAATTTTGCCTATGGCTCATATGCAATCAGAAGTAACATATATAATTAGACCAAATGGAATATGTAGTTTTCGTTGTAGTTAAAATTTTGTATTTCAACATTATAAATAATCAAACAAGCTCAAATAGATATTTTTTCATCCATGTCCACACTTACTTTCCCCATTGCCTAATTTTGAAGCCATGAACACAAAAGGCAGATAACACCTTCAGGTGTATGGTACAAACCTGCCTTTCTGTGACACAGTGCAAATTTCTTTGCCACATAGGCTTTAATTTTAGATAATGGCCTGACTTGAAGTTACAGCTCACATTCGATGGATCTAACTGATAAGCACTTCCCCACTGTTTATACTGTGGGAAACAGGCAGAAGTGAAAAGGAAAGAACAAATGGGAGGGAAGGTCATTCCACTTGCAGGATTCCCAGGTGACTCAAACACATGCCACCCCCCTCAAGCTGGCTCCCTCAACCCCCATGGTCATCTGCTCAGCTTGGGAACAACCAATTACTTCTTAATTCCTACCTGGGGTTGACAACTCTCCTCACTGTACTGAGACCATGGCAGATTGTCATCCTCTGCTGCACAAAGGTCCTCATCTGCTAAATGAAATACCAGGACTCTGGAGCACATCAATGTCAGTCCCAATGCTAATCGATCGTTAATGTCCAAACAGGCTGGTGATTGGCACTAATTTGTTAATTATAGATTACCAAATCCCTTGGGATACTAAATCAGTGTGATGTACTTCACTCTGTTACTACAGCACAAAGTCTTTCAAAGGTTACCTGACTCTGACACAGCCTTCAAAAATGTTATTCTTCAGAGACAGTTGATCAGTCAAGTAATACACACAACACAGAGTACACTGGAAATCTTACAAATCTATCCCAGTGCCTCCAAAAGCAAATTTAAAAGCCACTTTTACATGTCACCTGCAAGTGACTCCAGTGCAAATGAAATTTGACGCCATGGTATCAAACCCAGAGCTACATATTCCATGCTGAAACATTCCAGAATCCATAAAAATGAAAGCCTGCAACTTCTATAGCAGTTCTACAGAGGCATTTAATATACAGCTCAGGGAGATGTCTTGAGTCTGCTTTGCCTCCTGGAGATAGAAACTTTAATACTGATTTTGTTTAAAACAAAGCTCAACTACTGCTATCTGCTTCCATGTAATGTTAAATGAAGAATTTCATTATATGTTCAGGCAGCTTTCACCACTAAACCAAATGAAATTCTCACCTTTGGGGGCAAACCCTAATGAAAACAGCAGATAATATTGTAAGAAAAATCCAAAGCAAAGCCTTTACCTTAGTTCTAATTTGAAAAATAACTGAACTTGAATGGTTCTTCAGTGTATCTTTTGTTATCATTAACCCCCAAAACAGCACAAAATTTCTATAAATAACACCTAGACAATTTGAGGCTCCAGTTAGCTGAAATTCTGCAAGATGTGACTGGGACCAAGACACTGTCCCTGTCATCCCCTGGATATCGTGAGCGTCATATTGCACACAGACATCGACATGTTCCCCACTCCAACACAAACCAAGCTGCTCTCCAGGCACAGACAGTGAAACTTTGCTGACAGAAGAGATCAGGGATAAGGCAAGTAGATATTTTCCCAGTGCTCCCCTGGCAGGGTGATGTTTCCTCCCTCCTCGTTCCTGGTTGGTTACCTCTCCACAATCCAACACCGCTGTTCCTGTGACAACCTGTATTCTACTTTATTAAAATTATGTCTTTAAACACAAAACTCCAATTTTTCTAATTCCTTGGCATCAGTAAAAACTCATACTAATCCCATAACCTCTTCTTGGACTCTGTATCTGATGTTGTAAACCAAAATACATTTTAAAGGCTTTCTGCACAGCAGTTTGCAGCAAAGTCAGTGAAGCTCTGATAGAACAGCAAGAAATTATGGAAAAACTGGTTTATTTTTATTGGGATCATACCTTGAAATACTAAGTTTCTGATCTCAAAAATGTGTTTCATCTATCAACAAACATAGCTTTCAGCTTTCCACCTCAGACCTTTCCTGCCTGACCGTGTTCTAGAAAACATTTGGGGTTGGATTTTTTTCTTTCCAGAAGCATTTGAAGTTTTACTTCACCCTCTGTTCTTTTTATCCTCACTATCATCTACATGTAATTTATACCGTCACTATATACTGTCTCTCTACCATGTATTAGGTTTTTTTTTACTAAGTATTAAAGATACACCTTTCAAAACAGCCACCTTTCAGTGATCCCTACTTATTCCCTCGCTTTAAAGAGATTCATGCTACATATGTGTGTTTTGCCTCTTGCCTTTTTGTGTTTTTAAATCCACATTTGTGCAGATGCAGAGTAGAGGACACTGCAAGGAGAGAACCACACTCTGCAGGCTGCACATGTGCACATTGCACAACCAGAAACAAACTCTTTGGTTATGCTCACGCAGCTGAAGAGAGGTCAGCAAGTGAGCAGCCAGAAGGGCATGGTGGGGTGCTAAGTCTTGGAAACCTCTTCGAAGAAGTCTTTTAGCAGATTGATTTTCATGTGCCTTCAGGCTGACATGAAGCCACACGTGAGAACCCCTCTCGGTTACCCAGTGAACCGGGTCATGTGTGACAGTATTAGTTAGATGGTCCTAGGATGTGACAGCAGAGAGGGAACCAGCTGTCCAAGCCTAATGTGCCATCTGTGCCTAAAATATTCTGCCAATTGTGTTGGCAGAACATAAAAAGTGTGTCCCTTTATCGGGCTATAAATCACAAGCAGGTCTTGCACATTGTTAATTAAACACTGATATACTGAGTGGCCCGGATGCTTCATTGACTTCCAGCCCTTTGAGTGTGACATTTGGTGGTATGACCACTATGGAGGTCATTCGCTACAAACTTAAAGCCCCAAAACAGCCTCAACAACTCCCCAAGTGACAGTTCCACAGTTTACTGCCACACAGGAAAGTATTCAGCAGTTCCATTTGGTACTGTGCTTAACTACTTGGGACAGAAAAAAAAGAAGCACCCATGGCAAAACAAATTAGATTTCATTATGGTATTTGTCCTACTTCTGAGAGACTGGGTTTACCACTTTTCCATCTCTCTAGTTTAGAATCAAAGGCAAAGACTCACATGCTGCCTTCTCACAACTCGTGTTGTGGTGTAAGAGCTGTCAGTGAGTTGGCTGGACTCAGCTCTTGGACAGCTGAAAGACTCAGGTAATGGAGCTCCACGGGCTCCATCACGTTCTTCTACGAGTCCTTAGTCCATGCAGGTCAACACACAGGTTAGAAAGTCCCATAGAAGAGCTCAGCAAGTGGGGACAGCAGAGGTCAAGCACCACCACCAGTTGCTGAAAGCATCTTTAGACAGCAGCCCAGCCTCTGCCTGGAGTCCAGGCACAGCTGGAGCAGATGCCTACAGAGAACTGAGAGCATGGCATGCAGAAACACCTCTCCCTTCACAGCAGCCTCCCAACAAATCCCAGCCTTTGGAGCCAGATGTGGGTTTGCACATATCTCTCATTGCCATGTTACAGTGTGTGATCACCACCTTCCGCCCAGTTCCTAGCACAGAAATGGCATCATCTGTAATATGATGCACAGATCTTTCAGAACAGACAAATGCTGTACCCATGGACTCACTTGGAATGCCAGAGCAAACAAAAAAGCAGGGAATACCGAACACTGAAATCAGTTTCTAGAAGAGAGTCTCCTAATAAACAGCTAGTGACTGGGGTAAAGGAACAGCACACTGCTACGTTTTCAATTGCCATGCACAGTACTTTAGATAACCAAACAGCATTTAAATCCAGAGTGAACTACATTTTATGGCATTGTCCTGGTAATTGACAGTGCCACAAAATGTAGGACAAAACCCTGATCCTTAAACTGAAAGTATGAATATCTGACTGGTTAGCCAATCTGTCTTAATTTTCTTTATTTTTGGTTTAATTTGCTGATAGTACAGTGTCATCTCTTTCCCCTTTTAAATAAGGGAACAGCACAAGGGAGTTCAAAAGTAAGTTTGCAGTGCTACTTGTCTTTTAATAGCAAGAAATAGTTTGATGTGTTTGTGTAACCGGTTCCCTAATCCTCATTGTCTTTCTGCACACAGCAGTGAGAAGTGATCAAACTCAAACACAGGCATTTTCCTTAGATCTGTGGAAACCAAACAACTCTACTGCAGACTGTTGTAAGATACTGCTTTTATGGTGCTTTGCCATGACCTACTGCTAAAGAGAAGTAGCATCAGTAACTGGAAGAAGCTTTGGTATCTCTTGAGAGAAGCAATTTAGCTTACATCAAAATAAATATAACATGCTAGTGCTTAAAAAAAATAAAAATATTAAAACTTTCAGGTACAATAAACACCTGTTGATCCTGATCATGTTTTTTCTGGGAATTGAATCACCACAGACCAAGCAGTCTCTGTTGCCCAAGCAGAGGGAAAAGCCCCTCACATTTACAACTTGAAGATTCACAACGATCCTCTGCATCATCTGCACAAGGACATTCCAACTCCTGTGGAGAGCTGGTATTTCACAGGCAAGAAGGTGGGGCTGGGGAAAGAACTCTGGAGAGACAACTTTCACAGTGAAATCTCAAATTTTCTCAACAGATCCATAAACGTACTTTTTGTCATTTTGGTGAGAAGAAAAAAGACAAGAGGAAGATTCCTCCAAAGCCCCTTTCCAGCTCAACTGCATCTGCATTCACCTGCGTATTAAATTCAGAAGTCTGAATGGAGAGGGGTTTTTTCCCTCTGGCAATTATTACACCATATCTGTGAACATTTTCCAGTACTTGCATGGCAAGAAAAATATTAAGACAAAAATCATTATTACACTTAACTGGTGCTTTTCAAAAGCATCATCACCACTAGAAAAAGAGGCAAGGGTAATCTTCCAGGTACCCATTGCATTCATAATTCACTGTTGTCCTCCACTGTCTATATGTGAACAAAACAGTGCTCTGCAGCCTGTGTGAAACTCTCTTCTGCAAAGTAAGTTACTTTCATTGAGTTAACCACTCCTAAGGACTTTTAGTAAATATTTCTTAATTGTAGGGCCATGGAAAAAAAAAAAAATGAAAGGAAAACAAAACAACCAAACCAACCAACCAAACCCCAAAACTCTATCACTTGAGAGTAAGGAGTAGGAAATTCTTGAGAAGATTTTCTTGTCGAAAGGTAAGACCGAGGGAAAGCCAGAGACATGAGTGCAGCAAAATAAAATCTATTAACTAGTGATGGAAATGTCATACTATTTTTCTTTAATTTTATTCTTTACACCTGTACTTGATCTATTCACATCAGAACTACGATAAGTGTTGGACTGGGCAGTGAACTACTGAACAGGCACTTTCAATCCATCTTTCTATCTTCCTGTACTTATTCTGACAGCTTCCTGTTTTTCTCACAGACCTAATTCCTAGTTCTCTGCCAGCTAATAATACAATTGCAAAAATTAAACAGGAGGAACAGGATTAGGGATGAGTTTACTAAAGGTGAAATCCATATGGCCTTGCAACAACTCCTGCCAAAAATCAGTCCAGAGCAGAACATCATGATGCTGTCTGGTATTCCCTACCTAGGCCAAACACAGGGAAATCTGTGAGAACATCATCTGCTGGCAAACACAAAGCCTTTAATTGAGAGTTAAACATCATGGAACACTCAAGAGGTTGCTGAGAGGTCATCATCATCTTCCACGTGCCCAGAGGTGGAAGAAACTGGGTTTAGCCTGAAGCAGAAAATTTTTTAAAGGTTCTGTCACACGAAGTTGACAAGTACTTTCTGGTTTTTCATGTGTAACTCAGGTAAGAGAAGGAGAAAGGGGCACATTCATATTTGGCTTTTCTAACACCGAAGCAGAAGCTGTAGTGGGTATTAATCCTGGGCAGCTTTGCTCTACTTTGGAAAGAAATAGATATGCATATAATTTTTATACAGAAAATACATTCAACAATGGAAAACAAAAAAACTAGTGGTACTAGTTTTACCAGAAGATGGCATTAAAAAGAATTCTGATTATAGTTATTAACAGCATTAATCACTGAAATGGAAACAGTCACCAAAACAGCCAAGCAGGAGATACTGAAAGCCATTAAAGTAAATGTGTTCTTCTGAAAAAGGTGATCATTTCAAGTGAGCAGATCTCACTTGAGGATAGTCAATAACCCCAGGGAGGTGTCTGAATTACTATGAATGGCACATCTTTGCTTTATACCCAGTAGGCACACTAATTTCTAACAAAACATTGTGTTGAAGGGCTGAATTATTTATCTGTCAGGAGTCTCAAGTGCATCAGATAACACTGTATGCTTGTTTCAGTCATTTAAGCCCAGCTCCACTATTTAAGGAAATCAAAACTATATGCCCAGATCATTTTGTAACAATTTGTTAAGAGGAAGAACCTCCACTTGACCAAATTAAAAACAATGTTGGATTCATCTACTATAAAGCACTGTTTCTATGGAAAAACTTCTTTTAAAAGCAGAGATATATGGCAGCTGGGCACTGAGTTCCCACTGATACTTGAGCCTAATTCTCAGCAGGGCATATGGAAATCTCCCACATGACTTTTTCCACTGGACTGCCAAATACTCCTTTTGCGTTCATTTTCAGATGAGCACACGGTTCTTGCATTCGCTACAAACAAAAACCACATAATGTGAAAGGAAAGAGGCCATTACAGACAGTTCACAATCACAGTTGGCTGGAAATCCTATAAATGTGCACCTCTGCTTTCGTCAGGCATGAATAACCAATAGCATCTGCCTAAAACACGCGAAACATTCACTTATTATTTTCACGTGCTCTGCAGGATCCTGAGCGATTTCTCTGGAGAGCTCAGATCGCGGCTAATTATTGCCAGCTACATGAGATCCTGTTTGAGACACAGCAATAATGACCCTGCATTATTGACAGATCACATCCCCAACAATATCTGTGCCCGATCTCTCACGAGCCACCAGGATGAAGAGTGGGCTGCAGGAACACCCAACTCGCGCACCAATGAGCAGGGTTGGCTGACAGACATTTGTGCTTTGTGAGGAGATTGGGCAGTATTGGGATAACTCCTAGACTTTCTCCAGGAGTTATACTGATCTTCAGTCAAGCTAATTTTATTTACAGTAGTTTCTTTACACACAATATAACGCCTTTGTTCTTGACCCCACAATTTCACTACAGTAGGTCCTAGATTAGATCAGCCTCGTTGCTACTCACATTTGATTTACAGAAAACAGCTTTTCTCCTATGCACGCACAGCCTCTGCACCTTTTATCCACATCAGCTGCTGGAGCCAGTTGGGGGATGCCTTTTCATCAGCAAATTGTTTCACCTAAGCAGCAGCTTCAAAAAGCGGGTTAATTTGCACCGTTCAAACATAATCACTTTAAAAAAGGAAAGGACTCATTACTTTAGTGATGTTTCCTGGTCCATTGCACCATTGTTGGAAACTCTGTCAGTAAACAAATTACATCTAACACTGTGCCCTTCTGCTAAACAGATCTCCTGAGAATATCTTGTTATGCATAATGCTTCCTTTCACGCCTCTGTATCTGGCAGAAGAACACAAGTATCTCTCTACAAATGCTGGATACTTTCTTCCCATATTTTCTATCAAAAAAAAGAGTAAATAAAGTGGGAAATAACTAAGCTCAATACTGAAACTTTCCTTTCAAGTGGCAATATCAAAGAAAATGATTTCTTCCTATAGTAGCAGCCACTTCTGCTACTTAAACCCACACAGAGGAAAAGGATCAATCTTCAGAAAGCGCTGAGGATCCCCTGCCTACAAAACAAATAGAGCACATATTTTGTAGATGTCTCCACATTTGGGTGTCGCAGTATTTGTGACTATTCACACACTAACTAGGTCTAGCTACCAGGTTTACCTGAGGAGAAACCTAAACCCCAGCATTACAGGCAATTTTTCTGTTAACTGACAGGAAACACATTTGTTTCTGGGAAATCATCACTGCAACACTGTTTGAATACAATTTTAAAAGGACAGATGGAACTTGCAAGATATACTGAGAGCTTTGTTGGCAAAACAATAATTCTTGTGAATTAAATCCATCACTAAGTTGAAGGCTTCCCTTCCTCCAGTAAGCTCTTTGCTCACCTCGAGGGTTCTTCAAAAATTACTGAATTTGCATACTTCTTGCTGTATCAAAATTATAGCAATTAGTGAGAATTATAATGGACAAACAATTTGCTTTGATTCCAGTGGACTTAGACCGTTGCTGCGGTTATGGTAATTTAAATGGATTGTCCCATGTGGAGCTTTACATCAAATCAACCATCTCCCCAAATGTCACCAGACAGATGTTGCAGCAGGAGGTTAACATATCCCATACCCAAGGCAACAACAGACAGCCCTGGTGATCTTCCTGCCTAGCACGGCAGGGGTCACCCTCCATGAGCACAGTTGTTCCCAACAGGAGCTGTGGGATGTCAGGTGCTTTTGGACATTCACCCCTAACAACCATCTATTAACCACAAGGCATTTGAAAACGTGAGCCCCGAAGAGTCTGTAAGACAAGTGCATGATAATAACACTTCCTAGGACAGCCCTACTTCTTTCGAAAACAAACATATTGGAACCCCCCACCATCGCCTTCGCACAGCATGCCCTGATTTCAAATTAATAGTATTTGCCTTCAGCCACTGCTGGCATCACACGGAACACAAAACCACAGTGTATGCAAGGCAGGGATGGGGGGGGAAGGGAGAAATCTCCTGAGGAAAGATATTACACACTGGAAAACAAAATGATTAATGCATGACCTAGGTAAGAACAAACTTACGAAGAAGAAAAATTATAGAGCTACAGAATTTTCACTACACAAAAGGAAAATAGTCCCATTATTTTGTTTCCCCAATCCTGTGAGTGGATGTACAGGGGGAGAACAAGCATCACTTGAGTAATCCCCCAGACCTGCAAGAAACCAGGAGGAGTTTGGAAACATGATAGGCAGTTCTAGACAGAACATCAATATACAGAAAAGTCGAATTTCATCTGAAGCCCTGCTTTAGGAGTTTGAGTGAGACCCAGGTCTCCTGTATAGAGGAGAGCTCAATGCTGGTGGAGCACTGCCAGCACTGTCCACTGCTGCAGACTAAAGCAGTCACCACTGCTGCATTAGCAGCAACAGAAGATTTCAAGAGAAAAATCAGTCATCAAGAAAACAAAAGGTCAAAGACTTGGAAAGGACTACCAGGAAAGGAATGGAAGAACAGTAAAGGGCTGTCTGTGGTGCAGAAAGACTTTGCCATACTTAGCAAGTAGGGCATTACCAGAGTAAGGCTGCAGAGAACAATGAACACACCACTCGGCAGCAGAATGCTCCCATGGAAAGAACTAGAAGGACAAAATAAAACTTCCAAACAGACAGAAGAGCCTGACAGAAAAAACCCTATATTTAGCTTGTATTTTATTATTGTAAGTCATCAAGGACATCCATGAAACATCAGCAGGTCTTCACAGTTGCTAGCAAAGCATTTTGAGTGACCCTCTGGAGTCCAATGAAATCTCTGGGAGAGTTTGTTTTCCAGCTGTCCTTCAATTCTGAAAGGGTAGCCCATGGTAAACTTCACAAACACTGGCATGAATTCTTACAACTTCAGCAGGCCCAAAAACCAGGAAAAATCAGCATCAGAGAGACAGGAACTGCCAAGACCCTCTGGCTCAGAAGCCAGCACAGAGCTGCTGAAACAAAAAGTGATGTTCACAAATCACTGTGCAACCATCTGAGTGAGATTTGTGCTCTGGTTTGTGAGGCAAGCCAAGGGCTTTGGAGAAAGTGAGCTGCTAAACATTATTATTATTACACCCATATACCCATTATTACACCCATTATAATACCTCTTAGGAAGAAAAAAGGAGAGATCAGATAGGACAGAGACAGGAAGGAAAGATGGAATTGTACCCCAAAAAGACCTTTTTAAAATAGAGTATTTTGCCTCTAACTTTTGAATATGAGAGTGCAGCTTATTAACAGGTCTTACAGCAAAACCCACCCGTGCTGAATGAGGAAGGGGTTCCCTATCCACTGTTTTCAATGGAGTGGTTACAGGATCAGAGGCTGCCCTCAAAGCCTGTCAGGACTCAATCCACAACCTGAGAGCATAGGGCTGAGCTCCTTGCTGACCTGCTCTTTCCTTTTCCCCTTTTATTTTTTTGTTGATGTAAGGTCCCATCTGGATGAACTTTTGGGAAAGACATCTTAAAAGGCACTTTAAAAAGGAGCAAAAATGGGGATATGCAGCAAATGAACATTTTGTCATGTTGGAAGAGACAACATAAGAAATGAATGCGGCATCACACAAGTGTGCCCTGGTAGGTTCCTAGATCATGATCATCAACTGCTTTGTTCCAGCTACAAAAGGTGTGTTTTGAAGATGGCTATTTCAAGGCAGGCACCAATCATTTTTAACTGACTCAGGCTTATTTAATGACTTTGTACTTCATATTTTCCTTGGACAAGTACACCACTTTAAACAAGAAAAATTAAAAAGTGCTGCTTTTCTGATGCAGTGGGTAACATTGAATGTATTCCTAATGTCTCCATTCAGTCCTTCTGACAAGACACATTGACATAAGAGTAATCAAAACACACAACATGTCCCTTAACCCCTCTGACACCCATCCTCAGTTACATCTCAATATGTTGTGAGCTGAAAATGATGAATGCCAGAAATACGAATGCTGAACAGGATAACTAATACTAGTAGTGAAAAGCAAAACACATCTGAATATGAATTGGCATTTTCAAATTAAACAGCTCTGATTCTGATAGCTAGTAAACATATTTATAATCATTCAGATGCTAAAATATGTGCTTCTAGTCCTCGGATGAATAAACACAAAAGCTGTGCCTGTTGATAAGTACTTACACATTCATTTCTTTAGTTGGAATACAAATCATACTTCTAACTTTTTTTTTTTTTTTTTTTTTTTTCAATTAAATAGGCCTAGGACTCCTTCAGCAAGTCTATATTATTGTAACACCACCACTGACTACGAATGGTGCACGAAACCATTATATACAATTCCACCGGAGTTTTTCTGACAGAAGCATTTGACACACAGATAAAGCCTCTTCAGTGCATTTGCCATTTGGGTTGATCAATAGCCTGGTTAATTTCTTTATATATATTTTTAAATGCAGATACATTCCCAATTCAGCATTTTGTGCATGTACCATATTTTAATTATATCCATAAATAATACCAGTTGGTGTGGTTAAAAGCTTGGGGAGGGGAGGGGAAAAAAAATAAACAACGAATGAAAAGAAAAACCAAAGAAAGAGGTAGTTAATCACAGTTTTTAAGGGACATGTTTTCAACGGATAAATGGCAGAGCAGGAAAAAAGAAGAGACTATGCAGCAATTTAAACCTACAAGCACTTGGAAAAAAGATCACTCGGCATGCAACCACCTTCCTGGTAGTCTGATCAAGCTGAATTTTACCTCCTGTGAGTTTTGGAATAGACAGAGCTGACAAGGGAGGCAAAATATAGCGATCTAAGTATGCATTTGAACACAACAATTTATCTAAAGAATAAAAATGCAACTGCTTTTACAATTGGTTCCAAGATCATCTGCGAAGGCGAGAAGGGGAAGGAAGATGTCCCTGCACGGCCACCACCTGCCCAGCAGCACTAACACTGCTGATGGGTGCTATCTGAGGCACTGAACAGAACCAGAGGATTGCTCCCAGAACCAGATGATCAGTGTATGGAAGAGGAGCTGGTAAGCACTCACTGACAAAGATCTAAGAGGTAGAGAAGTGCTCTCAACCTTGGAGGTCAGGGCCCTTACCCAAACAGAAAAATTCCAGAGGAGCAAAAAAACAAAAAGTACTTTACAAAGCGGCCAAATGATGCTCTAACCACTGCAATGTTTCTTCACCACTCTCATAAGAGCTGAGGTGATTTGCCTTCCTCCTCAGGCAGATACTTAATTGGAATTAAGGTACCTAAATTTACCTGTAAGTATCTGACCCCATCTGAATTCCTAAATCTTTGGAAGAATTGTGCATGTTGCTTAGCATTATGTATTAAGTATGGTACTACCTAGAGGATTCCAAGTCAATCTCACAAATACACACAGTATGCAAATCAATCACTCAGAAATAAATAAAACCATCAAATTGCCTCTAAAATAATGAGATATGGGGAAATAAATATCAATCCCTGAAAATACTGCTTAGTCCTTTCATTATTTTATTTCCTTTGCCATATGGTTTTGGAGCCTTTCATTTTCACTTCTATTACATGTTCCCTGTGAATGTGATGTCCAGAAATTACCTTCAAGAAATGGGAAAAAAAAAATCTGAGCACAAAGATTCTCAGAGAAAAAGATCTAAGAGTAAGTAAGAGTCAGTGACAAACGAAGAGATACTTTGAATAGGAATGGGAAACACTAACAGCTGAATAGTATTACTAAAATTCAGTTGTTGCTACTCCTTGCCCCACACACACCACTTGACCATTCATGCACATGGCTGCAGGTGAAAAGTATGTGAACACATACAGCTCAAAGGGGAAGAGCACTTCACAAATTTAAACTGAATTTTTGGAAAAAACCTCCCACTCCCAGTCCATGCAATACCAAGAGCAGACCCCTCTGCCAGGAAAACCCATGCCAGCCTCAGGTTCGGCCCCAACGGGGCTTCCTCCTTTAAACAAGAGGCTGAGCAGAACCAGAGCTGATGTAGAAACAAGAATGCTTTGCAGACTGGTTCCTCTTTCTTCAAATTGCATGATTAATATGAACATGAATGCAAAACTTCACAATCCAAATTAAAATTCAAGAGGAAGAGGGAAAATGTGACACCCTGCATTTTAAAGCATAATGTTATGCACAGACTGGACCACTTTTACCAACCAAGCAAGACATGACATGAAGTTTAATAAATATTCAATAAAAAAGGAAGAAATACGAATTTGATGAAGTTTGCGGGCAATTAGAGCAATTTATTTCACTATTAACATGACAGACTAAATGGAAATCAGCTCTGGGTGAAAATGTAGTTTTACTGCCCAGCATTCAGATTGCTGTGTAATTAAATAATGAAACGGGTGAGGGGCATCCACGACCGACTTCTCCAGCAAGGCAATCATCCATCAGAGCCCTGCCTCCTGCCAGCCCAGAGCAGAGACGGCATGTGAGAGGATGTGTGTGCACCTGCCCAGCTCTAACACTGCAGGGCAGATTTCTTTCCACCATGCAAAAAACATTTCCCACATGGCCAGCTCACCCCTGCTCCTGCTGCACTGAAAATGCCAGCTGCAGTTATGGGGTGCCACGTTTAGTTCACTGTTTGTTTTCTTCATTAAGAAAAAATATTAATCATGCGTTAAGAAAGTCAACATTTTATCCAATTTCAGGCTGAAACTAAAAAGCCATGACATTCCTTTTCCCCACGGACACTCATTAAGAAACCAGGATTCTCTTATATGGGATCCTCTAGAAACAAACAAACAAACAAGAGCCTGTGCTTAATTCACCACATGCAGCTCTTCAACCTGCCAGGAGATTTGAGGAGAAAGGGTGCAGATATTTCAGAACATGAAGATTGTTCTAAATTTGAGCATATGTATTCCAGGATTTCAAGAAAAAAATCCCCTATTTCTGTATGTTAACTAATGCCTAAATATTTCTTTACCCCTTTGACAGCAGGTGCTGCTCTCAACAGATCCAGCAAGTCCATCTCAGTTGTCAAAGTGCTGTTCCTGACAGACTCTCCAGCAGTCAGTTGTGTTTGACAGATTGTAGATCTGTTGATAAAATGCTTTCTTTCTAAACCAGCCACTTTGTCTAGCAGCACACACAGCGATAGATGTGCAAAACATCTGCTCTAAATTATTCCTCCTTTTGACTAACTTTCCCCAAAAGCTGCCATTTTGCAAGAGAATTTAAAAAAAAAAATCAAATCAAAACAAAACTTAAGACATCAAATATATCCGTTTGCAAGCTTACACCATCTATAAGATCTGAAGCAGGCAAGTTTGGAATGCCTGACTTATAGCAAGCTTTAGAGGAATCTCCTTTCAGGACACTGCAAAGAAAATCTTCTAGTGGCTCCAGCTGGCCACCAAAAATTGCAGATACTTTTGAAAATTTATTATTAAATTACTCTGGACTTGCAGCATATAATATACAGCTTGGCTAGTGCTACAACTTCAGAGCTGGTCCATCCACTAATAGCCATTACCATGGGAACAAGGAAACAGGCACCAGCAAAAGGGAAAACATTTTCTTGGTCCCTGAAAACCTAGAGTTTTACCTACCTTCCCTCAGTTGCATTTCATCCATCACCTTACTGCTGAACCAAGTGGGACTTTGCCATACAAAAATCAATGAAATTCCATCTAAAATTAAGAACATTTTTATGGATCAGAATTTCAGTTTGAATAAAGATACTCATCTTTGTTACAATTTTAGGAAACAAGTTTTGCAGATCAATTTCAGGCTCAGTTTCAAAAGGAAGAAAGAGGGCCCTGAAAGCTTTGATCTGCTAGAGTTTGAGACAAGTATTCTGTAGTGTCAATATTCCCATTTATCTCACCATTTGACTGCAGATTTTCCGGACAGAAATCAAGAAAAGGAAGGAAAAAAGAAAGTTATCCAAATGAAATCTACTCCTGTAAGTTTAATTACAGCTATGCATGTAGCAAATTCACTTACATAACAAGTACTCCAGCCAAGTCAGTGCAGCAACAACTCAGCTTTCGAGCAGGCACAGTGAAGCACCACAGATTGACAAGCTGATGTGGTTGATTTAATGTATGTATCGGTATATCCAGTGGCAAAGAACATGCAAATAAACCAAAAGGCACATTTGAACTATGAGCCAGCACAATGGTTTGTATGAACATGTCAGGCAACATCCTGCCCCTACTCAAATCAATGCAAAGCCTGTCACAGTCTTGAACACGGCCAGAATCACAGCCTGGCACATTCTGCAGAGGCCAGCATGGTACAAAACCCTCCATGATCTCCTGAAACTGGACAGGCTCCTTACAAGGACCACTTTAACTAAACTCACTGAAGGAGCAAGAAAAGGATTTGATGCACAAACCGACTTGTGACGGATCCATGATACTGCTTATTAAAATTGTGGTCTAGTTTTAAAAGCATGTGTGGCACTGCTGTGCTGAATTAAGTGCAAGAACACGAGAGTGCCAGCCATCCTCTGCATCGAGGGGAATACCTTGACTTGCAGCTCCACTGCCTGCCAGCTGGTACGTGGCTCCCCTGTCAGGGCATCAGAAGACTGCCTCAGTAACGAGAAGCCTGTAGCTATTAATGTTTCATAGGGGATATGTATTTCCACAGCATCGTGAGGAGTTATTGATAAGAAGAAATCAAAAAGAAAGCACAGCATCTTTAATCATGAAGATTCCCCCTCCCCCTTCCCCCCCAAGTTGAAAAGGGAGAGTTGCTTATTCAGACAAAGGCCACGGGGTGCAGGCACAAACGCAGGGAGGTTCTCCCACCATGCCCACAAATTCCACAGGCGTGGCAGTGATGGACACAAAGTCCACAGGCATGGCATTAAGGACAACACTCAAAGCCCAGCACAATGCCATGAGCCATCACTAACGGGAGGGTAACAAAATGCTCTGCCTGCAGCAGAATAACAGGCACCTGCTCTCCAGGGTCTAAACAAATCCTTCCTCTTCTTAGCAAATTTTTAGAAGACTGCAAGGGAGCAGCGCAGCAAATCTACCCACACCAACTGTGTATGAGCATAACTCATAAGAAATCTCAGGAGTCACCACCCACTGCTATTAACAGAATAGCAGTGTTGTTAGCATCAATAACGACATCATTTTAATGCTTTTTCAATTTGCATTTCTCTATGTGCCAGTGTGTTAAGCAGCGTTAATCACATGGTTTTGCCAGGAAATCATGTTTACAGTAGCATCTGTTGAGCTGCTAACATGTGAGACCTGCTACATTTGAATTCTTTTCTGACAACCATCACACTAAAGAGCTGATGGTGCTCCACTGGAGCCTCCACGACGTTTCAGGGACTCTGTGGCTTCTGCTCTGCATGCACCCTATGTTTCTTGGAGCCACAGGAAGAACTATGTAGAGACTCAGTTTCTTTTTCCTAAATCTCTTGGATTTTCTTTTTTTTTCTAATTTGCTCCACATATGGTTTCTGGAATGGATTCACAAGTTTCTTTCCCCAATGGATAAACATACGTGGTTTTTTTACTGAGCTCCAGCTTTGCCTGTTCCAAACCCAGTCCCTCAGAGCTCCCCAGCCCAGGGGCCACCCATGACCACTCTGTTCTTCTCAAGGCAGAAGTGCCTCAAAAGTGCCAAAACCTCTGGAGTCCTTTGTGGGACAGCAACATGGCTACAGTGATGTTCCCTTTTAGGAGAAGGGGGCTCCAAGGTGACATTTCATGCAGGCCAGGGCCCTGCAGATCCCTTCAGAGCAGCCCATCCCTGACGTGAGGGTGCAGCCAGCTGGAGCATGGCCACCATTTCCTCTGAGGTCCCATTGCCCTGAACGGCTCTTTCACAGGGAAAAAAGAAGAAAAAGGACAAGCAACTTCTGTATCTGAAGGAGATACAGAAAACTCTTATCAATGCTCCTAAAGGTGGTGGAGGGCCCTGGTTGTATCCAGACATTTTGGTAGTTGTTGCTGTGGCAGCAGTGAGCACCTGCAGGGGCTGCCCAGGAATCCACCACAAAACATAAACTTCACCTTCAAGTCTGGCAGCACCAGAGGACTCAAACCTCCTTCTCAACATTTTGAGCAGAAAACACTTCTGAGAAGACCTGGGCACTGCCCCCGGGGCCGCTTCCCAGTGATGGGACCACCTCACTGCCCCTCATAGCAGCTGGGTCACTGCCACCACCCCCAGAAAGACCAGGAGCACCTTTGCAGCAAAATGGCCCAGGTCAGGGTCCTGGGAGCTGGAGATCACCAAGTCCCATTGCCAACCCTGCTCAGGTGGTAGAGCTTATTATGAAGAATAAACTCCCTGGTCATATGGATAAGAAAGACCTCATTGAAAAAGAACCAGCATGTCTTCTACAAAGGGAAATCTTGCCTTGATAACCTGGAGTCATACAAGGTAGTCAACTGGTGTGTGAATAAAAGGGATTTTCAGAATAATTGGATTTTCAAAAGGCTTTTGACAAAGCCCATGCAAAAGATTATTAAAGAAACTAAGCTGTCATGGGCCTGAAGAAAAGTCTCTTTTATGGACTAAAAGCTGGTTAGGAAGCAAAAGGTTTGGGGATCAAGAAAAGCCAGCACCAGGGCCCCCCAGGGGTACATATTCGTGAGGATTTCATTCAGTACCTTCATCACAGGCCTGGAGAAGTGAGAAAGGCGGAAATCTCAGAGCCTGCAGATGAAACTAAACCAACGGGGGTACTCAAATGCCACAGCAATGGTGAAGAACACCAACAGAAAATCAAAAAGCCAAGTGAGCAAGCAAGGAGAAGGCAGCTGAGCCTCACCAGATAAGCTTAGAGGTAACACACGTAGAAGTAATAACCTAAACCCTGCCTATGTAATGCTGAACTCATGGGAGTCACAGCTTCAGATCTTGGAGTCATCACTGACAGCTATCCGAAATCATTGGCTCATTGTGCAGTGGCCTCCAAAAAAAGAATCACCAAAATGCTGGGAATCATCTGGAGGGATACTGTGAGAAGGACAGGTGTTGCTTTGCCGCTCCACAAGTCCTTGGCATGTCCCCATCCTGTGGGCAGTGCCAGCCTTGGGAAGGCTGCAGTTCTTAAGCAAAGCCAAGGAATACCATAAGCGGATGTAGCTGCCACCTTGCCCAAGGGTCCGGACTACCCATTTGGGGGGGCAGAAAGCTGAAGAGTTTGGAATTCTAAGGTTTGCAAAAACATAGACGCAGTGGATAAGCTTAAAGAAGTGCAGTTTGCCGAGTGCTGCAGAACAAGAAGTAGGGGAAACTGGTAAAATTAGGAGGAGATTGATTTAGAAGAGATAAAAAAAATTGCACAGGAGGTGGTGAACACCTGAGACTTGCTGCTGGCACGGGGCTGGGGAGACTGGCAATGCCAGGGGACTCAAAAGGCACTGGACAACTCATGGACAATAGGTAGGGAGGGACCTCACATCCCTAAAACAACTGTGGGTAGAGGGAGAAGCTGTAGGAGAGTCTAGGCTGCCTCCTCTCCCTAAGCACCAGTCCCTTTTGCCATGCAGAAGAGGCAAGAAGGAAAAGAGGCAGAAAACCATTCTCACTCAGCAGGCACAGTGATATTAACACAACACGCTACATGAAGAACCTTGTAAAGTCCTACAAAAAGCTAAATTCAAAAAAAAAAAAAATTTTTAGAGTTACAGATTTATGTATTTCTATTTGAAAGACCTCCCTGCTAACCAAGTCTTTCTAAAGCCCTGGAACGTTTTCCAGTGTTGATGTGTAGACAGTACACTAGTGTGCTTTACAAGACTTTTGGGTCACCGGGCGGCAGGGGGTAAAGGAAAAACAATGGGATAAGACAGAAGAACAGTGTCCAAATCATTAGATTCTTCCAAATGCTCAGCTGAAAGCTCCAGCCAGGTCTTCAGTGCCTTGAGTGCTTTCCCCATCCTTGGAGTGTCAGTATAAATTATCATCAACATTAATTCTTTTGTTTCTTCCCTTTCCTAACAGATGTCGTAATCGCACATTTGGACACTGGTAATACTTCTAATTGTGTAGTGGGGGCAGAGATAGAATTAATTAATGATCCAAGTTAGATAGAAAATCTGAATTAATTTCTTACAGGTTTTTGAGGGGTTACTTATGGCTGGAGGTGTTCTTGCAGACTTCCAGCTCTGTCACAGGACCCAGTCATGCATGCCAATGAGAAAATGGGCATTTTTGGGAAGAGAATAGGCTGGATATCGAGGCACCCACTCTCACAAAAACTACTTTCTTCGTGGCAACAGGCCTCAGATAGTAGCTGGAGTCAATGCAAAGCAGTACTGCCAGAAATGAAATTTCCCTGCTGGGAGCAAAGCAGAGTGATTCCATTTGAGTGTTTCTTCCCTCCCACCACCACCTCACCCTGTTTTTCTTGTCTGTTCACCTATCTGAATACTTCCTGCATATCAAAAGACAGCTGCCTTCCAACAGTGAGAACTACCCCAAAAAAATCACACGTGCACGAAACCACAGAGTATTTCAAGGACAATCAAAACAATCAAGGCCACCCCAGTCTGCAGGCAACCGCACAACTGAGATGAGCTCTGGGTCTGATGTGGATCTGATGCCCTGGACCTGTGTGGGATGAGCACAGAGCACAGATTGTTCCCTTTGCCAGCAGGGAGACAGTCACACAACACCGTGTTACTCTATCCAAGTACACTGCGGGCTTTTTCAGGTATTGTGAACTGCCACAGAACACTGGCATAATGGAAAGGGAAGGAGAGCAAATTGGAATAAAGCTTGTTCACAGTCAGGTTTGGGATCACAACCCCTGTTCTGCTCTGGAAGTTTTAAAACTTGTTAAAGTAATCCATCATAAATTATGTGTATATAAGGTTAAATGTCCAGCAAAATGAGACTATTCAGCTAATAATGCAGTCTTAGATGGAGCTGTTAAGGGCCATAATTCTCGATGAGATTATTATGTTTCACAGCTTTTGAGATTAATAATAAGATTTACATTTTCAGTATCTAGTTATTTTGGGCAGCTTCAGTTTGGGTATGAAACCTACTGACGGAAACACACTTTTCTGAAAAAGGCTATGTCCTACCTCTGAACTCCCACTGTCTAGTGTCTCAATTCACTACCAATTTCTTTTTCAAATGCCTCCTGCTATATTTTTGCACATCTTTGCAAAAACAGCTACCCAAGCCCTCTAGAAGAGAAAAGATGCACAGACACAAAATACTGCAGTGCAAATATATGACCCCACATCTGTGATAAAGCTGATCTGGTATAACAAGAAGAACTCAGTATGATCCACTCTCACTGAAACTGTAATTGTTCGTAAGTCAAGAACATTTAAACAGGTACTGGGGCAACATAAGACCAATCCAAATGCCATTTTTCCATGTGACCAAGAGAAGAAAGAATTATCCATAGTACCTGGTGCTAGTACAGCTCAGGCAAGGTACAACCACCATACAAGTAAGAGACCAACCCCAAGGTCTTCTCCAACCTGCAGCCTGCATAAGAGCAGCAGCCTATGGCCAAGCTGATCTCAGCTCTGCATCCTGAAGTCAAATCAAGCTCAGGTCTGTACTTCCCCAGCCCTGGGAAATAGCATTTAACCTTGCTATCGTAGTGCCACTTGTGCATATTGGTCAGCAACAAACTGAATCAACTCTCAAACAGCACAAACCAGCTGGGCTCAGCTTGTATAAGAGATGCAAAGTCCCCTGAGGCCTCTATGTATATTTTAGCATCCAACTTCTGTAGTTCAGTCTTGAATTCCTACTTTTACTGTCATGACCATTTTTTCAATGAGCAAAATCTGTTGACAAACACTACGCTCACAACCTTGCTCAGCAAATGACTGCATTTAAAATTCACCATGCCTCACGTTTGAGGAAAACATGACTCAGACACCAACACCACTTCTGTGGATGGAAAACAGCTGGCCAGCCTGCTATGACAAACATCCATGATCCCCAAAGTTACCCTTCCACTGGATTCAACCACTGTGTATTTGCAGCAAACAAATACTTACTCCAACTCCCACTTCACTCTCTTTCTCCCATCATTAGATTTCTCCTTCTCAGTGTACACAAGCTGCTGGTAACTCTCATTCGTGCCGAGACAAGCTTTCCAGCAAATTTATCTTGGAGTCCCCAGTGACTGTGAGCAGGTTCCCCATCACTCTTGCCCAGAACCGCACCCACACTGCCCCTGGCATTTGGATAAAAGTTATTTGTCAATAAAGCACTGAAAGAAATTCCCTGTTTGGAGTATGTAGTGTCGGCTGACGGACAGGAACAGAGCAACAAGTTTATCTTGGCAAAAACAGGGTAATTTTTAGGTGTCAGGAATGAATTCAGACCCAGATGGTTTATTTTTAAAAATACCCATAAAAATTAATTTTTCATTCAGCATTCCATCTTGGCCTCTCTCTAATGAAGAGATATTTTTCTTTCTGGTTTGAAAGTGGCTGTTGATGTTTAACAGGTTGTATAGCTCCAGGCATTATTATTTTTCAAGCTACCAACAGCTTGAATATGCCTTCTTTAACTGTGGCATTCCAGAAACTCGTAGCTCTAATCTTATGTACTGATACAAAAGCTCTGTGTCTTTGCATTAACTTCAAGTTACAACTGCTGAGGATCTACAGAGTCAAGGGGTGTTAAAAATTAAGGTTACCATGTCATCTGGTCTAATTAGGGACAGCTTGTTGCCTCTTTATAATTAGGCCCCTTGCAAGACACATTTGGTTAGTTGTTTTTTTCTTTTTAATCATCCCTTAATTTATCCTACATATATCTACACATACATAGATAAGGTGTGTGTTCATCCACACACATATGTAAAGGTCATATTTATATTGTCAGTATTTGACACATCATAGCCAGAAATCTTGTCAGTGCAGGATCTCACTGATCCTTAGGTACCTGCCACTGAGAAGGGGGATCTGTAATGAGCACGGAGTTGTCTTAGGTAAGGCAGACAAATGCTGGCAGAAATGACATATTATACCTCTTCAAGCTGGAAAAGAGGAATATACAACTACAAATTGAGCAAGACATGACTGAAAGCATCAGACCTCTAAGGAACAGCTGTAAAACACAAGGCTAGAAGTGGAAAAACTTCTAATGCAAACAAAAAGAACAAATCTGAAACGAACCTGATTTTAAACCCCCCTGAGTCGCCTCAGAAAATTGAACAGGGTTATGTTTGCACACTTCACTCCAGACAGCATCATGAGGACAAGAGCAGCCGCCAGGATTTACCTCCTTAAATCCTGCAAGGTTCATCCCACTAAAGCCCATTTAGCCAAAGCAAAACAAGCGAATTTTTAAGAGTAATGAGCACTCTTTCAACCCCCCACCCGACCCTGTCCTTCAGGTTTACTGCTGCATTTCTTTCCATCACACTTAGAGTGCCTACTGGTAGGAAATGGAAAGCGAACAGTCAGCTAAATCAACAGCTACCTGTCGTTAGGGAGCTCGATGACACTCCCTGTCATACAAGGAGTGAGAGAAGACACATCTCCATGGCCATCCTTCACCCCAGCAGATGCCAGAGTCGGCAGATGGCTGGAAGGATGGCATCTCAATTCACTTTTGATCACGAATCCGAGCTGGGAAGAACAGCTATGCCCCGGCACTCCTGCGATCAGATGCGGGAGCTTTGAACACTTGGTGGTTTGACAGCACTCATCTCTCTCTCTCTCTCTCTCCTCCAAAGGATGTGAAAAGATGGATTAAGACAGACCTGGTGCCAAGCTTTATAAATGCAATTCTAATGACATACGCTAAAAATCAATGCTTCTCCAATGCCCTGCCATTTCCTTGGACTTGCCAGCGGAGTGGAAAGCAGATACTCAATACTTGACACAGATTACTTCTGAATGCCAAAATATATTAACAAGTATATTCTGTTGGTGTAGGGTACATACACAGTTTCTGGTGTTTGCTATAAAAAACACCACACTGTGTTAAAAAAAAAGAGAAAACGGAAAGGGAAAAAAATCCAGCAAAAAACCAAACACCCAGCTGAACTCCACAGTCCATTGCTAAGTGCAAGTGTTTTATACAGAGGCCTGACACAATCATAGATGGCATCAAGGAATTCTCAGCTGGCCTGATTTAACTTGTTAGTACCTTCATTTCAGCACATGTAATTTGTTCTTTGCCCCCTCAGCCATGCCCTTTCCTACATGACATGCTTTGTCTCGCTTCTAAGAACAAGACAGAAGGGTTTTTCTTTAAAAGGATGCTGCTACCAGCCCTAAGGACAGCTCATCTACTCTCTGGGGACCAATACATCAGAGAGGGGATGAAAGGAATGTAAATTTTCCTTAACCTATCATCCCCTCTGATTCCACAAATCCAGAATGTGCAAACCTTTTCATTTCTCCATTAATTTGGGGATAGAGCCACAGGAGTCCATCACATAAAAGCAAAGGCAGTTTCTCCAAACAGGATGCCAAGTCCCATTCCAGCATGAGGGCTACATTAGGAGGAACTGCTCCCCACTCACTGGGTTTTGAGACCACTACTGAGTCAAAAACACAAACAGGTGCTCGTTGCACAGGTGTGCACAACAATTCACACAGAACAGAATTAAGCCATCCAAGAGGTTAATTCATAGAGGAGTAGTGGACAAGGAGGGAAGCTGTGGATGCTGCTGTGGGGAAAACGTAAGTCCTCCCACAAAACTATTTTGTAAAGATTGGTAGCAACGGATCATATACACCAACAGGAAAGAGATGTGGAACATACCAAGAAATCAGCACTGCTGACAGCAGGAACTAGGGAAAACCCACTGGCAAAAAGAGCAGCTTGGCTTCTGCAGCTTACCCTCTGCTTTACATAAAATGCCACCTTCAATAATAGTTAAACATTTATGATTCCACATCTATACACATACCTGGGCAGGCACAGGTAGCTTTTTCAACTATCCAATAAACAGAGGCAGGAAAAAGAAAATAAATATGCCAGAGATGGGTTGTTTTTTGTATCTATTATAAATGTGCTTTTGCCAAGGACATTTATGTCTGGCAGAAGGGAGGCAATGCAGAAACTGAGTGATTTCACTGATAGAAGCAGAAGAAAAGTGCCTCAATATTCAGCCTCTTGTCATTACATCCCATTAAGCCAACCTAGCAAGTGGAAATGTAACAGCAAAGCTGTGGCTTGGTACATACGTTGTATTTTCCTTGGTTTTATATATTCGTATACAGCAAAGATTATAAGGAAGATCTTTCTTTGGCATTTCTTAACATTTTCACTAGGAAAATAAGACTCATTTTTTAAATCATTTTAGCTGATCAGTATTAGTGGCAGAGGAAAGGAGAGGTTCTGAACAGGGCTTTGCATTTCCAGTTTTCCTTTGAAAATCTGACATCTGAAACATCACTCATCTGATTGCCAGGAAGTGAAAGTTCTGTATGAAATGGCGCAGCTGTAGGATTACTGTGTAAAAACTCTACAGCAACTACTTGTAAATAACAAAAACCTAACACCACTGTGCTCCATAACTGTTCATATACACTGAATATTTATGGAGGCATTCATCTACAGATTGTGCCATCCTTTAAGGAAAGTGGGGGGTGCAGCAAGTCTGAAAAGGAAAGATCTTTCATTCATAACTAACTCTGCATCCCTGGAATACTTCAGCCCCACTGTGGGACACATTTCTGATGTTTTTGCTCTTATGCTGATTCAAGTCATTTGCCAAGTATTGCATCCTTGGGCCTCATTAAGTCCATCAAACTACCAAATACACATGGAAGGAAAGCAGACCCAAAATGCATTTGGGATCTCAAGACGTAGAGATTCACACAATCCAGTCAACTTCAACAGGAGTTGGCCACACAGACCCTCTGAAAATGCCAGAGTTTGCCACTTGGCCCTGTTATGGGAGAAAACAAAAGTCCTATCTAGAAATACAAGACAAGCATGAACTCCACCTCCATATGAGGGATCCTGCTATCACCTCATTATTATTTAAGCTTCTTCACATCCTCTCCTATTTAAGCATTCACAAAATACCCAGTAGGTGAAACAAAAAACAATGACCATCATCATCATCATTAATACGGAAAGTAACTCCATGAAACCTGAAACAGTAGGCCTGGCATTCACCAACTTCCAGCCCAGAGCTCAACTGCACTAATTAATAATGTTTGAAGACCATTCTCTAGACACATCTCTCATGATAATGGCATCTGTTACTTGGTCTGAACATACACAGATATTCTCCATGGGCAAACCCCCTAGGAGAAGAAAGGGCATTTGACAACACCCCAAACTGCAAAACTAGAACTACATTTCCTAGTCAAACTATAAACCAGACAAGGTGATCACTGATAAGCTGGATCAAGGTTTATACTCACTGTTACCAAATCCCAACCACACTGACGTGGAGGGCTGAGGCTCCTGACACTGGGGGTAGTCATCCCTCTGTACCTCTGTTTTCTGCTCTCCCTTGTTGCCTTGCTGAGTTATAAGCTCTTTGTAAAGGCCTCTAGTCCCTTATTAATTGTTTGCCCTGCATCCAGTAGAACTCAACTTCATCTCCATTTAGAGACTGGAACGTAACTTTTACTCCAGTGTGCAAATGTGTACTGTATGTGCATAAATCCTGCAGGCAGAAGGAGTCATTTCTTCTCTCAGACCCTTTCCTTTACCCAAAATTCATCATGAAAAGAAAGATAGAATGGTAAATACTTTAAAAATTGATCTTTAAACACTTACAAAAATTATAACGAAGGTATCTTGGAATGCTAGAATTAAAGCTAGTTGCCCATGCAAGCACACACATGCAGACCTTGGAACTTGTATCATATTCATGGCATGCAGCATAACCACCAGGGAAAGCTTTATTAGATGAAAATAAACCTGTTGTAAGAGATTTTCTTGCAATTATTCTGCTGCCATTGTCCTGGCCAGGCACTGATGCAGCTTTTCAAATTAATATGCTTAGTTTTCCAAGCAGGAGATCAGAACAGCAGAATTCTATGGGGAACTCAATTACCAAAGAAAATGATTGCTTGAGCATTCAAGAAATTGGAACTACATTTAATTGTGAATAGTAGATTATTACCCGGATTATGGACAGCAGTTTGAAATCAATTCAGACACAGAGCTACATATGCCTCAAGGACGGTATCTGCAAGATTTGTAGGGCTCCTCTCCAGCTCAGAGGGGCTCTCAAACAGAAAACTAAACTACCAGTGTGGATTTGCCGGCTTCCAGGCAGGAATGCAAAAAGCCAATATCCCCGCTGAGAAGTTAAAATGCAGAGAACAACAACAACAAAATCACCAAGGGAGCTTCCTTGGAATTTGTTCCTTTCCTATTCTGTATTCCTTTGGTGTGGATGAGCATCAGCATGTTCCTGCCTGTTTGGCTATTCTGCTGTTTGAAGATTGCTGGTGTGTTCAGGTGGTGGCTGTACATCAAGAGTGGAAGGTGAAGGCACCCTCCTGCCTTTGAGCTCTGCTATAGCAGAGAGATGAGCTTAAGTGGTGGAACAGAAGGGCAAGAAAAACAGGGATTAGGCCCAAGAAGTTCTGATTTTTCAGAAAGCAAAACAGGAAATTTTTTAAGGGAAACAGTTCTGATGATTTTGCTCAATTCTGACTATAACCAAGCACTATAGGAAAAAAAAGATTACAGCACTGAGGAAACTTTTGAGATTTACAACAAACATGAAAGGATAGAGGATCTACAGGATGCACACTGAGTAAATATCTGACAGAAACCATGCACAAAGTACACCTTGAAGAGTGGCACCAAAATGGTACAAAGACTAGAGAAGTTGTTGGGAACGGTGCTGGAGTTCAGCCAGTGGGAACAGGCTGTAACAGCAGAGAGGCAGCATGGACAATTCGAGACCTGCAGGCACTTATGTGCAGATTTCACACAAGAAAAATACATCTGCGGCACCAAAAAAAAGTAAAAAACAACCCAGGAAATTAGAAAATGATTGGAGGAGTAAATTTGCTGCACAGGAGAACACAGTGAGAAAGCAAAGACAAAATCACAAGGAAGAAGTGAAGAAGCGGGGCTTGCTTGGGGGTTTTTTGTTTGTTTTGATGATGTTGTTCGTTTGGGGGTTTTTTGGTTTTGCTCTGGTTTGGGGGTTTTGTTATCATCGTTTTGTTGCTGTGGGGTTTTTTGGTTTTGGTCGGTTGGTTGGGTTTTGTTGATTTTTTCATGAAAACACCATGAGGCAGCTGGGCAGTTTTGCAAGCAGGGTCACTCCAGAGGTGGAGAAAGACCTGTGTTAGTGCAGGGTGAGGGAGCCACAGCAACCTCCTTCACACGTATGGTTTCAAGCAGAAAGAACCTGAGCACAGGTGTGCACAGGAAACACCAAGCCCACTTTCTGTGGGTAGACCCAGGCACTGAACTTATTTAGATTCAGAAAAGAAAGTTTAAGAGGGCATTTAGTTGTTTGCTACATATGCATTACCAAGGAGATAGAATAAATTTCCACAAAACAGAGAAACAAAAACCTCCAAACTGAACTTGTTCAATACAAGGCTGGCACCAGAGCAAGAGCAATGTAGGCAATGTAGGCAACTCAGACTAGCAATGAGTTTCTTAACCTCCCATAACTGTCCTCCCTGAGCAAGAGGAAAAACAGAAGGGGCAACCTAGCACTCTAAGGCAAGGCACAATAAATTTTACAGAAGGGATTACACAATACAACAGTTTGCAAGAACTGAGGAGAAAGCTGGACAATCTTCTGCTCCCCATCAGGTGACAGCTCAGAGTTTTCAAAACATAAACACTTCTACCACCACCACCGCAGTGTTATTCAAAGAAAAGGCAACACTGCCTCATAATGTGGAAACCCTCAATTCACTGCTCATGCTTATTCTCGTTAAACATGCCTTCAGGATAACCTTTCCTCCATCACACTTTCCCATCCACAGTTATGAGTTCATTCACAGCTGGTCAAGATGCAAATGCACTTCAATCAGAGTCACTGACCCATGTAGCTGGCAGGTAGTTAAATACCACACAGCTGCTCACTCACTGCCTCACAGTGGGATGGCACAGAGAACTGGGGGGAAAAAGGTAAAATTCATAGGCTGAGATAAAGACAGTTTAATAGGACAGAGAAAATAATAACAATAATAACAATAAAGATAAAATAATAAGAATACACAAAACAAATGTCGCCCAATGCAATTGTCCACCACCTGCTGACCAATGCCCAACCATTTCCCAAGCAGCGGCCTTGGCCAGCTTTCCTCCTGGTTTATACACTGAGCATGGCACCATATGGTGTGGGATATCCCTTTGGTCTGCTGTCCTGTCTCCTTCCAGCTCCTTGCTCCCCCAGCCTACTCCCTAGCAGAGCAGCATGAGAAGCTGAAAAGACCTTGACTTCATATAGGAACTGCTCAGCAACAACTAAAACATCAGTTTTAGGACGAGTTACTCTCACCCTAAATCCAAAACACAGCACTATACTAAGTGCTATACACACTAGTACTTAGTTGCTAACACAGCAACTAAGATGATGAATCCCATCCCAGCTGAAACTGGGACACTCACCCCTTCCAGAGACACTTTCAAGACTTGCCTTAGTAGTACCAAGACGACTTGTCAGTAACTCACTCCACCAGCCTTTAAAACCCTTCAGAGAGAGCTCCCTTCTTTTTACACACCTATAAAACATGAGTTGTGACCAAGCACATTTTGTATGCACTCTGACTCCAGGTACTTTGGCCAAACCATTTCAGCTATATGGCTTTCTGACACAGAACTGGTGTTACTCACATGTTTTGAAGGTTACTGCATTGCCTGCCATTTCTCACTGCAGAGAAAAATTACTTGAGCCTTGAGACTTCGAACTGAGTGCCTTCTCTCCAGAAGGAGAGAAAAATCTGTTCATGAAGTTATTCCATAGCAAATGTGTAGTTCGAGGCACGCTGGTTTCATTTGCTGGGGTTTGTTTTCTATTTAATTGCTCATAGATAGCAAAGCTAAAGATCAGAAACAGGATTCCTCAAGTTCTGCTTTTATTTCTACCACTGCCCCCAGTTTCATCACCCACAAAAGGAGGAAGAAAGGCTTTCACTGGATGCATAACCAGCTGCGTGACTCTGGAGCAATCCCACCAGAGCACCTCACATCTCAAATACAACATGGCTCTTTCTAGTCTACATTTAATTTTTAAAAAGTTATAAATGTGCCATTGTCTGGCTGGAGCTTAAGGGGAACACGAAGGAACTCATCGGCAATAAAGTGCCAGCTGCTTCCCTGTGGCTAAGTTTATCACAGTTTCACAACAAACACTTTTTATATAATTTATGGCCTCTGTATATTAATCCTCCTCAGGAAGATACCTCCTGAAGTAGACACTTCTAGTCCTTGTGCACAGAAACATAACAAGGAAATTCTGTTCACCAAATAACAACAATATTTATATGTATTTATACATGTATGTTTGTGTAGATGAGTATGTGTAAATCAATATAGGCAAAAAAGCACGTATGCATGTGTGCATAAATATATCATTTATATTAAAATGTAAAACAAATACTAAATAAAATACATAAATTTAAATTTTCACAGATGGCAGCCAAAAGCAGAAGTTTAGGATCTTTCATGCAGTGAGGCACCACTAAGACCCAAAACTAAGGAAAACCTCCCTTCTCTCAGAAGGCCACAGCCTCTTTGAGCTGAGAGAAAAGGCAGAGCACCTGGGACAAGTCTGGTAGACCCGTACTGGGACAGAGGGCAATCGCTGCGGATCAGAGTCAAAGACATCACATCAGGACAGCTGACCATGGAACAGAAACTTGTGGATCAAAAAGAGCAGCCCTTGAATCCAGGTCTCAGCTGAGCACACAGTTCAGCAACAGTTAATTCCCACATGGCTCAGCCAGATTTGCAAATACACTCAAAGCTGAGCACAAGCCCAAGTGCGTTCCTGGGTAAGAAACGCAGGTGATCCATTATGGGAAGGTTAATAAGAGGTTTGAGGCAGATATAAATATGGGATGCCACAGTCAGACATTCCTTATGCTTCCAGCATCCATTGTCACTGTCTTTGCCAGCCATGTTACAAGGGTTTATGCAACAGCTTACACTGAGCTCCCCTGACCATTACAATTCCTTAAGAATTACAGAATTAGAAACTGGATTTAAGGCCTGTTACACAGCAATCATCTCATGACCAGAGCAAAACTACAGTTGTCACAGGTGCTAGCCTACACAACTTGGCTGGTTTTAATTTCCATCCTGTTATATTATTACTAAACACTGCAGAACTCCACAACCCACAGGCAAAATTTACATTTAGCTCTACCCAGGGTTTGCTTTTCAGCCTCTCCTATTCAGTTATGTTGGGACTGTAAACTGAATTTCAGTTTTGACTTAGACCCAGAAGCACAGACCACAACACTCATGGACAAGCACAGCTTCTCCAGGGAAAAGGAAGAATGAGGGGTGCCATCACTTGAGGCTGCTACCTCCCCAGGAAAAGTCCTCAAATCACAGCAGGTGGAAGCTTAAACTCCACTTTCAAGTCATTTAAGCTCTTGCCCCTCTTTTGCCTCCTAGCAAGTTGTCTTCACAACTTCGAAACTGGTTTACCCTCCAAAATTACTCGATCTTGCTCTTACTCTTCTTCCACTCATACACATTAATCAGGGATGGGAGGTTTGCAGTGTGGGCTCCACAAACACACAAAATACCGCTCCACAGTGCTCTGTGACCCTTCTTATTTTCTTTGGCAAATACAGTGGGTCAGCAGTGCTTACAATGGGCAAAATGTACACAGGCTGTTATGAAGAAAATACAAAGGACGGACTACCCAGGAGTCAACACCATTTTTTATGGCACTGTTAGATAATAGAAGGAGCTGACAAAACTTTGCATCCTCCAGAAACAAATTAAGTAGCATCTATTAAAAGTAGGATAATTTTTTTCCCAAGTTTAGCAATCCTGAGCAGGCTCTACTGAGTTTTTCTGGTGTTTCACAGAATAGCAGTGCAGTACAAGTGAAGGAGCTCTGCCTCGTCTCACTGCAGCTGACAGAGCAGGAGAATTAATGAAACTGAAGTAACTGCAATCTCCACGATGCCATGCAACTTCTGGTTTCCAGACTACAAACACTGTAAGCCCTCAAAGTGTCCCTAAGATAGAACAAGACACAGGATTTGGTTCCAAAGTCATGGTTAATGACAGCACGTCTCAGGAGCGATATTAAACTGTAAACCTTGGTGGGAAATGCAGTCTCTCACTCTTAGAGCTCAGGGTGAAGCCTATGGCCATATTATCTTTTATGTCAGCTTCACAGGTTTAACACCTTCCTTCAAGCCTCTGGTATTCTGTCTCCGAGAGATACAGGGGATTTAACAGACTTATATGTGATACAGGCTGGCAAAAATCTTATAATTTTTTTTAATAAAAGAAAAATATCTAATAAATAACAGAACCTTGAATCTTTGAGGAAGATGCTAACAATGCCAGGTTATTTCCACAGAAATGGACTTCACTAACTCATGGAGATCCACATAACAGTACACATCTATACATAGTAGTTATTTCTTTAGCTTACATCCCTCTAAAGAGATTCCAAAACCAAGCTGACAAATCCTCCCTATTAAAACATTAACCAACTTCAAAATTTTTATTTAACTAGCAGAGGATTCAGGAATCTCATCAGAGTGTATGGAGTGGAACAGAAACCATGTAGCTTCCAACAAGATGAAAGAAAACCAGCAGAAATAACTGACTCTTACTAATGTTCCTGCTTGGAAAAAGGTATGGACCATGGCTCATGTGAGAAGGGCTGACTTTTCAGATGGCTGCTTGTTCATCCCCATTTTTCAGTCCTCCCATGCCAACTAATTTAACTAGCAATCTTTATAAATCAGCCAATAAATTACTGCAAAAGGAGAATATACTTCCTGTCTCAATAAATGATAGCTGACAATTTCCTAATGGGCCTTGTACATAGGAAGAGGCTAGCTTTGTACAACGTGCTGCATGGTTTGTTACCTACAGCTTCTGCATCTTAGAAGGGGCCCAGTGGGCAAATATAGCCAAAAAAATAATGGGAATGCACATGATTGTTTTATCTTCCTCAATTCTCCTGAGAGTAAGTGAAAATTAATCTTGCAAGTGCTTTCACACAAGTTACCTTATCCTGAAAGCGATACATTCACCAAGCTGAGAAAAGTCTTTGATAAGTAAGAAAGACTAAGAAAACAAAAGTGTTGGCAATTAGCTGCCTTTATTTTATCAGCAGACCAGATACTACTCTAATTACACTACACTCGACTTTGCACCAGCCTGGCCCCTTAAAAAGCCCTGCCTTTTCCACATCATTAATATCGCTCATGTCATGTGCCAATGCATGGCTACCATTGCAAGATAAACAACATTAATGCAATGCAACAGCTACACTTAAAATACACATTTATTGTCAGATCAGCCCCACTCCCCGCTTGAGTCGCACAAAATCTAATCTACTACAGCAGCTGCAGACAGTGCAAATGCCACAGGAGCCAAAGTGGAGCATGTCACGGGGCACTGACTTTTAGACTTAAAACAGGCACAGACATTGAAAAGTTTGCTTGAAAGCGGTCAGAGACATTTGTGTGACTGGTGCAAGGTACGGCTCCTCCGATTACATCACCAATCCCAAACTCACTGAATTAAAACTTCCCATTTTCAACTAAGCAAGGAAGATTCAACAGTCTCCACAGAGTGCACAGCAGCAGTAAAGAAAACCTACAATTTTAGAGCCTCCTACCAGGACCAGATGTCACCCTTGAGAGATTTGCAAAAATCTTCATCAAGACATCTCAAAAAGCATCTGCAATTAAGAGAAGGGATGAAAAGAATTACTACGCCCCTCCTATTAATGTCAGCTGGAGCCAGCTTAAATCTCCATGTACTGTCTGCAAGAGCTACTCCCACAGTTCTTTCTGAGCTTGTATTTTTCTGTTGCCTATAGCAAGCATATCAGTTTGAAAGTGAGAGCAACTCTGGGTTTGTACTCTGGGTTTGTACGTGTGCTGAGGCTCCAAAACACGGGAGGGACATACTCACTCAGGCAGGGATGGTATTGCATCACCTTGTGTCACTTCCAAGGTACCTCACCCGTGACCACAGACCTCCAAACCGAAACAATTACGTTCCAGTGCCAAGCACTCCCAGCATTTCATTTCGGCTCTGGGTCAGGTTTGAAAGCAGCGTGTCCCTGTATCCTGAGCTCCTTTATTGTTCAGTGCATCGCTTGGCGTGAATAGCCTCTCCTCTCAACCTTGTTCTCAGGCCTTCACAAATGCTTCATTAGCTGTTCTACGATAGAAATGGTTACAGTAATACAGCTGTTCACCCAGTCATCAGGCTGTGTCGACCTTCCAAGGTACGCAGCCAGCACTGGCCGACAGACATCGTGACCTATGCCAGGCTCTGAGAAAAAAAAGCATCTGTGGCTCAGGCAACTCCACTTCTCCTCCACATCGTTGAACTCCACTCTCCTCCACTTTCTTCCCCCAATAAAATCTACTCTGCTCCTGAGATGCCTCTTCTTTTGTTCCTGAGATGCTTCTTCTCTGACTTTTTTACTCCTTTCAGTCCTTACCTAACCCTTGGCACATTCTCCAAATAATCATTCTCTTTTGAGGTGTGCTGCTAGAAAAAGATTAGAAAATAGGTTTTGGAAGGAAGAAATCCCTACATACAACTGTATCATCACCTAGCAAAGTGCAGCAACAACTATGAATGACTGGGGAAGGAGAATACACTCCTGCCAAATTCCCTAATACAATAAGAAACCGGTCTTTTCCTAGGTGTAAAGACAAATGACTTGTCAAAAACTGGAATTTCTGCCTAAAATCCTATTTTGGAACTTAATGAACTAGAAATGCCAATGTTCCCTGGAAAGGAAAGAAAAGAAATGAGCCCCATCCTGAAACAGCATCAACATCCTCGCTTTGCTGCGCTAATCAGAACCACCCAGGCTCCATCTCCTCTTCAACCCTTCCTCCTCAGCACTGTTCTGAAATACAAATACATAGGACACTCAAATTTCGTGTTCTTTCATTAGTAGCTAGGAACTGACGACAATTAAAATTACTGTGCCATGAGTAATACTTAAAAGGTCTAAAAAGTCATTTCATTTTCTACTGAAAGCAATGGGTGAATTTCAAATCAAGAGAGGATATTGCAATGCCCACAGCCACTTCACAAAACGATGGCTGCCTCCAAACCTCTTACCAAAATTCACCATTTAATCTGTTAATGGTGTCTGAAAATGGATACGTGTGTCAAAAGGAAACAGAACAACTGGCTCAATAGCATTTGGGTAAGAAATCAACCTGTTTCAGACATTGCTGTCCAACGCTGCAATCCACTTTATGTCATCAGAAACTATTTCTACTGGGGTCTGCTTGGAGGATAGCACAACTAGGAGAGGAAGTGACCTTCATTAAAACAACAAATACACCTGGTGTGAAAGCAGTAACTTTAAAAGCCTTTCAGAAATGCAGAGCATTATTTAGTCAATGATATACCACAAAGCTGCCCCCCAGAGCTGCATGTCATTTTGATAAATTAGCTGGGAAAACTTGAAGCATAATAAAGTCAAACGCAGACCCCAGAATACAGCAATCATGCCTGAATGCCACATAAAATACTTCCCACAATAAAAGTCATGCTTGCTACTGTTTAATGTTTAAGATAATTTTGAACCTGATCAAGGTCAACAGTTGCATAATGTGTTCAGGTTTCTCCACGTGTGGATGCTCAGAATAGGAGCGATACTGAAAGTGTAAATCTCTGGGGAATACCTGCCTTACACTGCTTGGGATTCGGCATCTCTGCAAGCTGGCTTGCCAAAGAAGAAGGGATAACTTTTTCAGGGAGAATTTGGGAAAAACACAGCATTTTGCTCCCGCAAATTTCTCCACAGACTAAAGTAACACTGTACAACACGTGAGAGGCGAAGACATGCTGCAGACAGCTTGGTACCAATTTAACCTGGAGACAGAGGAAGATTCCCACGAGGAGAGCACACGGCTGACCTACAAATGCCCATAGTGGTTGGAAGCCCCCCATGCACAGCATCCTGTCTCTCTCCAGGAGCTAGTGAGCCCAGAACTTTTTGGGAGTCAGAGCTTCATTAATCCTCCAGTCCTTGCCAGGGCACCATGCCCTTGTTCTGACTTCATTTACAGTAATTTTACTACTTCTCTTACAAAAAAATCCTTCCAAAAGTCGAGTTCTGATGCCACCTCTTAATCATGAATTTAACACAACTCCCCAGGTGTTGCTGGCACCTGTCAACTTCCAAATAATTTTCCATGTCTGAGTAAGGTTTTAGACCTCAATGCAGCATTGCCTCATGAACAGGGATCTGCTGCCATACTCCAGAATACCAGAGTGTGGGTGGCTGTGCTGGGCTGGGCTTTCCTGCTGGAAGCCTCTCCAAGAGCACAACTGGTTTCCCAGTGACACATACAGGCATCCCTAACTTTCTGGAAGACGGTATTTCTTTGCCTTCTGTTTCTGACTATTTCTTCAGCAAAATCAATAAATAAAGCATGTTACTCCAAGTCTAATGGGAGCCGCCACAGCCAGCAGTTTCTCTTTCCATCCTTCTTTCCCCACTTGGATGCCATGGGTGCTGCACAATGAGAGGCCATCAGAGGGAAGAGTGGCCCCCACCTTCTCTAGCCATTTCTCCTGGCACATTCCCACGCCCCCGGGACCAGGAGGTGCCAGAGGAGCGAGCAATGCTCACGCACTGGCCTTTGTAAAAACATAACCTCAGGGAGGGGAAAAGAGAGCATTACTTTTCACACAGAGTAAACACCGTGACTCAGTTTTATTTCCCAGGCATCCTGACTAATTCAGTCCTGGAGGAAGGAAAAAAAACACAGGAATTTTTTTCTACCAACCTTTCTAAAAGAATCCAGTATTCCATCTGCCAATTTTTCTTTGCCTAGGTAAAACCTCTGACAGCAGCACCACTAATCTTACATGAGTCCCAGCAGTTCTTCTAAGGCCAGGCTGTAGGACTCTGCCCATCACAAGCAGCTGAACTTCAGACACCTAAGGTACATTCAAAACAGCACAGCCACTGTAAAGTCTACAAAAAGTTCACTTTTCCTGATCAGCACTCCTTGTCAGAGGCTGCTGAATGCCCTCACTCGGCTCCCCTCCTGAAGGCAGCCCCAATGGCTCCACCACACAACCTGGAGCTGGGCTCCTCTTGGGTTTGGCTCAGATGGGCTTTAAACTGGAGTCCCAGTTATCTCATTTTTCCACTTGACTGTGCAGCACAATCAAAAACTGCTCTGTTTTATTTTGCATTAGACTTTGGGCATTGCCTTCCTGCTTCTGGTACAATAAATTAAAAAACAGACGGGGAAAATAACCATCACAGCTCTCTGCAGAGCACTTGTGGCAGGCGGCTCATAGTAGGCATCGAGTTTTATAGTCCTAATGTTCACTTCTCTCTTTCCCAAACCCTCAAATACTGCACACTGCTCTGCTTTCCTGAAACTCCTCCCAAGAGCACTGCCTCTCTCCTCCTCCTGGCCATTCCTCCCTCACCCCGCTTTGACCACCACCCCTGCCCAGCAGACACCACAGGTTCTCTGAGCAGCCCTAGATGGAAACGATCCTTCCCAGCCTCCAAATTTTAATTGCCTTTTGGTTCAAGGGTCCACACTTTCCTGTTTGCTTCATTTATGCCAGGGCTTACTTTCCTGTTCTCTGGACTTGAATGTTGTGGGCAGTGAGCAGTGCAAATCCCATCTTCTCCTGTGCATCCTTTCTACTGCTGGAGGCCTGGTCAGCATCTTCCTAAGGCAGCAACTGCTCTCCATTCCCCATCATCCTCAGGCAGCGAAATGAATCCTACCTGTGCATTTACAGAAGCCATACCCAGCCTCTAATTTACCTCTTCTTACAACAAAATTAATGCCTAAGCGTTGTGGCTTTTGGTTATCTACAAACATGAGCAAACCATCTCAAATATCCTTAGAGCACCTTCCAGTACCTACATGGTGCTACAATAAAGCCAAGGGGGGACTTTTTCAAGAGCATGGAGTGACAGGACAGAGGGGAATGCCTTCAAACTGGCATAGGTCAGGTTTAGATCAGCTATAGGAAAGAAATCCTTCCATGTGAGAGTGCTGGCACAGGCCCTGGCACAGGGTGCCCAGAGAAGCTGTGGCTGCCCCATCCCTGGCAGTGTTCAAGGCCAGGCTGGACAGGGCTTGGAGCAACCTGGGCTAGTGGAAGGTGTCCCTGCCCACGGCATGGGGTGGGACTGGACGATCTTTTAAGTCCTTCCAACCCAGACCATTCTGTGATGTTATGATGAATCTATGAAAATAGTTCTTTTGTCTTTTTTTGGAAATCTTTTGTTTTGGCCCCATGAGCCTTATGTGCAAGGAATATTTACTTAACATAAATATGTATCCAAAGAAAGAAAACTGTTGTTTTCTGAAAAGCAACACACACATCTGATTGCTTTTCCACCTCCTAGTTTTTCTGCAGCCTGGACGTCAAAGCACCTAGGAAATGAGGTTGATATATCTTCTCAGGTTTCCTGATGCTATTTGTGAAAAAAAATAAACAAACACATGGGATTATTTACTCAAAAAATACTCGGGAAATGCCATTAATCTCTGGATTCCAGCGGTGCTTTGCCCAGTTTAGATTTTTGCAACGGCTCTTGGTCACGACTGAGGCTGTCTGAAATACCTGACACAGCATGAGCACAGCCAGCAGCTTCCTGCATTTTGATTTAATGCTGCTAAATGAACTAGTAAGATGGGTAGGGGGAAAACAAAAACAAAAAAAGTGAAATTAATCTGCCCAGAGTCACAAAATGTCCCTTCTTGCACACTTTTAAAACAAGCAAGTCCCCATACTCGGGTTTCCGTTCCCCTGCCCCTCAGCTGGGGTTTGATACACAAATGCCTTTCTAGTGGCCCATTTTTCCATAGGGGAAATTGTTCCCTGCACAATCCCCAGCCAGGGGTGCTGTCGGCCAGCCCCTTCCCCGTGAATCGGCATCTGTGCCGCCCAAATCAATAGCGGTCTGTGCATACACAGAGCCCATGTCAGTGCAGGCCCAGCCTGGCTCAATGATCCGCTTCAGTCCTGAAAGGTTTTCACTTGCCACTGAACCCTGAGCAGGGTAAAATAAACCCTGGTTCAGGCAGGGAGGAGGGTGGAAGGCACTACACAAAGGCATGCATTGCCCCAAGCACCCTCAGCTGCGACAAGGGGCGCCTGTCTCCTCTCCCAGGGAGAGCAGAGCCACAGGATGGGCTATTTTTCCAGGGTTATCTTAGTTAGAGAAACCCAGTTTGCAGAGATCTCAGACAGCACAATCACTAAGCTATGCCTGATATTACAGATCTGGATCTGCCGTTCTGCTTCAGAAAGGTCAGTGCTACATGGTGCGCCACAATGAGCTCATTGTTCTTGCTATTGAGTAGGGGCTGTTGCTTTAATTTTGGTATCGATGAAATAATGAAAGGGCCCTTTCCATAGGAAGTCACAAGAATTAATCAACCAGAACACAAGGACCCTCATAACCTGCTTTCAAGCAGGGAATTCACTTTGAACTCAAGGACATCCTAATTCTTATACCTGGAGCACCACACTTGATATAACAACCTTATTTTGGGTCTGTATGCATAGAAAGGCAGTGATGCTTTGCATGCACATCGCTGTGTGTGAACTCAAATACTGAAGTCATGTTTATTTATTAATATGCATCCCTTCCCAAGCACGCTCATTCAAGGTCTTCTAGCTACTCTTTGTAGTCAATAGGTCTTATCTTCTCTACCTGCCAGGTGGATTAGGCACAAACTTTTCTCTAAGACAGAAGCCAAGTAACCATGACTACATTTAGAAACAGGTCTGCAGCCTTCAGACTTTTCCACCAATCTGGAAAGGCTGCTCTGGTTTATAACTTTTAAATTGCACTGCTCTCCAAGTCTCAAGTGTAATTAATTTACAGAAATGACCTTCATTTCACCTAAAAACAATTTTTAAAATGTTTCTAAGGCAAATGTCACTTGAGCCTCAGGATGCAAGGATGTCTCAGCTGGTTTCCCTAAGAAAGCAAAAAGACTTTTCTCAAATATTTTTGAACATAACTCTCACTTTTGCTTGTAGGGATCCTACTCCCCCATGTCATAATCATTGCCCCAAGACTCCTCTGCCTTGGAGATGGTGAGAAGAACAGCAGAAACAGCTGAACTCTGTCAGCAGCAGAACAATCTCTTTCTGCTCCTCAACCAGAGGTGAAGCCTTTGAAAGGTCTGGAGGAAAAACACATTCATGCTCTTGAAAACAAGAATGAGATGCTTGTTCCAAACAACACAGAATGCTGAGTGCTGTGGTGCTGGAAGGACATACAAAATAAGGTGCGTAAGTCAGGAACTGAAGGCTGACTTGGCTTAAGCTTAGCTTAAGCCACTGAACAGAAAAATATTATCTTTAATAGGCTTTACTGAATGCCAGCCACATTATTCATCCATAGAGTTTGGGCTCATAGCTCTAAACCTCTTTAGCAGCAGCAAGATCCCCGTATTTGTGCAACAGCTTTAAAAAGCCAACATTTGTTTGGGCTTACAAACATACTTAAGCCTGTTCTTCAAACAGCAGTTGATTAAAACAGTGCTTCTCAATTAAACCAGCATATATTAACATTTATTAATTTCCTCTCCCTCCTTTGGCTTAGTCTCAGGGAGACAAATAGGCCACAAAAACATCAGCCAGCTCCTGATGCCTCAGGTGCAGAGGAAGCCCAGGAGGTGCAGGCAAGCACCTGTCTTCTGCTGGAGGCAGGTTCAGCCAGGACACGGGGGACTCTGTATCCCCTGGCAGTGGCACGTAACATGGCTTAGCACAGGTTGACCTCTGATGCCCTGAAATGCAGAAAGCTGGTCATCACAGCTGAAAAACCAGAAATGATTTTTCAAGAGGCACAAGAGACGTTAAGACATTCCTGGCAGGTAATGAGGTGCTAGAGCGAAAGCCCTCCAGATACAGAAATTACTCATTTCTACTCCATCAGATCATGGGAACATGACAAAGCTAGGATGTACGACTGGAAAACAACAAACAAAAATCCAGTCTGTGATGTGCTTTAGATCATGCCTCACACATTAAAATACAAGTGTAAAGTTTGGCTTTTCCTTTTCCCAGTGAAGAGCTTCAAATCCAGCCCCAGTGTTGCCTCTGGTTCACTGCTGTCTGCAGAACAAAGATGCTGCAGTGTGTAGCGCCAGAAATGCTCCCACAGCATGAAGTGACTGAAAGGAAAAGGTGTTTCAGGAGAAAAAGGGAATAACATGTTTATTGTATAATGACACCGTGTATATGCTGAAGGAGAAGGAAGAAGTGCTCTTTTCTTTCTTTCTCCTAAAGTCAAGGCGGACAGAAATCCTCCCTCCATCAAAGTGAATAGCCTTGCTTTCCAGACAGCACCCAAAGCTTCTGTCACTGAAAAACATAAGCTTGTAGATGACCAGAATGTATCTTGTCCTCCAGGAAAAGAGAGTGTCAAAGTTTTAAGGTCTTGTTGAGAGTCATGAGATCACGTTCTCCCTTTCCTTTAAACTACCAGGAAAACTGTAAACCTGATGTAAAGCGTCATCCAAAAAAACCAAAGGCTTCCAGACATCAAAAGCAGTGCAATGCAAACCTAAATATTTGATTCCTAAAAGCAGCCATATAACAAGGTAAGGAAACATACCTATGAGCTGCAAAATAAACTCATAACTGCACCATTTACAATTCTGCCCCTGAGCTCCTGTATTTCAATATATAAACCAGAAAGATAATCTCCATATGCTTTCTCTTCAGAATTTAACAGAAAAATGTCAGAGCTAAATGAATGCATTTTATAGCCATTTGGTAGGTTATTTCCTATCTTATATTGCAGAGTTTCTGGAAGGGGTACTTCCCTGTAGCAGCTCAATCAGGGAGGTTGCTGGCTTACAGCCACAAAACCTCCCTAATCATTATACCAACAAAGAGGGAAGATTTTGGCCAACTGGCACGACTGCTCGCCACACAAATTGGGGAAAGGAAGTTATTAATGATAATAAAGAAGCAACAAAAAATTAGAGGGAGCAGTGCCTTGTCCCCAATTAAGTCAATAGCCATTTTATCACTGACCATGGTAAGATAAGAACACGAGTCATTGCAATTAAATTCTTTTTTCCTTTTTGAAGTTTGGGCTACAAAATATTAATTTACTGTTCATCTGACAGGATATTCTGGCTGAAATTTATTTAATGAGGAGAATCAGAGGAAGAAACAAATGATGCAGGACAGCAGCAGAAGGTTCATGGTGGGTTGAAAAGAGGAGAGAAAAGCAGGGATGTGATTATCTCTCTACATGTCAGTAAGAAGAACTGAACTTGAGCAAAAAGAAAGACTACAAAGCTGATGGAGCTGTAAAATAGGAAGTAGTTTGTTTCCCCCAGATAAAATCAGATCAGGTGGATTTAGTATGGAGGTTTTCCCAGGATCTCAGAGAGCAGCAATGAGCAGGGAGTTAAGTCAGGCAGTAAAAGGCCACCCAGTGAACAGCATGCAAGGAGACCTCCCCCCTCATCCAACACTCTACATCCCATTGGATGGAAATATAACGCAGCACAGGAAAAGCAGCAACAACTGGAGTCACTCCTTTCCTCCCACGTGTACAGCACCCAGCTCCAGGCACCTTTCCCTGCACCCATGTCAGCTGAGGGAGCTCAGCACTGCCAAGGGACCTGAAAAATGAAACCGAGGAGCACCGAGGCCCCAACACCCACAGCACATGCATCTGGGAATTTCAGAGCAGACCAGATCCAACCCAGTCCTGTGGATTAAAAGCTTCTGAGCAACTAGAGAGCTTTAACAGGGATTTGGAGCACGTCAAAGAAACTGAGTACAGGTACCTTGAGGCAGCTCCACAGCAGAAACCCAAACTCCTTAAGTGGGGACAAGAAATTCTCTTCACACACAGAAACACACTCCAGATGTGCTATGACCTGGAATAGTGACCAGAAAAACCTTCTCCCTAGGAAAAAGCACAGATGTATCATAGGGAAGCTCAAGTATAGCATGCTGCCCAGGGCTGACCTGTCCCAAGACCAAATTCAGCTGCATAAAACTGGCTGTAACTTTTAACTCCAATGAAGAATGCCCTATTCACAGTCATGTGAATGGGGCCAGCCTGGGCAGATGATGGCACGTAGCCATTCAGCAGACTGTACATCGATCCCTGTACAAGCAACCACAGTAATTTACCAGCTTGGACACTGCAGTGGCAAGCACTTTCCATTTGGAGGAGTCCAGAATATTCCAAAATTTGTTCTTTTATTCTGTAGTGTTGAGCTGGGTTACAATAACACAGTCAGAGCTGCACCAACTCCTTTTACCCTCAGATAATGTGCACTGCACTACCATATCAGAAATGGATGCACTATTCAGCTCTTTGATTTATTTGGGTAATATCAATTCAAGCTGATTGCAACCTACTGAAATGGCAAGTGCTGGACACACATTTAAATTTAACTATCTGTTGTGACACAGTGATAAATTTAGACTGGCTCCAGGACCAGTGTTTGTCTCTATACGTCACTTCACAGCAATGCTCTACGCCACTGAAAACCTCCGGCAGTCCTTAAATTGCTGTTGTGTCACTTGTTCCCAAACTTAGCCTTTTGAAGAGCACTGGAAAATCCTACAGAGGTGAGAGAAAGTGTTGCTAACACTGCCTGGACTTGCAGAGCCATTGCTGCTGGCTTATCTTCCACTCTGTCTGCCCAGTTGTAACCATCCCCACCATTTTTCTGTAAAATGCCCGCACACACACACACACACACAAAGTAACAAAACCAAAAAAAAGGGCACCTAATGCTACAAAGCCAATACCTACAGAAAGTCTAGATGGTTTGCAAGGCTGTCATTTAATAAAGTGAGCACCAGAGGCTTGGAGAGCTCCTTGCTGAAGATTTGCAAAGTACTGCTTCTTCCCCACCCCTGCAGCAGACAACTGACTTCACACAAGTGGTTTTGGGGGGCAGTGTGATGAATTTCCACCTTTCTGTGACTCAGGTATGAACACCCTGAAAAATTAATTTATCTTTAGACATATGTCTCCAAAGGCAAATTGTTTTGCCTGTGAAGCTCACAGAGCTATCAGAACACCACGTAAACAAATGTTCTCCATTATGAGGGCAACTAAGCCCATTAAAAATAAATAAATAAACAACACAAAACCTGCACCTTACATTTCCTGCATGTGTTTTCACATATGCTACTGCTCTGCATGTTTAAGCAGCAAATAAATCAGTTCCTCACACAAAGGTTTCAATGAAGGAATACACTAATCGGGAATTTATTCAGTCTGTGGTCTGTGCAATGAAACGTGTAAGAAAAGCTTCAATTTCTTGGTTTCTCAGGTTTGCTCCTCTTGTGAACCAGCAACACACAGCAGTGAGGAATGTGGCAGTCAGGAATGCCAGGATGCTATCTGGCAGTGGGGCTATTTTGTGAGCAAGGTAAACACAGACACCTCTGCTTGCTCCTACATCGGTCTGACCAGCTCAGAAATCACACAGGTATAGAAGAAAAGAGGATGACCTTGTGAAATTTTCCATCTCGTACCTGTTCAAGAAGCAGACAAAACTCAAAACAACCCCTATGAGATGTTTTGGAGGATAGTTGGATGCCATTTTGCCTTTCATACTGGAAGTTCACAGGGGAGCTTCGCCATGAAGATTTCTGTATGTGATACCTGCACACTGCTGTTGCAAAAGAACACGTATGTCAATGCTATGCCCATGAAACAACAGAGCACTACATGCAGCCAGACATACAAAAATTACAATGACACATAATAAGCATATATATAATTTCAGTTTGCATTGAAAATATATTTGGTAACAGAGTATTAGATGGGAAAATCTTCGTTGAAGCAGAGTAGACTAAAGGTTCATGCAGTGATGTATAAAAGATAAAGACAGTTTTTGCCTGTTTTCCATAAAACCAGAGTCCTTGTTCTGGCACTATCACCTCACCCAACTTTTCCTCCCAGCTGGTAGAACACTTAACCTCAAGTTGGTGGCTTCCCCCCAACAAAGAGGTGAGGAATAACATGAACACAGAATGCTTTGTAGGAGGAGGAGTGCAGTAAGAGAATTAGACCAACCCACATTCACTCTTCTCCACTGTGATTTGTCTGTGGAAGGTAAAGAAAACAGATGAGCAATCCCTGCTGTGCTGCATCTCCCGCAGCAGCCCCAAGTGGTGGCCTCTCCACACTTCACTCTCCACAGCAGCGGCAAGCGCTGCCTCTCTGGGATCACAGGGGATGTGCCACTGCCGCAGCAAGGTAAGTTACTGCTGACTTTAATGCCTCCTGCAACACTGGAGACAACAAGGATCAAACTGGCAGTGCCAGGCTTGCAGGCAAACACATGTGGGGTTTATTATCTCAGCAGAGATTCTTCACACTGCGCCTGAAAAATTATCCTCAGGACAGTCTGCCTTGCCAGGGTCTCCCAAACATGCTTTTCTGCCAAAACAACCCAGGTCTACATTGGAGCGGGAAGAATACACTTGGCCTGAAGATTCCTCCAAATCTTAGAGATTTCCCCTTATGGCTGAACAGCATGCAAACATAAAGCCAAAAAGGAACCACTTCTGAGTACTTCTTGAAAACCATCATTCGGATGAATTACAAGAAGGAAAAGCACCCTACTGTATGCTCTGCAGCTGCCAAGTGAGAGAAAGCAAAGTTCAGGTAGCAAAAACAACACCCATCACACAGCATGGCCAGGACAGTCACACAGCCAAGCCCTGGGGATGAGACCCCACAGGACTCCCCTCCCAAACACCACGCTGGCTTTATTATGGAGCTAAGGGGGCACCTTCTTCCCCTGGCATTAGTCAACAGCAGTGCCTGGGCTTGCCCAGGAGGAAAGATACCATCAGGAGATGAGAGCTCAAGGTATCATTACCTCCGTGCTGGTCCTCCACTGGAAGGAGTGGAAAAGCCCTTCTGGAGCTCCCCAAGTGCTTGCTCCAACACTGTGTCTTGCAAAGAGCAGGTCAGCCCAGCCCAGCTAACTGGCTTCCACCTGGCTGCCCTTGTGAGCAGTTTGTCTCCCATAACTAAATACAGGAACTGTGCACAGATTTGTTAACAGTTGGCTTCCTGCTCTCTAAATTAGTAAAAGAGTGAAAAGAAGAAGCCAGTCACTTAGGAAGAAAAATGCCCTTTATACAGTCACTTAGGGAGAAAAAGAGCTCTAAACTTTGAGCAACACAGCTAGATGCTCCATGAGACAGTGTCCTACTAGTTCTGAGGGAGGTCCCTCAGCTGTTTATCACCAGCTACCTCCACCATCACCATCACCTGCTTCTGGCAGCAAATAGTCCATGGGTGTTGTGTTGCTTCAGGCTCCATCACAGGGCACCTCATCTCCTCTCTTTTGCACTCTCCTCTCCTCCCTTCACTTTGCCCCTTCTCTCTGGCTTCCCCACATAGCTGTTCTTTTTCTCCCCTTCTTCCCTCCCTCTACCAGCTGATGCATTTCCCCCACCCAAACCCTGCTTTCTGCTCATTAGGAACGTGGGAGTAGCTCCCCGTTATGCTGTATTTACTTTAATTATATTATTTAGCAACCAGATGTCTTTGTAAGCTCTGAATTCTTCCATGCAGACTATATTCTTTGATAATCAGGGGAGAAAAAGTTGCAGCTCCAGCTGTGACTCAAGGAAGTCAATTTGGTTCTATTGCTAGGTGCTCATTAAACATCTCCTTACTAAAAAAGCCTCCAAATAAACATATCAGTACATCTATTTTCATTGCTTACGGGGACGTCTCAGTGAAAATAGGATCTGGAGAAGAAACTACAGCCTAAGATTTCAGTGCTGTACCACGAAGGTGCCATGGCCAATGATGCTAACAGCTACTGCACAGAAGAGAGTTGCTACATGTAATCAAAAACTACCACTGAATACTGAAATTTCAAGTCAAGTGAATATTGACCATATTTTTAATGCTGTCATTATACCTCTTGAAGATACTGTAGTATCATTCCGCAGCTCCTGGAGAGCACCTACTGCCAGGGAGGTGATATGCAGAGTGATTACCTCCCACAGCAGCATGTACCTGGTTCAGACAGGTGATTGCTCACTCATCCCCTCCAGGTAGGAAGAAGGTGCCACTGAGCACAGTGAGGGAGGAAGAGACCCTCTTCTGCTGAGCACTGATTTGGGTAATGGATACAGGCACTGGCAGCTATGGAAACAGCTTCCACCTGATGCACTCCATTGCTTCACACATGAGCTGAGCCTTTGGATGTTCTCATTGCATTATTTCTTTCACAATGAACTATCTTATTTTTATCCAGAGGTCAGACCCTGATGGCCTCAGTTCAATTTCTTTGAGAGTTACTCTGTGCTTCCCAGGTTAAAAAAGGAAGCTAATCCTAGGATCCAGCCTCAGACATGGCCAGGAGCAGCAGCTCTGTCTGCCCAGAGCAGCCAGGGCAAAAGCACACTGCCTGCACCAAGCACTGCCAGTATCCCATGGTTCTGGGCAGGGATCAGCCATGCCATGGGCAGAAAAAGGGATCAGAGAGTCGTTCTGGGCAGGGATCAGCCATGCCATGGGCAGAAGAAGGGATCAGAGAGTGAAGCATCCTCCATGCACTGACCATGAGATAGCTGCAGACAGGGCAGCACGTGGTGCTCGGGCGGCCCTTGCTCACCCACAGAAATGGGTAATGCAGGGCCTTACGACACAACAGACTTTGAATAAGCTGGGAAGAGAGGAGGAAAGCACCCAACTGAAGAGATGATCAAAGGAAAAGGCAGCAAAGAGGATAACTGCAGCTGTGTGAGCACACGAGCCCTCGGCAGCACCTCCTGGAGCACTTGGCTCCCTGCAGCTGCTTTGCTGGGGCTCTGTCAGGAGGCTTATTTACTAAACCAGGGAACGATACATCTCATGCAACGTAATTTACTGCACAATTTCACAGCTGGTCTAGAAAAATTCATCCTGGTGTCACTGTGATTACCAGGCACGACCTCTGTGTCTGTCTTTTGAGCTGGATGTTGTTTTGTGCTGTTTTATCCATAACTGTAACATGGGACAATCAGTTGGCTTTTTTTTTTTTTTAATCCCAAAAGATAACATCCCACTACCCTTCCCCATCATTTAATAAATCAACACACAAGGATGTTTATGATGATTAAATTATGTCACATAATGATGCTTTTTTTTTCGGCTCAGAAGGTAAAAATAAATACGACCTACAGTTGTTGGGCAATCTCTCTCCTACCTGGAGGTTTTCACAGGTACCCACACCCACCAGCAAGGACTCACTAACAAGCCAAAGAAGTAATAGACACCAGATCAATGAATATGGATTTCCAGGGTTCCTTCTTGGCTGGCACAAGCCCTGTTCCCCATTTTCCAGCAATCCAAGGAAGAGCAGCAGAGGGCTGGAAAGCACTGCTTTAATTATCACCATAAGTCTCCTAGGCAATGTACTTGAGATCTTTAGCTGCTCTAAACACTCCCCTGATAACAGGTAAGGAATCTGCTGAAAGAAGGGTTTTTGGGGGGGAATTTAGGGGTGTGGAGGTGAGTCTGGGGAAGACAGAGCTCCAAAACCAGCCCAAAAGGCAGCAAGAGGGCACACAGAAACCTGAGATGGCTTCATCCTGTTGTGATGAAGGCCCACCAGGGATGTGTTTGGAGCAGGTACCATCATTCATCTCTCCATATTTCTTAGAATCCTCCCCCAGTCCCTAGCAGCTCATGGAGCAGAACCTCCTGAGCCACAGGTTGTTTCTCTGCATTTAATGACTTCTTGTGGAATTTTCTTCTATGAACATGCTCTTCGCTGTATTTTAAAACGTGTCAAAGATTTGAGTGGTGTTTAAATGAACTTGAGAACTTGGGCTTAAAGCTGTCACCACCATAAGTGATTCCAGCAAAGGGTTGTGCCTACTCCTGTTAGAGATTAATTTGGCTCCCCCCACTCACAGCATCCAGACAAACCAGCTTCCCTTGAAGAGGTGGCTGGACTGGTGCCTTCCCACGTTTGGGACCAATTCCGCACTTTTGGCAAAAGCGTCACAGCAGATTCCAACCTCCTCCTGCTCCCCTCTCACAGCTCTTCACCCCTGGAAAACTACAGGGCTTTCCCAGGTTGAGAAAGGGAAATGGGGAAGGAGGCCCAACCACTGTGCCCTGGTGAAAAAAAAAAAAAAGGAACTGAAAAGCCATTTCCTTGGCGAGATCTGCATGGCTAGATCCCCACACCTCTGCACATGGCTGCTGCCAACCAACCTTCCCTTGCAAGGTCAGGAAAAATGTCTGAACAGCACTCTGAATGTACCACTGAGTCATACTTTTACCCATTTCAGTACAACACAGCATCCACAACACAGAACTCAGCAGCAAGTCACCAGGTGGAAGAAACCTATCCCTAAATCTCTGCCTCTCTGCCCACTCCCTTCACTTTGCACCTTTGTTTGCTTCGTTTATTTATTTATTAAATGTAATTTTAATCACAGCCTACAGCCTGCCAGTTTCTGTGTGCCAGCAATAAAACAGCTTTTTCTGGGTGAACACCGCAGTGATAGAGGGCTTCAAAATACTGTTCATTGTGGTTTTAATGCTGCTGAATCTTGAACAGAAGCTGTATGAGCATGTGTACCTTTGCCTCTCCTGCAGCACAGTGGCACGTGTCTGAGTGCCCACACACAGCAGGTTTCAGTAAAACAGCCCTAACAGCTCAGAGGGCTACTCAGAGCCTTTTTTTCTGAAGGCAAGCAGGTGAAGATGAATGATGATATACAGAAAATGGGGAGATTCCAGTTCGTGCTCCTGCTAAACTGCCCAGTGACCCATTTTTAATGATTTAGAGTATCACACACAGAGCTTGACTTCTCACACAGAAAATGCTTGGAACAGTTAAACTATGCACAGAGACTCTAATGCGAAGGAGTCCAAGAAATCCCTGGGAGCATCTGCAAGGAGGGCTGAGAAACCAGAGCCTGAGCTGGAGCTGCTGCACCCCCAGAGGTCCCCCAAGGCCCCCCCCAGCACTGCTGCCTCTGCTCTCTTCCCAGGCACATGCTGTTTTGCCCAAGAACTTTTACAAATGCACAAAATGCTCTTTCCCAGGTGTTTCCAACTGGACCTCCTACTTTTATCTATTAAAAACAACACGATGCACTTCTATCTCAAGTCTCTTCTCTCCTGCTACTAAAGTAGCCTCGGTCAGCACTCTCACAGGCTGGGACAGGCTGCTTGTGGGGGGTAAACACGGCAGAGAAGAACTAAAAAAGCTGCTGAACAAATGCACATTCTCCCTTTGTAGACTGTATTTGTATTTCAAATTTCTACTGTATTTGTATTTCATTTCCTTCCTTCAAAAAGAAGGAAAATAAGAGAACCAACGAAACCAATTCTTCTTTCTTTTCCTGCAAAAGCAGCTAAATCAGCTTCTCCAGCATTAGTTCATCACCCCAGTTCATTACAGCAAAATGTGCTGTAGCCATTTAACAGGGCCAGAAGCATTGTGTGGCTTCTTCCAGGATGGAAATGGCACCAAGACCACAAACGCAAGGCTGGGAGCAGACCATTCGGCCAAGGACACACCAGTCTAGGAATGCAGGGAGAGGCCTTTTGGAGCAGCTATCAGCCTGATTTCACTCCTATGTAGCTTCAGAAAACATAAACATGATGGTTAACTTCCCAACACAGCATCCCCCCCTCCCCTCTTTGTTCCCCACTCCATAGATCAGATGGGACAGAAGGCACACCGCAAGAGGGATCTGTGAATCACTAGGACAGATGCACAGGATGTAAATGTTCTGTTTTATTTTAAAAGGCACTGGTTCACCAAAGGGAGTTCACTCCAAGAAACAACCACCTTATTCTTGTACCCTTCTACCACCTCCCTGAATTTAATAATCTCCAATTAGCTGGAAGAGCAAAAACATCCTCCAGGTGTGCTGGGATAAAATCACCTTAGCCAGGCCATTTCCATACTGCGTAATTGTTCTCACTTTGCTTTAAATGTGTCCAGCTGCTTCAGGGGCACAGTTTCACAGGCACAGGTTGCTCCATAAAACCACCAGCACGAGCTCTCTAAATCCCAGGCTCCTACCTAGAGCTCTGTCCTGGGCACCAGCACACTGCCAGGCACATGGCTTTGCCATAAACCTTTGGGAAAAGCAATTCTTCATCTCTGATGGAAAACACCTTCCTTCCTCCACTTTCTCTGATAATTTGATGCTGGACCATCACACAAGAGCATCTCAGTATTTTATAGAGCACCATAAAAATTCACGAGTTAAAAAACCCCCTACCTTGGTGGCAGAGAGATCTCCGGTTCAACAAGACTGGTTTAACATTTCCGTGCTTTTTCTTTTTTTGTTCTTTAAATGCACCTGACATTTCATGCTCTAAGGACTAGCATAAGGTGAAGAGCTTTCCCCTTCTACAAGCACCTTGATGGGCCATCAACACTCAGGTGAGAAAGGCTGCTGGTGTTACCTGCAGGAGTTATTTAATCCATTTTGTAAAGGTTAGGACAAAATTAAGATCAAACTTTCATGCTCTTGACACTTCCCTTTGTCTTTCTTTTAAAGGTATTTTTAAGAAATTATTGCTGCAATAAAGGAAAGGACAAATACATGTCAGTGCTAGAAAACAAATTTATATCCCTGCTGTGACAAATGGGCCGTGCCGCGCTGTGTCCCTGGTCGGAGGGGACGCCCCAGCCCGGCCTGACTTAATGGCAACTTCTCATCCTCTCCTGCCAGGCCAAGTTTCCATCTGGAGATTTGATATTTGCCTTCATGACTGGTTCTTAATCAAATAGGGTACTTTTAGAATGAAATTACCGTGGCTGTATTACAGATATAAGACATCTCACTTCAAGGGCATAAGCCAACCATTAAATGATGGACATTAGAAAGAAACTTTTCCTTGTGAGCGAGTTATTATGTCCCAATGGTGCCATTCACATTTCTGACAGAGAACACTTTTGCCCCACACTGTCCATCTCCTGTGCATCCTACATGGCACGTGGGATTTGCTCCTGTTTCCCACAGGGAAGGTGTCTGCAAGCCTCAGGCCCCGATCACTCCTGCAAGGCCTTTCCCCTTGCAGAAAAGAAAGTAGGGGTCACAACAAGGACCATGGTAGCAGACAGGACTATTGATATTTAGCAGCTGCCCAAAGAGGCTGGGGTTCTCCAGCCCTGATCATGTACCAAGGAAGCCCCGAGAGCTTCAGCACTGCCTTCAGCCACATCAGGATGAGGCACATCAGGATCACGTTCATTTCTGGACCTCAGAGGCACCTGCTTTCCATTCTAGAGGATGTGCTGTGGTTTGAGAGGGCTCCCCTCACTGGAGAACACTACTGCAGCCATGTGCCACAGCTCTTTGTGGAGTTATAGCTTGTTAGAATCATGAAACCACCCAAAACCTGTCCCAGCAGCTACGCAGCAGCCATGTGCCCACCATGGGTTGGATCTGCTGCACAGTACCAAGAACTGCTCTGGCTGGGGAAGATTTGGCAAGATCAGACAAGGAGAGACCCCCCTCCTCAGTACTAACTCCATTCCAAATACCTGGGAAGCCCCACACTGTGCCAGGCTCCAGATGAACAGGTTCCTGTTTTACACACAAGGTAAAGGAAATGGTTCAGCTGAGGAGGCAGAGACTGAGCTGTACAAGACCAACTTACGAGCCATCATTTTTAGTGGCATTTCTGTGTAGTTTCTTTCAAATTATCCAGTATCCCAAGTTTTCTTTTCCTCCCAGCTTGAAGATAATTCAAAAATAACTTGATTACACACACTTCCCATCAGCGGCAACAGTACTGAAGTAAAAAAAAAAAAAAGTTTTCCTTGTTACTGTCTAGCGCTCAATTTTCTGATTTGATTTTTTCACGCATTTAATACAGCTTGTTAAGTAGCAATATAATCAAGAATGGCAAGTACGAAGACCAGTTTTACAGCAATTAAATCATCTCTAAAGAAACCAGCAGTAAAAAGAGTTGGAAAGAAAATCTGATCCTGCTGGAAACCCATTTGTTTTAAAAAGGACAGACTTGTTAGAAAGGGAGCTGATTAAATCAGCTGAGGCACTGTATAAAATAATTGAGTGGGGGGAATTAGACTGGTTAATTGTTGTGCTGTAAACATTATTACTGCAAACCTAACCATTTGCAGAGATTATGGTTGGATGTTTGTTCTTCCAGTAATGAATCCGAGATTTTTGTCTGGAACAACAGGTGTATATAATACAATATAATAATACAATATAATATATAGAACTCTTAAACATTGCAAAATTCAGACACAGCTCATCTCCCACTTCTTTCAGCAACAGATGTGTTGGGGAACTATTTTGACTGGGCAGGTTCTATGTGTACTCATATTTTTACACAGATAAATGCATACACATGTATTTAGGCACACAGACACTGAATCACTGCATTAATTTTAGGGATCTTTAAAAAAAAGGGAACATAAAAAGATGAAGACTTTGAAAATCCCAGACAACACAGAAAAGGCTCACAAAAGCAAAAGAGGGATGACATCCTTCCCTGTGTTTCGCATGGACCTTCCAGGTCTACAGCCCCTTAACTCCTTTTGGCAAGGGGAGAGGAAAAGCTGGGAAGCAGGAAGAAGGGAAAAGCTGTCCCAGTCCAAATCCATAGCAAACTGAGAGCAAGGAAAAACATTTAAAATAAAGGAGAACAGCATAAGGATTAGGGAAGCCCTGCAAGGTTTCCCACAGCTTTCTTTTCTCTGGAATTCCTCTACAAAACACGTGCCAATCTGTCACATTATAGCATTGCTTCCACTACGTGGCCTCCTCTCTTGGTTTTCTATACTGCAACACTTTTTCCCAAATGGAGTGGTTCCCAAAGGAAATCCAGTAGATTGACAATGTGGAAGTTAATAAGTGTGGTGGGTGGGACTGCTCAGATGTGGTGAGATGCTCACCTGTGGGGAAAGTTGTTACAGTGATAGCAAAGCAGTCACTGTTTTAGTAAAACATAAATATATATATATGTGTGTGTGTCCAAGAGTGTACAGCCTGGGGTAGCCCACACACCTGTGACTCGCTGTCTGGAGGTGCAGGGACCACGCTGGAACCAAGGAACCAAGAAGGGATGCTGGGGGTGCCCAGCCTGTGGGTCCAAGCTGCCTTTGACAAGCTGCCATTTGCACACTTACTCCTGCTCTCCGTCTGTCTCAATCATTAGCTTCAAAAATACTGCATGGAAGATAGGAAAAATGGCTTATAAGGAAAATAAACATCTTTGTTTGCTCTGAAAATGGAAACTGTAGGATTAAAGGTATCTGTATGAAAAGTAATATTACAGAATAGCTGGAAGTTGGTTTGTTTTTCAAATTAAAGGAGTGAAGACCCAAAGTTATGCACTGTGCCCCATTAATCTATCAGCTACTTTGTTCATCCCCTTTCTTCCATTTTCCTACCCTGATTACTTACTGCCTCTTCATAAGCAGCCATCTTCACCTATAGCACAGATCTCCTTTCCCACTGATGAAAACATTCACCTTGCAACTTCATGATGCTCGTGGTGAGCTGCAAAGATACTTCTGGGCCTAAAATCTGGATAATCACCAAAGTGAATGAGCAAACCCTGCACTGGACTGGCTCATCCTCAGACATACTGGAATCCAGCAGTGAGTGGGAACCTTAGGCAAAATTACTTGAGTCCCCATCACCATTTGACCAGCATAATGTTGTCTTCAAGGTCATCAAGGCCTGCTACCCATCCAGGGAAAGGGAAGAAGAGTCACTGGTTCAAAGGTATTGTGCTATGAAGCTGTTGCTCCAGTTTGGTGACTGCTGCCTCCTTTCCCTGCACCTTGTAATTTTGGTTATTCCCCCTTCAGTCATATCACAGTGAGATGCTAACAGGCTGCCAAATAAACCCTTCGGAGAACATAAGGACGTTACATGCTTCGTGATTCCTAAAGAGAACATCTAGTGCCGTGTTAAGGATTTTACAGAGTTCCATTTAACTCTTTTGTACTGGCATTAAGCTCCCATGAACAGCGACTCCACGCAAAGCTGTGTCTCTGCTCTCTGCACCCTCCACTCATCCTCTGCTGCTCCTTCCCTGCCCGGGGCAGCCACAGGAGCACGGATGTGAGGGGCAGCGTAGGATGCCCATGGGGAACAGGCCAAGGGCTGCTCCTGCCAGGTGCTGCCTGGAATTCCTCAGATTTTTGCCTCAACAGCAGCATGTTGCTTTGGGAGCCAGGCATCTTAAAGGACACAAAAACAAGCCCTGCCACGAACTAAAAAGCAATGCTTTCAAACGGCTACTATTAATTTTTGATAAACTACGCTTGTCCAAAATGGCAGGATATTTAAGCAAAAGTCAACAATATAATTGTAATATTCATTTCCACCTCAAGCCAATTTTCAAGGTGGTAATGGAAACCAATATGGATTGAATGGGAAACATGTAGGGGGAAATCCAAAGAGAGAGGTTCAGGAAATGCGACAACTACAAAGAGACTTGCTCACTTCTGCTGCCAAGGTGAAGGCACGTGCTGTCACCACCCAGCCACACTTCTGTAAACAGGCTCTCCAGAAAACAAGGACTGTTTTCCCTATCCAGACTCAACCCAAGGAGAGAGAAATGCAACAGAATGTTGAAAATATGGCACAGCATGGCAACCACTCCAAAACAAGCCCTCAGAGAGATGCATGGCTGGGTAAGGATCACTGGTAGCAGTGGCAGGAGAAAACTTAAGGCAGGCAATTTTGCAATGTTTTAACCACCACTGCATTCCTCCATCTTCCCAATCCCTTTCTGACACTGAAATACATCCCAGTAACCTGAATAAAACCTCCTGCCACAGAGCTGGCTGAGAACTAAAAGTTTACTTGAAGCACTTACCCATTCCTCATGTGAAGCAGAGGAATGGAACAAATCACCAATTCTGTGTGTTTCTGCTGTAAAACTCACAATTCCTTCAGTCGATATTGAAAGACTGGGTGGAACCACAGAACATTTCTGAACTAAAAAAGTCTACTCAGTTACCTCTTTCTGCTCTGCTGGATCTAAAGCTGAGTGCACACCCTACATGAGAAGCATGGGGTACCAGCCTAAAACCTGGAAGAGGGAAATTCCTACACTGCTTCAGGAAAAAATGCCTTTCTCACTGTATCACTGCATCTGTGAGGTGCAGTGTCAAGAGCATGAACAAACCCCACAGAAATGCCCTGTGATGATGATTGTCTCTTCTTGGAGGGATGTAATGAAAAGAACTCTTTCTTCTGTATGTAAAAAAATTCATCTAAATGATAGCTAATTCCCATAATCGCTGCTATAATGGAGAAGAAAAACAGCAACAAGTTACATTAGTGTTCCATATGGGGTTTTTAGCAGTTTTTTCCTAAGAATTACCCTCCAAGGACCCCAGATAACCAAAAAAACAGCATTAGACAGAACAGGGACATAGAAAAGACCTCAACTTCGCCACAATAAAGGAAGAATGCTACTACATCCATATCTTTTCAATAAAAAAAGGCTGCTGGAAAGAGAAGTCCTGATGCCTTTTGTTGAACAAAAGCCAGTTTGTCATTAGTACATTGCGGACAAGGTTGAAGAACACTTTGGCCATTCGAAATTCTGGACTCTGAAGTATTTTATTACCAAGGTTAGTGAAAGCTTGGATGAATCAATATTCTTTGTTCAACCACTGCACGGTTCAAAGCTGCCCGTCTGCTGATTTCATGGCTGCACATATGTCTGTCAAGAACTCTAAAAGCTGTATGGGGAAGATGTACATTTGTAGAAAACAATATTAAAAAAAAAAAATCTGCATTAGTTTATCCTTTCTTTTCCCCCTCAATTTTCCATTTTCTTCACCATCCCGAATATTCCTACAGCACTCTCTTCACATATCCAACAGTTTCTATGTATCTAACAGTTTGCTTCCTTATAACACTGAATATTGAGCATTTATCACTCGTTTCAGGCAGGAAAATCTATTCACTTATAACACAAATTGCCTGAAAGTCACCAAGAGTCCTTCAAAGTGATGTACAGGGCTGCTCTGACAGTAACAGCAGCCAAAAGATCCTTGTTGGCAGATTCCTTTGAATCATCAGTATCTCATATATCTGTTACCTGGCAATGATCTGGAGCATCCCTTCAAAGCCCTCTGACTTTAGACTTGTTCTAAGTTACACTCCCCAGGTTGAAAGCTATTGAGGTATAGGTTTCATACAGGCATGGAAATTTAAGGTCAAGAATGACTGCACCTAAAAAATGTGAACTTTTGGGACACCCAGGTATCTGAGAACAGAAAGCAGATCTTGTGGATGACACAAGATGGTAAAATTAGAACAGCTGCCGTGCTAACAACATGAGCAATTAAATGAGCTTTAATCCCTCCACAGTAAGTTAACAGGACCTGTGGAAATGTTACACTGGGATTCAACTCAGCAACAATGTCAGCAAAACACGGTTTTGATTAATTATGAGAATGAGTTAATAAGTCTGGTGTCATTCATAAGGAAAAAATGGACATGGGAACACAGAGGTCTACTCTGCTCTGGAGCAGTACCAGGAAACTTCCACTCCAGAGCAGGCTCCTACATCGCAGTCTTTCAGGTGATGTTAGTGTTAGCCCAGCACCCCTCAAAAAGAGCTTCATTTTCCTGCTTCCCCAGTACACAGCAAAAACTCCTGACGACATTCACACCTTAAAAATCATGTCAGTTATAAACTTGTATAACAGAAAAAGTATCGGTATTCAGAGTTTCTGAGCTTCCTGTTTCCTGGAGCAAAGGCTAAAGCTCAACCTCAGCCTTTCACTCAAGAAGGACTTAATGGCATTAAAAAACAAAGCAGAAAACATGCTGCTTTACTTCCCTTAGCAAAGCACAGGAACTAATGATTGTGCTTACAATACACTAAAAAGAAGCTGAATTGTTTAGGTAAACAAAGACCTAACTATGGAGAGTTTAGAAAGGACATGATCAGCAGTTCATCAGCTCAGACTGTTCAGAAAGCCCAGTACTGATCACTGGGGTATTCCAGCAGAGACTGGAATTAGCAGCACAGGATTTTTGTCTTCAGCTAGTTTTTAACTGCACAAACAGACTGTCTAAACATTTCACTACCTGAGCGTGACCTTGGTGAGCTACACTGAAGCTCACGACATGCCTCTGCTTATTAACAACACCAGTGCAAGGGCTGGGACCAGCCCGATGGTCCCCACTGCACACCTTGGCCAACAACCCTAAAGCGATCAATCGTTTATGACAAAGCAGGAAAACCAGGCTCATTTTTGTCAGGAAGCTATCCAGCACAGTGTAGTGACAGTGTGTCTGTTACACCTTCCGAGGAATCATTCTGACCTGGACACATCCCCAGCTCTGCCTTCATCACAGCCATCAGCAGGACCCTGAGCAAAGCCCACGTCGGCCTCACTTTGGGCCAGGGCTGGACCAGATCACCTCCATCCTCCTTGGGAAGGGGCCACCCAAGCTGAGCTGGCCATGTCATTCATGCAAGTCCACAGGTAAGGGAGGAGGGAGGTGATCCCTGGCTGAAGAGCCAGTCCTGCAGTCCTGGAGGAAGACACAGCTCTGTCTGCAGCTCGAACACTCACGCTGCTCTCCACATCACACAGTGCTTGTGCAACTGCAGCCTCTGTCAAGTGCTGTTTTGACAGCTTCAAATGAGGGACACCATTCCTCATGAAGGAATTCAAGCTGTACCCACTGACTCAGAAACTACCTCACTCACACTGCATCTGCCAATCTTAGCAGTCTGCCTACGCTTTAGGAATAAAGGGGGAAATTAAGGTAGTGTGGCATGTAGGATATTTTTGAATATTAAATTTATGACAGATTGTTGATTCATTTATAATTCATCACAAATTGCAATGCAAATATTTGGCTAAAGTGCAACGATGTTGGGAAAGACAATTTTTTTTGTTCTTTAAACAGAGACCAGACATAACACATCCCACTTAGTCCAGGAGTGAGTCCACCTCAGGGAAGACACAAAGAACAGCCAAGTTCCAAATCATGTGGACTCAGGGTAAGAACTAGAGGGCAAGAAACTCTCCCAAGTAAGGAGGATCCCTTCAGAAAATAAGTGTAACTGGTGTATATCATTATAAACAGGCAAGTGCCTTCACACATCCATGCATGCCATTAGGACAGAAGAATTAATTTGATGAAATACCCTGTGAAATTCCTGTATGGCTAAGCAAGGTGAAAAAAATAGAGTCAGGTCAAAAAAAATTGTATTTTTATTTAATTTTAATTTTAAAATTATTTTTCCCTGCTATTTCATTCCCTCGCGTCAGTCATCCAGACATTTAGGCAGTTGGTTTAGCAGGAAGCTCAGGCATGAATGAAGCAAGAAAGCTTCACCAGAGTGTTGCTGAAAGCCATTTTCCAGACTACAGAGGCTCAAAGGCGGGCAGAGAGAGCTTGTTTTCTGTCTTGAGAGATCAACACCTGCCAGCAAAATTTGTGACACTATTATCTGCAGCCTACAGAGACCTCCAGTGACACCGACCATCAAGCCGAAACAAAACCAGTTATAATCCCTTGTCCCCTGAGGAACAGTATACTTTGGTTTTTAAGCTCCTTTAAGTTAGATTTTGTTTAATTATGATTACTATCGCTCTCTGTTATGCTTTGGTTCTGTTGGGGCGATGCAAAGAGAGAACACTAATGACTTGAGAAACAGATAACATCTAAAAAAGGTCTGTCTTAGAGATCTGGTGGTTTATTTGAAGGTCCAATTGCACTAGGTGGGAAAGTACAGGGAACAAAGCATAAGGCAAACATATATAATTCTTTTCTTATAAAAAGAAAGACAAAAATTCTATACACACCACTCTTATCTTAAAGCAGTTGTCACAGCTTGAAAGTCTTGTGGCTGAGATGGAGAAGATATTCAGGGACACAGCTATGATTAAGCATTTGAAGAAATTACTAAGAGATCACTAGACATCACTCACACTAAATTCTTATTTAAAATGTCTGATGGGAAATGTCTCTCCATCAACAGAATAAAGCAGATTCAGACAGTGTTAGCGAGAGACAGCCACAGATGGAAGATTTTGCTGCGTGTGCTGAGACTGCAAGGGCAAATGTATGGCCAGCACAAAGAACAGAGCTGAAACCACCTGGGCTGAATGTGGCCACAGGAGCTGCTGCTCAAATCGCGTCTGGACATCAGCAGGGCTGTGCCACTGAACCTTTGCCGGTGGGAGAAGGCTTCTCAGGCCAGGGGGAAATGGCAGCAGGAGAGAGCAGAGGGGAGCCCTGATTGATTTTCAAAGCCTTCCCAGGTGCTCCAGCTCCCTCTGACAGGCATCGCCCAGAGCAGTTCACACCAGCTGTAACTGCAGTGAAATACCAAGAAGAAACCGTCCCTGTTTTGCTTCAGACTGTAAAGTCACAGGTTTTTTTATCATGAATTCTTAAACAAATAACACTTCAACAAAATCAGTTTCAGATGCCGAGGAACTACTTCTTCTACCAAACGCTAAACAGACGAGATGAAAGCTCCACTGATCTCATCACAAAAAGCTCCCATGAATTTAACAGGGCTGGGATTTCCCTTCCTGTATTTCCAGTATTACCATATTACTGTGGTGTGCAGAATGGATTACACCAGCCTTGCTAATTCGGGCAGGCTCTGAATAGCAGCAAGGCCAGCCAACAAGCCAGTGCCTTTTATTCCTCCCCTACTGCTTCCTTAGTATGCGCCCGAGCACGCGTGGCACAGAGCATCGGCCTTTTCTTCGCGCTTCCGCACAGGGCACGGCTGCTGCAGCGGCCCCGGCAGCGTCCCCCCCAAGTGAAGGCTGCCTTCATTCAGAGGGGCACACAGGTGTCCTCCCTGCCTGCCAGCAAGGGCAGCAGCTGTGCCGACGTCAGCCAAAAACCCACGCTCCCGAATTGGGCACCCTCGTGCACAGCCAGAACCCAACGCCTCGCCAGCGCCCAAAACTGCATCCAGCTCCCAGGGATGTTCAGGAGGACCAGGGGAGGCCTGGCAGTGGCTGGATGCTCACACAGGGCATTAATCTGTGTGTCTGCGTGCATCTGCTGCCCAGCTAACGCAGCCCTTGGTTATGGGAGAGGCGCTCAGTGCTGCTTTTGGTCATGTTGAGGAGAGAAATCCTTTGTTAACCCAACCTGTTCAAAGCATTATCACATCATATTATTATTACTGACTTAGGAGTAGTTTTCTCAGGGTGGACCAACAAAGCAAAAAATAATTGAATTCCTCTCATTTATTATTGAACCCAACTGAATCTTATTTTCATAAGCACCTTAGCTGGTGGAACAAAGTATCTCCTATTTCCTGAGTGCCTGTCAACAGTTTAGTTGTACACATGGCCCAAGTCCCTTTCTGGAAGATAAATGTATGTGCTGGCACACGCATGCTTAGATACGCTCAGGCAGTGCTAGTGCCCCTTTGCAGAAGATCATCTGCTAAGAAAATAAAGCATTTAATAGGTAATGGCCCAACAACCCAGATACCTCCTGCAGAAACCATACAAAGCACAAACCTTGTGTCATGTATTTGGCTCAAAAGAGGCAGTGCCTTCTTTTTTTTTTTTAAACATATAAATATATATATATATATGTATATATAAAAAATGCTTCTGGCTATATGAATATTATTCTCATTTTTAAACCAATGCATAAAAAAGGAATATTTGCCTTTGCCTACGATTATTTGTTGCTTTTTTTTCCCCACAGAATGACAGATGATACTGTCTTTTCAAAGTGACAGAACAAAAGAAATTACAGTGATAATCAGGTTACCTTAGATAGAAAGGAACGAGAGATTCAGAGCTACTCCTCTGCCCAACAATCCTCAGACTTCATATTTTCATCTACTAGGTGAGCACTACCTCTGTAAGGTTTATTTAAACATATCGCTTTCCCACTAAAGCATTTTCTGGCTCCCGAGACTTCCTCTAAGGATTTTCAGCTAAAAACAGGTTATAGTTTCAAAGCGCAGTCATAACAGAAATTGGAGAGGATATATCATGGTAATTGCATTTACCTTATAAAGAAAGAAAATAAGGAATATTCTACCTACTTGAAATAGAATTTAAAGAATGAACAAAAAACCAAAGAATAAACCCACTAGGAGAAAATAGAACAATGTCTGTCCATCCCCAGACAGACTATAACCAAACACTGCAATAATCACAAAAAGGAAAAGCTTTCCAAATATAACGCCAGCTTGGGTTAAAAAATAGGTAGTGTTTAACAGTGATACACAGGTAAATTTCAGTACTGTAGGACTGATTTAAAACACTGGATGAATTAATAATCATTGGAATAGCTACCATTTTAAAATGGATATATTTAAAAATCATTTTAAAGTGGGTAAGTATCAAGTTAGAAATCTCAAAAATGGGGTGGAAGCTGATGCCAAACACCAAGCCAGAGCCATAATCCAACCTAAAACACATGCGGGTGAACCTCAGGGCATCTCTCTTTGGCCCAGCAGGCAGCAGCTCTCTGGGAAGAGGCTTTCACCCACAGGCACTCAGAGTCATGGAAAAGGGCTTAAGGAATCATGGAGCTCAGAGCTGGAAGAAACTGAGTCTTCAGTTCACCTTTTATTCTCCTTTTTCTCTCTAAAACATATGACATCAACTTACATTTTTTAGTTTACCCTTTGTTCAATTCATGAGCACAGGATTTGCATTCATAAAGGCTCCATGAATGTCAGCATTAGAAATGTAATTCTAAATATTTATGGAGTGGTCTAGTCTAAAAAACACCTCCAAGGAAAGTGTCCCAGGCCTGCCCAGCTTAAGTCTGCAGCTCTAAATTAGCCCATGCCAGGAATCCTTTTTTGGCAAAACATTTTCCTTTGCTGGAAGTGCCGCTTCCTCAAAATCCAACCACGCTGGTCTTGAGGAAAGCTTTGTTAGAAAAAGACCGTAATTTCAATACCTCTGATACTTTTGGCCTTTGAAAGCCAAAAAACATTATTAAAAAATTATCTGGGTTAGGGGTGTGAGACCCAGATGGAAAATGAGGTGGGTGAGATAACCCCTAAGCCATGTGTTCCCTGTGCCATTGGGATGTTCATTCCCAAATCCTAGAGATTTAACAAATGGTTGTGAGCACTGGAATTACCAGCACTTTTCTGTTCCAGAGGTTGAACCTTCTGCCCTAATAAAACCTCTCCTCTTCACGTGGCAACTGCTTTTGAAGCCTTTGGAGAGCCAGGGGCAGTTCTCTAAAGGTGACCCAGTGATTTTCAAACAAAACATACAACCAAGGTTCATTCCATCATCTGAAAAACACTGCATCAGATGCAGCCAAACAACCAAAAACATATTTCTTACTGAATTTCGTTTTATGTTTCTTCATATGGCAATTAAAAAGCTTATGGCCAAAGATATAGGAAGCAGTAAAAATGATGCATACCAAAAGATCTTACTGAACTTAATGCACCATGAAATTATCCAATGGGCCACTTTAAATACTTTGCTGTAAAAGTACACACCATAAAAGCATGTTTCACTGCTCTTTGTTTAACAGTTGAGTTAATTAGGAAAAAAGACAGTATTTTCACAGATTAAAGAAAAAACAAAAAAATCAAGTATTTATGTTCTCAGAGAGTTCCTAGACGTACGGCTCACTAAGAGCAGCAGCACTAGGCACAAATGTAGAAGACCAGGGACTCGCTTCTCTTTTTTAATTCCCTGGAACCAGCTTTTCCAAAGCAATATGAAATACTACAGGAGTAGTATTTCTATTCTGATTGACTTTTCATTTTACTGGGCTCAACACGTTTAAACCACTGTCTTGACGTGACCTGAAATATTCCAGGGTCATGGTTATTTTATAAATGATTATCAAGAGCAAATTTACAAGTTAATCCTAAAGTAGCAAAAAAACCAAAAAAAGACCAAAAAAAAGACTGCTGAATAATTTCAGCAATGCTTCCCAATGTTTGCACAATTCTTTGTTTAATTCCCATTAGCCAAACGCCTCTGCTGGCATGGAGAGCTGGAGACATAGCACTGCATATTCTGGCCAATTAAAGAGTTTTAATTTTTTTGGTTTTTTTCCTTTCACCTAATATTATTAACTCTTCCAGTGCTGACACAAAGACATCTGTTCCTGGCAAACTTCCCATTTTAAAAGTTAATGGGACTTTCTTCAAGCAATCCACTGGTGGCCCACTACATTCAGGGAAGGACCCAGAGCACCCATCGATGTGGGATCATGTGTGTTTCGACAGCAGTGGTTGTAATTAATTTCTTATCTCGCACCATGTCAGGTGGCTGGCACAGCCACGTGCTAATTCTCCTCCCTGCCACTTGAAATGCATCCCCTCCTTCTGATGAGATCAGCCACGAGAGCATCTGAGATGAAGCAAACAACATTTCTAAAATTCAGCAGGAAAGAGGTGGATGCAAAATAATTTTTAAAAAAGGAAATTAAAGCAGCAGAACATGAGTTTTGCCCATCAAGCACTTCAGCAGCAATTTCAAATGTGGTCAAAAGCTGTTAAATATGTTAATCTTAATTTCTTTTAAAAACCTTGCAGTTGATAGAATGCTGAAGGGGAACTTTTTAAATATTGTTGGTATCATTCCCCACTCCACTGTATGCCCAAACTACCTGTTTGGTTTTATATTTTAAAGTATATGCATTTCTATTGTACTTTTTTTCTTCCCCCACTAGGACAAGGAAAGAAAATAATGCTGAGGATACTTATTTTCTAAAATACTCTAATGAAGTCAGTGGAGACTCCAGGAACTCAGTGCCATAAATAGAGAAAAGAAACAGAACATATCAATCAAACCCTCCCAGCTTGAATTGCATCTATAACAAAACAAGGAAAGAAACAACCGCCTCTTCAGCAGGGGAATAACAGAGAAAATATTGACTAGTTAAAGTACAGACATAGTTTGAGCTCTGAGGAGGCTGTAATTGTTTCTAAATAAAGCTAAAATTCCAGTGCCATGGTCAGCCTTCTCCTGGAAGGATTTGTGCTGCTGCAGTATAAACAACGCGTGGGATTTTTAAAGTATTTTTTTTCTTAAAACAAAAATATCAACACCTGCTCATTTTCAAAAAGCAATACAAGGTTTGCACACTGATACTTGCTTTTTTTGGCCACAGAAACACTTCTGTATTTACATCACACTTCATTTCTGTTTTTATTGAGCTTTCAGATGGCCTTAAATGAGTCTGAAGTGCAACTACAGCTGGGGCACAACCCCACAGGCACTTCCAGTTGCCCAAGTGCCTCCAAAGTCACGCCTCGGTAGGAGCTCGGGTGGAAGAACAGCACCACAAAGACCCACAAGGAGCATTCCCGGATGGCCCTGCACCTGCAGTGTGGATGCTCCCTCCTAGAGCAATGCTTCCAAGGTACTTACACATTCAACATCCACAGCTGCCTCTCTAACGAATCTGGTTCAGTTTTCGGCAGGGACTGTATTAATTACTGGTAGGACAACTGCTGTGGGCCTTCCTTCCCTTCCTGACACCATCTCTCCTGCTCAGCACCAGGCTCCTGCAGCTGCATGCCAGCCGAGAGGCAGAAAGCCCTCTCCTTTCTTGAGTGGTTATTATAATTCTCCTTGTTACAATGAAATCCTTTCTGTGATTAAATTTCAATCTGAGCAGGCTGATTTTCTCATTTGCAGAGATTTTATTAGTTTGTGGGAATGTCTGCTTCCCCTCCTTTGAATTTATTCTGAAATTACTCTTCCTTTTTTCTTTTTTTTTTCCCCCTCCAAAATCCCTCTCTTTCAAGTGATATTTGCCAACATTAGTCTGATTTAAGACCTTTTATCCAACCCATTGCCTTTTACTTAACTATATTGCTTCCAAGACCACTGGGATCTCCAGGCATTAATCATTAGCATTCAGGCTCAAGCTGACTTTAGGCAATGAGTTACCATGTCTTTGGGGAAAGCCGTCCACCACCAGCTGAAATGCTCTCAACAATCTACCCTGGTACATCAGCTCTAAAGAAAACTCTCTCCCCATACCCATCCTTCTTCTTAAAACTCCTGTTCTGCAGCACCGAACACCAACTCCAGGGCTGAGTCCAGTGCAGCCCATACCCAACCTTATCTCATCCCTCATTTTAGACTGAACTTCCCTACCCTCAGTCAAGAGAAGAGAGGCCCATGGTCCAAGCTCAACACTATGTCTTGAAAAACAGGCCAGATCCATTTGGCTTGGCCAAATAAGTCAGCTGTGTTGGTCTCCCATTCACCAGCAGACCTAAAGCTGGATCATCTTGGTTGGAGCCCACGATGAAGTCAGGGAGTGGCAAAAGCCCCCACATCCTCAGCTAGAAGGGCTACACCCTACAGATGCCTGAGAAATTTCTAAAAATTGTCAGTTTGTCGGAATAAGTAACATAACAAAGTGCCCTGTATGAATCAAAAACTAAACTAACAAACCAACACTCACCACACCTAACAAAAACCACCTTGCACTAAGTGTTAGGGTTGCTACCACAGCACAACCTCTGTGGAGCAGGAGCAAAGCCCAGAGCTCCTGCCCTTCCAAAATACTATGGTCACACTGCATCTGAAGCCACTGCTTCAGATGGGAAAAGCCCAGCATTTCCCACACACCTATAAACTAATGAGAGAATCTGCAAAAAAACCTTATCTTCAACCATTGCGGCCATTACATCAAATGGGTTTTTTGCATTTTGCAGAACTGCCTTGACCTTGTCACTTTGCACAACTCAGGGTGCACTGCAGACACCCCATATTATAATACTGCATCGTTGGTTTTTCGATGCACATGGAAACCTTCTTCTGCTTATTTTGGGTAGCACTGGAAAATAAAATGGGAGCAACACACTTCCGAGGTGACATTCCCAGTCAGAACAGATCAGTGGGAACACAGACATTTCCAGGAGGGGAGCATTAGGAGTCATCCTCAGGTGCTCTTCCAAAGGCATTAGGCACAGGGGCTGCTGGCAGATGCCCAGCAAGGTTTTCCAAATGGCAGGAGCAGGTCTGGTGCCTCCAGTGCCTGACCCCCACAGGCTTTTCCAAAGGCAGAAGGCTGGTCTACAAGGTGAAATTAGTGCTGAGGAAGTCAGAGTGTGAATGTAACACGCATCTGTAATTCCCCACAAATTCCCCATGTGAACAGATTTAATCTGCATTACAAATGTCTTTTCATGGCTGGAGTCAACGCAGAGCTCTTCTTTCAAGGGTAGGGGAAAGCTGAGGCTCTGTTATTGTACATTTCAGCTCAAGTTTCTGGCATATTTTCCTTGCAATGCATAACTAATATTCTTAGGCAGCATCAAATAACACAACTCAGACATGCTGCCTATAGGACTATTTTTTTAGAACACCCATCAGAAGGCTTTGAACTGTGTCTGTTAAGTTTTTGTGTCTTTTCCCTGTGATTATGGCATCAGCTTCAAAGCAGCTCTCAGCAAATTCGGCTGCTTCAGGAAAATCGGTTGTGCAGGCCAAATAGCCAAACATACACACGCACATGCAATTAAAATCAAATGCCTAGATGATCATTTCAGTTTTAATTAGATTTTACCAGGACTATGAGTTAAGGCTGCAGGCTGAGATGTTGATTTAAAGCTGTAGCTAATGTGTTTTATTGCCAGATTTGCTCATAGTCAAAGCTAATTATCCCTATTATGCTTACATGATTTTTCAAACAACCAAAAAAAAAAAAAAGCATTAAAAAAGTGAGTTTGTAGCAAGCAGATTGGCCTGCCAGTGTCTGTGTGTGTGCACGTGCATGTGTGTATTTACCAGCCGTTTAAAACCCAGATCTTCAGTCATACAGGGAAAAAAAACCAAGCAATTACCAGATGAAGTGTGGTACAGTTAAACAAACATCTCATTTCCAAGACCCATCAGGAAAAACTGAATGCAATACGATCTTATGCTATTTCTAAATACGGTGATATTACCGTGGAAAGTAAGATCTTTTGGGGGAGAGCTAAGAAATGCTGAGTAGTTTATTGAAATTATATCTTAGCATGTAAGGGGGCATAAAGGGAATTTTCTGTGGTTTTTAATGTGAAAAAAAATCAACGACTGGTTTTGTTTTTTGGGGTTATTTTATTCTTCTCACTATTAACATTCCTTAATTTTATCTCTGGGAAAATGAAAAACTGAAAACACTGAGGAAAAAGAACAAGAAGATGTAAGCCTGAAGATTTTTACATTTTTAATTCTTAAAACTGCCAAGAATTTCAAAAGAAACAGCAACTGGCAAAGAAAAAAACAAACGCAACCCATAACTACTCAGTTTGAAGTAAAGCCTTGCCTCTTTTCCTCAGAAAGAGTTCAGATATATCTTGAAGAACCCTTCCCCACTGCTCTGCCCTCCTCCTTGAGCAAAGACCCAAGAGTGTTTGTTCTTGCTTTCATCTCTCTATCCATTGCCTCCACCCTGAACAGGCGCTCAGCGTCTGCCATCCACTTGTTCTTCTACCAGGGAGCCTCCTATGATGTGCAGGCATTCTAAGGAGACTCCAAGAAACTTGTCTTCCATGAGTTAAACCAAAAATAGCACACATACAGCCAGCCAATACTTCCTCCCTCCCCGCTCCTGTCAGAACAGATTGCATTTTGCTTCTGTTTTGATTTTAAAAGGAAAACATTCTGGACAGAAAAAGAGTGTGTTTTCCCACTGGAAAATGTTAGTTTTCTTTGAAAAAAAGAAGAAAAACTCCCCCAAACCCCAACCCTATTGAGATCACATCACAGGGCTGCAATGCCTCAGTGGTTTATTCTCGAGGCAAGTCCCCCAGTGTGGCAGGGCCAGCAGGGAGGAGCAGCCTGCTGAGTCAGAGAGTGTTCAATTGAGTCAAAAAGTGTTCAATTTTCAACTGTTTTGTCTCACCACTGGAGCTGCTGGTCACCTCTCCCACAAAACTGAAATTGTCTTCCATGCTGTTTCTGCAGGAATGCCATGGGGCTCTACAGGCTGCCAGAGGCACCTGCCACGGCTGTGAAGCTCAGCAAGGTGGGAAGCCGATGCAAATGATGTATTTTAGGGCAAAAAATTCAGAGAAAGGAGATGTTTCATACTCTCTGAACATGATGCTGTGTTGCTGAATATGCAGATGGATTTTCACTACAAGCAGGATGTCTTCTATTTATAACTTTTGCTTACTCTGTCGCCACATACAGGGAAATCCTTCTTCTCTAATTCTTCGTCTTGATGGAGACGCCTTCCCAGCTCCTATCTAGCCATGCCATGGAGCTCATCACAAAGCCTGGGAACATCAACCCCAGCACAGGCAGATCCAAGGAAGGACCTCCTCCAGTAAGGAGACAACTTATGTCAGGCTTATGGCCTGACAGCTCATCCCTAACAAGCCAGGGAGGTTCTTGGCAACCCAAGTGCCATAAAAGTAGCAGTCTGCTGTCACTAGATAAGGAAACCACTTTCTCAACATCATTGATAGAAAAGCAAAGTACTGACTGCCTGTACCTCCCCAAAGCCTCACATACACAGCATTAAAAGACATCCAGTGAATAGGACAGTAGTGGACTATGTTAAAACTCAGTGAAAGATTAAAGAAAAGAAAAAGAGAAAGCTGGCTTTAGTATTTTAATTGCCACTGCACTTGACAATTTTAGGCTTTGGCTAGAGCAAGGATCTAACAGAGATTCCTGCTATTAATTGCTTTGTGTTTACAGACATAAGGCTCTTAAAACAATTTTTATGAGCAATACTCTAAACAACTCCAGATTTTCTGACTGTCTTAGCCTCGTAAAAAAAACCCCAAAAACTGGAGTAGAAAAGCACTCAAAAAAATAGATATTTTGCTAAAGCCAACCCCTACCTTGTTTCAGGTCAGCTATGCTGCTGTTTCAGATCCAGCAGCAGAAGCGAGGCCAGCCAGAGCACCTCTGATGTTTCTGTGCCTGTGATACCCCAACCTGGACAGACACAGCACAGCCCACCGAAGGCACATCCACAGTATTTCCACCTCTTTTCCCAAGGTATTCCAGCCTTCCCTCTGGTCTCAGCAGGTTTGGGGATTGCACAACCACCCCTAAGAAGCTGTACCAGCACGTTTGCAGGTGTGTGCTCGTACCTGTGTGCTGCAGATCACCCATTAGTTTTATCAGATCTTCAGCAGTGAAGATCTGATAAAACTGCAGCAGCAGTGATTTTACTATCACTTACTTTAAGGGAACAGCTGGGCTTGCTTATTCGATGTGTGTTTCCAAGCAAGTCAGCCAAGACTGGCCTGTGAATGCAGCAAAGAAAGGCCCCTCTTAGAAAGCCTTTCCCTGGGCATCCAACAAAGGGGAAAAACGAAGAGCCAATACTGGATGAGACCCAAGAGCTCTTCATATGAATAACTGCAAATGGGAAAAAGATGCCCCAAGAGACAGAGTTGGAGGCAAGTTGTGACAATGGTTAATAACTCCCAAGGCCGGCAGGGCTGAGGATTATTTAACAGCCCAGCATGCCAGTGGCATTGGATGGACACCATCACACTCCGAAATCTTGAAGGATTTTGTTCAGTCTGCTTCTAAATGACACCTGCAGATGAAGACAGAGCTTTTTGCTTTTCCAGCATTGAACAAATTACACTTTCAGCAACATCTGTCCAAGGTTTCTGCTTCTGTCTCACTCTCCTCGTACCTTCTTAGTCAAACTGAATCCAGCCATCATTTTAGCTTTCAATCCACAATGGAAAGGTCAGATCCCATGGACAGAGGCCAAAGCCTTTGTTTGCAGCCCCAAATAGGATTGCATTAGTTAAGCCTTAGCTGCCATTCTCAATTTTCTTCATTCACAGCACACACTGGCAGCCAATTTGGTTGAAAGAAATTTGGCAACTGCTCTTGGACCTTCATCCTCCACTGTTGCTTTCTCCCCCAGTTAAACCAACTATTTTCCTTTGCTAATAATGACAGAAACTAAAGCATCTCACTAGTGCCTAAGCAGAGCAAACAAATGCGTGCCTGTTCAGGAATGACTTGGCCCAAACCATGAGGATCTGATAGCAATTAATGCCTACGTACAGAGACTTTTTTCTTTCTATTGAAGCATTTTCATATATATCACAGTGCACATCACCATCCAGCACACAAAAAGTGACAGTATTCACAGGATGATGTACCTATTAAACTAAACAAAACAGGAATTCAAACCTCTGAGGGCTGCAGAGGGATGACAAGATGATGCATAGTAACTGGGATGGCAAAAGCCTAACTGCAGGCACGGTGGATTTTCTCTGCTGAACAACTCATATATCTGTAGGTTTTTATGCTATGGTTTCAAATATGTAGCACTATCAGTACTATTTAGGAAGGACTAGGAGTATCAAGACCTTAAGAGTTCAAAACTAGCCTTCAAATAGTGCTTTTCATGTAGTACACCCAACAGGACCTTTTCTACTACAGATCACGATAGGTCTGAACCCTGATATCACTAGATGCAATGACTTGCCAGAGGAAGGAGGCAATGCCTGTGTCATCTCCTGGCCTGCACCATCAGCATGCCCTTATCTGTGGTATTTGTTTGTCATCAGTAAACCTGCATACATGGGCATACACATTTAACTCGCAGGTGGCTATGCCATGGAGATCTGCAGTGTGAAAGGTGCTTGCATATAAACTGCTTGACATGTTGGAGTCCTCCAGTGGTTCTTTCCCAAAACAAGTGGCCATGAAAGGCGAGTATCACTGAATGTGATCAGAGCTTTAGTTTATTATATTCCATTCAAAAGCTGCCTCCAGTCAGGTTAATCGAACTCTGCCAGCATAATTTCATACATTCCCCATATTTTATTTATTCCTCTGATATGTCAGGAGGAAAAGATACTAGGTTATCCATGGGTCCTGGGTGCCAATAAATATCAAGACTGGAAGTTGTGCTGTTTACTCAGGGCACTAATGAGAGGTTTGTAACAAAAGCACGCAACACTGGCACCATTTATTGACTTTGCAAACCAACCAGTTTTCTAACTCACTATCAACTGATCCCATGAAAGTCAGGCTTAAAAGAAAGTCCGATCCCATTAGCATAGAAGGGTTTCCCACTGGCAGCTCACTAAAGGACTGCCAGTCGGATTACTTCCAAGCTTAACCCCTGGAGCTCAGAAATCCTCTGTACTCTGAACTGAAGGGGAAGCTGAAACGTGCTGCTATGGGCTGTCCTTTTCCAGAGCTCACCAGCACCAGCTCCTCCAGCTGAGGATGCACCAGCACCAGCTGGACTGGAATATTTGTTGGGGTTTTTTTTGTACAATGAGGGTGGTAAAACACTGGCACAGGTTGCCCAGAGAGGCGGTGGATGCCCCATTCCTGGAAACATCCAAGGTCAGATTGGGCAGGGCTCTGAGCAACTCTCACGACCCTGCTCATTGCAGAGGAGCTGGACTAGATAATCTTTAAAGGTGACTTCCAACCCAAACCATTCTGAGATTCTGTGATTACATTCCTTACCGAGAAATGGCTGGACTTCTCGACACAGTTAAACTTCTTCTGCAACTCAGACTCATAACGAAGAGAGAGGTGAGAATCCTGATCCCTATTCAGATGTCTCCACAACTATTTGGCTAAGTCTTAATTTAGGTGTAACACTTGTTGCAACCTGAGAAGACACTGTTGGTACGATGATAATTGTATTTCATGTTTTACAACAGCAGAGTCTCACTGGTTATCCTGCACAGGTTCATTCTATCTGTGGCAGGAATTCTAACATGCCAAAAATGCCTAATATCCTACTAGTGGTTTTGAATTATTTTTTCGGTAAGGATTGTATATACTGCAAAATCCCCCTCCACTGAAATAGGAATATTTAAATGGAATAGACAATTTTCAGCAAAAGTGTAATGGGTAAAAATTCAGCATAATTGCTTCTGCTTTTTCACTTCAATACTGTCAAAACATGTCTGTTCAATAAGCACAGAGCAGCTGTGTTTCAACTCTGTCATTATATTTAGACATGTATATTAATTGAATTATATTTCTGTTTACCTTACTCAATGCCATTCTGTTTATACATACAAGATGATTCATTATTTTCAAATTATTTTTTCAATACTGACCATTCCATACAATTTTAAAATACTGCATTTCCTTTCCAACTCTGACGTCTTCTTTAATGTCTAAAGACAAGCTGCGGAGCAGAACCAACATTCCTCCACCAGTCCTGGCTCCTACGCTTTGTATACCAGATTTTTTTAATAAATATAACCAACTGGGGGTTTGAGTCAGGAAAAGCTAGCCCTGTTCTGTATTCGACAAACACTGAAGATATAGGCTACTAGAAGGAAGAAACATGTAAGGAACAACAAAAACAACAAAGAATGCAAAGACCTTTTCAGGAGTCTAAAGAGAGTGATGCTCTCCAGGCAGGGTCCTGCATCAGATGTGGGCAGATGACTCCGTTTCTGAAGGCACATCCCCAAACCAGCAGTGCAACTGCACCCTCACATAAAAGGATTGGGAATTTCTTCCTCTAATGTTTCCCAGTACCAGGCCAGGATCCGAAGTCTCAGCCCAAGGGCATCTGCTAATTTTAAATGAGTGCACTGTGCTTCTTCCCTCCTTACCCACAAAGCTGGACATGAGATTTATGTTGAAGGAGGAGCAGAATTAATGCGTGAATGACTTCACAAGGTTGTTAGAGATTAAAATTGACACAGACTAAATTCTGCTGAAACCAACAGAGGTATAGGAAGGGGCTTGGGCCAACACTGGGACCTCTGGACAAAATAAACAGGTAATTCAGACTCAGAAAAGTCTGTGAAAAAGACGATGGGAAGCAGTGGGTCACTCACTCCCAAATGTCCCCTGGGAGAAGGGGGAACATTTCCCCCAGTACCCAACATCCAAAGCCTGAAGGACAAGTATCTTAGCTTTCATTCAAAATCCAATGCATACAGAAAAAGGATTACTTTTTTTTTCTTGAAGAGGGGGAAGGTCAGAGTCCAGTAGGCTTTTCTTCTTTTTCTTAATTTCAATGGCTTTACAAGTTCCTGAAGTCACTTGGGATAGAGAAATGTATTTCTATCATTTTCATTTTGACCAGTAAAGCAAGTGGTGTGCACAAAGGAAAAAAAAAGACACACACACAATATCAACCACAGCACTGACATGAAATAAAATACTTCAGCAATATTATGATGTGTTGAGGCACCCTCCTGGCTATTCTTAAAAGATGTCAAGTGTAATTCAGATTTGATTTCTTCCACTGTGGGTAACCCTGGCAGCAGAAACTTTCATCAATAAAAAAATTTCAGCCATATGACTTAAAACTCCCCGGATATAAACAGTAAGAGGATGTGTGAACTGGATCGTGAATCTGGTGCTCTCAAATTCCAAGTGCTGCAGCCAGCCAGCCAGACACAAGGCATATATCCTGGATCAAGACAACAATGTCAAATTAACCTAATTATTTTCTTGGAACAAAGGTTCTGAAGAGTTTTCGTTAGAAAATGTTGATGCTTCCTTTCCCTCTGACAGCTCGTTGGCCCAATGCCGCCTGGGAGAGAGAGAAGGCTCTTCCAGACAAAATCTTGCCTGGTTCTAAATGCTTTGTTGTATTTATATTTAGAATAATACCAAAAAATTCTAACAGCACACACAGACAATTTTGCCTTGTAAAACAGATGTGAGGTAGGACAGATGCTGAGCTTTATTTTTCTCCTCACCATTCTTTTTATTCTGCTAAACAGACAATGTGGCAGGGAAGCACAGCAAACGGAACCTGAGAAGACCAACCTGGACAACAGAGATTATACCCACACATGAAAGTAATTGATGCAAGAGGAGGAGCAGATCAGTATGTCAAAACTATCTACTACCAGAACTGGTTACAGTTTTAGAGGGAGAGTCCAGGGTGGTCCATGAGCCCATCAGCCAGTCTCCATGTGTGCACTGGCAGTGCCTGCAGGACTGGCTCAGACTTGGGTCTCTCAGAGAGTGCATTTGGTGCACACCTGAAGCGCAGCACTAGACTTTACTCCCTGGAAAGGAAATTTAGGATACCTGCTCCAAAGAGAGGCTGTGATCCAAACTGGCACATGCACGTGAGGGCACTGGAAGGATCCACCCTCAAACTGTGCTACTGCTCTGAACCAAAACACTCCCCTACTCACCAGTGGAATAAGAACTACAGGGACACAGGCATCGTGTTTGCCAAAGCCATGGCACAGAAGGAAAATCAAGCCTGCTATCAGCTTGTACGGTGCAGAGACAGATTTATAGCTGCACACAGGCTCGCAAAGTCATTAGACCTAAACACATTTAAAAACCAGAAAGATAGGGTCAAAATTACTCTCTGGGTTAAAAGGGTGCCTTTGCTTTTTTGATTTGTTGAAAACATATTTCAGCTGCTGATTCGTTCTCTCAGACTTGATTTCTGGTTTTCTGGTCCTGTAGAGAAAAAAATTCCCTCTGGATACAAATACATCTGTGGGAGGGAGCTCACACACGAGCTTGGGTCTTCACTTCATTTTCTTTGCTGTTCTGCTCCCCATGAAGCCCAGCCAAGGGATGTGACTGATGTGTTTCACTCATTCGTTTGCTGCCAGCAAGTTCCACAGGGGTGTTGTCAATTTATGAAGACCTTAAATTATTGCTAGAAGTATAAATGACAGCTGAACATGAAGGTTTTACTTTATGTTTACCCAAAGACATGAAGGTACTCTTTGGTGCTGAGATCTGCCCTGGTACCTCCCAGGGAGCTGATATCAATTCTACTCCTGAGAGTGAGTTTCAGCCTGCAGCACTGGGTGGGGTGCCCACGTCAGGGAAAATGATCTGCAAATAATAATTCTCCATCAGCAAAAAAACCCAGTGGTTAAAAGAAACCAGCAGTTAAAGGTAATACCCGTAAAAGAATCACAAAGTGGGATGCAGAGACTGACAGACATCCAGCTCTTTATGCCCTGCTTTCCTGCACTCAAATCTACATAAATAAGAAAGGAAGATGTAAGGAGGAAAACATCCACATCTGGGAAATTCAGTTCTACGTAGAACGTGGTGAGTTTCCCCAAGCCACCAGCAGTCAAGTTCACTAATGATATCTGCTCACATAAAATGTCACCAACGAAACTCCCTTTCTTAAGGGGATGTTTTGTATAACTTCCTAAGCGACATGTTCATCGTCCCGTTCACAAAAGGTCATAAAACCCTGCATTCTCATTTTGCACTGCTCTCGCCGACAGCTGTGATTTAGAGCAGTCGTGATTACTGCCACAGCCAGCAAGAGGCTCGTGCCTACCGATACCGGCACTCCAATTTGGCAGGCTAAAAGTCTCCTAAAATCATGAAGTGCTGCCATAACTTTATATGACTTCGTTCCAAACCCTCAGCTATTTCTAAAATAAAGCATTTAAAGAAATTTCAGGACTCCAATTACAGTCTCTAAAAAGAAATGTACTGCTGGAGACCTCGCGGCGCTCGTGCTCAAATCCTCCTGCAAATGTGCACTCAAACGCTTCCAAATTGGTTCCCGCAGAGTAAAGTTACTAGAAATCAGTGCACCATTTTTCACTTCATTTTCCGACGACTTCATAAGGCGGGGAAGCAAGAAGCATACTGAATGGATTTACACTGATGCCCAGGGATGCTGTGATGCCACAGCGAACAGCCGGGATGCAGGGTTTTATGTGCCTGTCCTGCTGCTGGCAAATCTTCCTGGTACTCAGCCTGTTCTCCCATGTGCCCGTTTTGGTCCATTTTAGAAAAATGAGTTTAAAAACAAAGAGGCCAAAAGCTATGGCCTGAAGGAAGCTCCACAAGCTGAGAGTGACCTCTGGCTCTGTCTGAACAGTCAATTTTCCTGAGCAAAACCCTCTACAGAAGGTCGCGCTCCTGGCAGACCCTCTGCCAAGGGAAGACTCCTCTTCAGCCTCAACCTCCCTTCAAGTTTCACATATCTATTCTAACCCCTGAGCAGAAATATCTACATGCATCAAGCTAAAAGCAAGAAAAATACCAAAATCCTTTGTTGATACAGATTATATAAATATCTGCAAGGAACTTACAGCAGGTATTAATTTACCATAAAACATAGGTACTTGAATGAAAAGAAAAATTTCCAGCAAGCCTTTCATTCTGGAAAAGCACTCTCACAAAACAGAGGGAAAAAAACATAATAGTTCACGTTTAGTTGAAAATATTTGGCTCCTAAAAAAGGAGCATAACAAGCTCTAAACCAAAGGCACTGAAAGGTCTGACATGGAAAATCCAAAAATTTCAAAATGTGAGTTGGGAAAGGGTTTCAATAGCAGAGCAGGTAATATTTCGTGTCAAATATTTGTTTTTCCATTTTACTGCCTCTCAGATGTGGCCAGCAGTCTTAACATCAGCTGTTAGGTTGAGGAATACAAACCCATGTAACAGCAGGAAAACACCTGCCAAGTGCACTATGCACTGGGCTTAAAAATATCCCACTAAACCCATTACCATGCTGTTTGCCAGTACTGGGCAAGCACAAACCACTGTCCAAAGGCAAAGGGCCCAACAACCCATCCTGGTACCTGCCCCTGAACAGAAATTGCTCACTGGTGCCTTTGGCACCAAAAAAAAAGCTTCGTCCCTTCGAGCTTGGCTGACAGGGAAGAACATGGTCCCTAAACAGTGAGCCTTGAGCCTCACTTCCCAGACAGCTCCAGTAAGGATGCACAGTTGCAGAAGAAATAAATGCAGCTCCTAAATTATGGCTGGAGAAGAGTGCTTTGTAGCAGTGTTCCCCAGTTTCTTTAACACCCAAGATAAAAATCAGCATAGTGGCTGAGTTTCGATGATTCCCACCAGAAAGCATAAGCTGGATTTGTTTTGGGTTCCTTTGGTCTACACAGTGCTTGCAATAGTCCCAATAAGATTTTACCGCAGATTATTTTTCCTGCAGGGAAAGCAATGCTGCAGGAGAAAAAACATACAGCACTGCTTGTGCTAACAGGAAAATTAAAAATCCTTGTAATTCTCACATGACGATGTCGAAGGGACTTACTCGGAGGCACAAAGAGCTGTGCATCGCTTTGGGAGCTCTGTTTGTAGCTTAAACAGCTGAAGTAGCTCCAAAGGTACCTCGTCTTCTTCCTCTCCTGGCTCTAAAGGGGCCCTGCTGGCTGGCACTGCTCCGAATCCATGAGCCTGCCCTCTGCTCAGCCACAGCCGGGCATCCAGCCTCAGCCCGAGAAGGGCATGGCAAGCAATGCAAAGGCACAAAGACACTACAGCAATTCATGGATTATTAAACCTGATTTAATCTCTTCTTCAGTATCTGACAGGACTGAACACACAATATCCTCATTCCTAATGTCTGCAGAAGGGTTACAGAAGTACAAGCTAATAATTAAAATGCACTTTTTTGAAGGTGTTTCTACGTAAACCTATTAAATGTGCACAGAAACACACAAAATGGCCTGTAACAAGCTCCAAGGGTCCCTCTCTAGCAAGTGCCTGATTATTGAAACTGAGGTGACTTTTGCATCACATTTGGCTACTACAGATGACAGCGAGGAAAATGCACATGAAGGTGAGTCCTTACTGTCAGGCTGCTCCAGAGGAGTGAGCAGAGAGAAAGAAAACAGAATACACAGGTTTTATTACACACGGATTGTGCTTTCCATTGAGATCCTGATGCTTTCCTCTTCTTTACTGCACATTTTCCACTATAAAACCTGGGTGTCTTGAGAACAGAGACACTCAAGACTACCAGGTTGTTTAAAACTTCTTATCTTTAAGTTATTTATAATCGGCCACTTTTCACAAGGAACTGCAGCTAAAGGTTTGTTCCAGAAAGGCAAGATAAGTTTAGCAGTAACTACAGGAAAGCTTTTAGCAGCAGAGCTGAGACAGAGATGAAGGCAAGTGAAAGCTGTCAGAGTAAATCCTAGGTGTGACGCCTCAGTGCATCTTCATGCTGTAAGTTAGCATGAGCTCTCCATGGCAGCTTGCAGCTGTTTATGCTGTCATTTTCGACTTTTTCATCACCTGTCTTTATTTTTATTAAATGGTGCAATTTGCCTTTTCTTCTTTGGCACAGTTATTTAATTTATCTTTCTCCAGCATCCTGCTGCCACAGAGTGCACCGTCCAGATATTCCTAGAACCAAATTTTTAGCTGTCTTGTTTTTTTCTTGAATAAACATTGTATACTAACATGTGGAAAAATATTTCTTAGAAGAATTAATCAACTATCAGCTCCTTCTGATAAGTAAGACTTATGTTTATTCATTATCTCCTTTTAAGGAATGCATTTACTTCCCCCCCCATTTTAGACCTCAAAATTTATAGTGCAAGGCAGCATCAGCGTTTGCAGGTTGGATATTTACCTAATTAGCTGTAGTTAACGGAACCTTTTATATAAAGCCCTCTCCCAGTTCTGGGAAACAACAACTTCAAATTCACCTGTTTAAGAGGAGATAAAGCAAGAATCTACAACTCTTCACCCAGCATCACATCAACTTGCTAAAGCAACCCCCATGCCCTACACTCCACACATCAACCATCACCCCAAACCACACTACGAAGACGAGTTTTATACCCAACCTCTTTCAGTCTCACACCTTTCAGATCAGACATGACAGCTCCTCCACAGGTATCATTCAAAACAAAAATGTGCTAATGTCCAAAAAATATGTGTTATGCACTCCTGTACCTTGAGCAGTCTTCTACAAGCTCCACGAGTGATCAGATACTCTGCTACAGAAAACTTGCTGACGGATGCTGCACATCTTGGAGTGCTTAACAAAATAAAACCTGCTTCTGGCCTTCGCAGTGCCAAGCAACATTTCTGTACGTGTCTTCAAAAATACACCCATGTGTCATTATACCACAGGACAAATGCTTATTGATATTTCAACTGTAGTCTATTGGATTTCTTAATAACCAAGTGTCTTTATTCTATTCACAATAGCATTCAGCCTGAGTAATTGTCTTCCATTCCTGAAAATGGCTGTGAAGCCAAATGTGGAAGAAAAGGAAAAAGCTCTGCATGGCGTTTACAATAATTGTAATAGCTGTCCTGTAATATCTATTTGTTCTCTGTTATTTCTCTTCTAGATCGTTCTCATTTCAAAATATAATGCGCCCATCACATTTGGAATATACACGTGTAATTTCTATATTTTACATAAAAACAATGTAATAAATATCAACCTGTAGTAAAGGCAACCTGGGATCTTCAGGAAACTAACTGAACTTGAAAGTCACAGCCACAACCTGTGCCATTTGTACCTTCCCTACCCACACCTCCTGCCCAGCAGCAGCTCTGCCCATCACTTCCACTTTGAGCTGCACCTTCTCTTTGTGGTGTGGGGAGCCCATTTTGTCACTGTTTGCTTCTTTGTTTCATTTGCAACCGATTGCTGTTAAATAATGGTGACACTTCCTGCATCACTGCCAGCTTCACTGACTGAGACATGGGTAGTTTCCTGCCTGGCAGCTCGTGTACAAGCAAGCACATGGTGTCCCGTGCATGGAGTGCTGCAAAACTCCACATGGCTGTTTGCTCAGAGCAAACCTGGGACGCGTCTTGCACCCCAGCTCAATTCATTTAATTTCATTGTTCTTAACATTGGGATCCTTTCTTGATCTGTGTAATAAATAGGTACGCCCAATTTAACATAAAACATGTATAAAACTTTATTTCGTGTCCGAGAGTTCGAACACGCAGAGCCACGATCGAAAAGGAGACAGTGCCAAGCCCGGGGTTGGAACTGGGTGAACACAGATCTGACCTCTATCGCATCAGACCTCCCTCTGTTCACAACAGCTACCTCCGCTAGCTTGTTTATATACAGTTTTTGCCCGTAAAGTCCGGATCTTAGGTATTATTTTTGTTAACCAACATATTCATGGACTCTGCCATTCATGGAACTGGGGTGCACAAAGCACATCCTGGGTTTGATTGTTCCCTCATCACCAGGGGTTGTTATCTGATGGTCCATGATGTTCCTTATCTGGGTCCTCGATCCGGCCGTTAGCACCTGAGCTGGGAGGGGATCTTCGGAGATGATCTAATCGGTGTGGCCGAGGAGGTCTTCTCGGAAATGTATTCAGCTCAATGCTTTCTTGATTAGTCGTTGTACTCTGTAGCTCCGTTTTTGGAATGCAAATTTGCTCCCTGGGTGAGGTTACAATTTTCCCTAGGCAGGTTCTGCTTAAAAACTGGTTACAACTTAACTTAATACATATTTCGATTATTACATATTTGAGCACGAGTTTCCCGCTTTTATTTATAACAATCTGTTACCAGCTCACCCCTCCAGTTTGCTGTCTCACCTTTTCTCAGGTGCTGGAAGCATTTCTGTGTAATAGAGTGCAATTGTAATACCAAAATTCTGCAAAGCTCTCTGTCCTCACACCATTACCCAACACCCTAAAAATAAACATGCACATTTCTTTGTGGTATTCCCTTCTAAACTTAAAATAACAAGAACACATAGAGTTAAGATAGACCTAGAAGGACCAGCAGTGTCTACAAGCCTAATGCAAAGTATCTGAAGGACCTATGTAACCTATACCTATGTACAGGGTCTCCCACATATCCCTACTCCTTCCAACAGAACGTGTTTCCTAGGATGGAACTTGATGGTCTCTTGCTACTGCTCATAGTGGTATCTCTTTATCCTGACTGATGTGGAGATCTCCTTCTCTCTGCAGCAACCTGCCACCTCAAAGCTGTCACCAGGTCTGCCTTCTACCTTCTCTGTAAGCTAAACCACCAGCAATCACCAAATACCTTGTCCCCCAAGCTCCCAATCATTCTTGCTGCTCCATTCACACTCTTCCCAGTTCCCCTTTCCCATTTGGACACACAACGTCTATCCAAGAACAGTGCTCAGGCTGAGACCTGCCACAGGTTGACCTGGTTAGAAGAAAAAAAAACACCAAACAAATAAATATAACCAAGTTTCAGGAGCAGTACATGAGCTGGCAATGTGCAGTCCAAGTGTTGATATTCAGCAGCAGTCCTGGTGCACCTCTGTGGGCAGACTGTGCCCTCTGTCCCATCAGCCCCATCTGTCACTTCCATGCTGACATGAGTCTGATTAATTAATGAGCTCACCACCTTCACTAACTTCACATGTAACAGCGTTCAAGAGGGGAAAGGGTTGGATGGACTAATGTTGTCAATTGTCAGCTGATGTTGACCTCTTTGAAGCACCTACTCTGACAACCTCTCTTCTGACAGTCTCTGCTTAAAGAGCAGCATCAAGTGTGTTCTTCACAAGCCACCTATTACTGCCAGCTTCACGTCTAGAACTCCAGCAATGGGCAACAAACCACCTGCTATTCAAACCTTTAAAAAACCCAAACAAAACAACTATTTGCGTTTCTATGGCAAGCTCTTGTTGACTACCAAGCACAGCAGGAAGACCTTAGACGCTCCTGGTATGGCTACAAAACAAATAATTAACCTAAATTGTTCAGAAACTGGTAGGAATCACTGCCACCCCAGGGAAGTCAGAAGGCCAGAACCCTGTTCATATTAAAAATAAACAGATCCCCAGAGTCCCCTGCTGACGTTTATCTGCTAGCAATCTAGAACAGTATTTTCTGACTAATCCTTCAAAGTCATTCTTTTTTTCAGCCTCAAACTCCTCACAACCATCGCTCCTGCTGGGATTTTTCACCCTAAGACTTATATACATGATTTATCTGCCAAGAGCCTTTTCTCCCCTTGTCTGGTTTCTCAACAATTCAAGGCAGTACCTAAGACAAACACAAGGCTTTTCCTTTAACTGGTCTGGGTAAGTACTGTCCTGACATAAGTTTTTTATTTTAAGGCATCGGTCTAGCAGGAGGAATTGATATGGAAATGAGTGTAATTACCAGCGTAAACAATCTGTTACTTTCCATACAAGTCAGAGTGCTAAATCACCACTGGTCCACTACATTATCATCTGAATAGCAGGAGGTAGCTAATGGGCCATATGTTAAAAAGCAGGTTACCCACAACTTCATTTGCAAATGAAAAGCAAGAGTGACAGCTGAATGGTGAAGATATGACCATTGATCATATTGCCATTCCCAGGGCCCCCACGAAGAATACCCAGCTATGAAACAACGAGACAGTTCCTCAGCTCCAAATACCATCCACTTCATGACAAGGCTCCAAAAATCGACTTATGATACACCAAGTGTGTTACTCAGCCCGCTTCCAGCTCAGCACAGGAGGTTTCCCAACTAAATTTCACGTATCACAAGAAAATACTTGAAAAACTGCACCACAAAAGGTCCACGTTTGCCTTCCCAAGTTGTGACACACACCAAAGGACCCAAGCTTCCCAACAGAGCTGCAGGGAGGAAGCAAAACAAGTAGTGTGCATCAGCAGGGGTTCATCATCCAAACCAGCAACTATAGGACAGAAATATCCAACCCTGCCCCATCTCCAGTTTTCAGTCCCAATGCCAGGAGCTAAGTGATGCCTTCAGAAGACAAGCTGAACAGCAGCTATTATGCTGACTTTGTACCAGGAAGAACACCAGGGAGCCCTTCTTTAGGCAGGAATTAATCACCGAGTTCCACTTTAATAGGTAAGGCAGGCAGAAATGAGTCTCCAGCTCTGTGATGGGAAGACCCTAATTATGGGGGTATGCCTCCCCACCCAGAGCTGCTCCCTCATAGCTCTGGCCACAAAAAGATGGGGGCAAAAAGGCATCTTTGGTGGGATCATTTCATGCCTTGCCTGCAAACTCGTGTCACCCTCCAGCAAGAGGAATGGCTGTGCAGGCCACACAGATAACACACAGTCATAAATTCCCCGACTGGTGCCCAGTGAGAGTGGTAATAGCACTGTGTTCTGCCTCAGCAGCGCTGCTGCTATTTAAGGTATCCTTGCAAAGATACTGCTTTGTTCTTCAGGACCAGGACTTTCTCAGTGTCCTGGTTTTCCCCCCCTCCTCCTACACATACTCTTGATCCAGTGGTTAAAAAAAAAAAAACAAAAACCCCAACAAAAAAAAAAATTACTTTGAGAGGTCAAGCCACTCAAATGCATATGCATTAGAGCTCCCAGAAAGCAAACTAATTACATTGAAAATGATGAGCTATACAGAGCCAGTGTGACACCAAAAATGACCATTTAAGATGTGCTAATAAGCTCTAACACATAGTTTCTCACTCAAAATATGACTGGGAAGCTTGAAAAATCTGATTCGTTTTTGCAAAAATAATCGTGCCAAGTGATGGCATTTATAATGCACCTTGTATGCCAAGCTCTGGCAGCCCCGGCTTGGCTCTCCCACCCCTCCATCATCCCCACGGGAACGGCATCTCTCCCCTCCCCGGAACTGCATGCTCTGCAGGATGCTCCAGAGACCCACCAGTCCCTCCCCAGAGGGAAACTTAATTGATAACCCTGAGAGAAAACTAAAACTCCATACATACTTCATCATGGTTTTTTTCTTACAGGAAGTTTTTCCTCAATCTTTACCAACTTCAAAATTTATCTAACACATCCTCTTCCAGTAAGGAAGAATGAGGCAGTTAAATCACAGCATCCTGGCATTTGTAGGAACTAATGGATATAAACAGCATTTTCAAATCCGTCAAAATAATTTACAGTATCTCCCAAAGTTGCCTTTCAGTACAAACAGTTGCAGAGTTAAAAGGTTTTTCAATTGCAAATCATTTTTGGGAACAGCGTACAGAATGAGGGTATTCATCAATGGGTTTATTAATATGAGTAGAAAGAATAATGGATACAATATCTGCTAAGGGGACATCACATTATGATACACGCTTTAACTAATCTGCAATCTGGAAAAAAAAAAAAGAAAAAAGTATATTGTATCCCAAGGAGGCTCTTATCATTTGCCGACTGCTCTCTTTAGGCATTTTCAACACCTGATTAATTAATAATTGTTGCTTGGGTTATGCTGCTCCACAACTTCTGTACCCTGGCTGTGAATAATAATCTGGCACTAAAAATTTAATAGGTGCATTGCAATGCTAGCCAAGATGCACCCTGTTGAGTGTTAAATAACTTATTTTTTGTAAATATAGTCCTCTTGCTTTTTTCAACCTGAAAGCATCATTACACTTGGATAATTCCACCTGTCACCCAGAGCAGTAATTACCACTCGTATTGCTTCACTGTGAGATTACCTGAGAGAATCCCATTTGGAATTTTTTTCCCCCTCCTTGTTTTCCTAAAGCCATCATCACACTCAGCTGAGCTGCATTTTCGTCCTATGCAACCAAGTCCGTGGCACACAAGGGGTCAGCTGGGGATGGGTTTTGGTTGCTGTTTATAAAGAATGAGCCCAGGGAGGCAAGATCGGACCAGACAAGAGCTTCAAATATTTTTCCAGAAAAAAAAAA